>VDFB02000017.1:206572001-206700552 GCA_007258455.2 Sequoia sempervirens
CATTGATCATTTCTACTTTAAAGTAATTGCTTTCACAACATTTTGCAATTTCTTTAAATTGAGGGCATACATTGGCATTATTCTTTTGCATTTCTCATGTTTCATTACATAGTATTCCTACTTCATGTGATATGTCTTTCGCTTTGTCATGACATTGGGTGTGATTTCCTTCATGAGCATGATCTCTCTTAGCATATTATATTCCTCTTAGTGGCTTGATGTGACACATTGCATCCGCTAAACCATGAATCTTCTATCTTTGATTGGTCCTCTCTTGGATATATTAGGAAAAATGTTCCCTAAGTTAAGACCTCACATGAACTAAGCAAAAATCCTTTGAATGCACCTTACACTATTTTGCATTTATAATATCTGTTATATGGCCACCTTGCATAACACACTTTGTTTGCCTCTAGATCCATCTTGTTTGTTCATGAGTTTCAAGTATACAAAGCTTTTCTTGTCTCACAAAGCTCAAATTTCATTGTTGTGTGGTGCCTTATCAAAGTTATCAAGAGGTATAGCTTTGGTTTGGTTGTATGTATGGGAGCCAAACTTAAGCATGACTTTCCCATAGCCACTTGTTTGTTTGTGTGAGTGCATACCAACTACGTGCATATGTATCTCACTGGGGGCTCACCTAGTGAACAACCTGAGGTTCCACTAGCCCTTGTGAGCATGCGTGTGGTTTGCATAGTGAACACCTTCTTCCACTTGTAAATGCTTTTAGAAAAATAGCTAAGATCTGATCCATAGCATACGAGACAAATGGTTGAAGCTTGATCCATCCCTTTTGTTTTTTTCTTTGACACTGTATGCTTGTGCCTCATTATTGGTCCTTATATCATTTTTCATGTGTATTATTTTGTGCCTATGTTTTTTTCCATAGAATCTTGATCATAGGGGCTCACGCGACCCTCTTGATTGTTGTCATCCTATATTATTAGCATTGGTACACTTGGACACCCCTCTTGATGTGAGTTTGTCTACTTTAGTGTGAGTTTGAAGCAAGTTCCTCCTCTCACTAAAGTGGGGGATAAGCGTAGTGTAGAAAAATGTCATCCTTTACATTTTCACACACGTTTGGGCCCTCCCTATTAAGAATTGAGTTTCTTTGTGCCTTATTTGGTCCTATTTTGCATCCACAAGCCTTAATTAATGCATCTTCCTAAGGATAATCTTTACATACATCAAGTGACCAATCATAAATTAATGATTTTGGATTGTATGGACTAGATTTACTAATCTAGGACTCATACACCACCTTGGGTGTATGGGTCCCACCTAAGTTTTGGGTCGTGGATATGCATTTGGCATTAATCTAAGCATTTCTTGAAAAATGTGTCAGAAGATTAGCCTAATGGGACACAAAATGCCCCAACTAGAGTATGAGTCATGCTTACCTTAAACCTAATTTGAATTCAAATTCTTTGAAATATTTTATTCTCCTATTTCTAATGTCATCTTGTAGTGTTGTAATTTTGGTAAATTTGGCATAAACAAGTATAAATACAAGGTTATTTCACATATTTTCACCTAGAAAGTTTACAAGTCATCTAGCACCTTTTGAGATCAAGCATTGTATAATTCAAGAGTATTCAAGAGTGATTATCAAGCATTTTAGAGAATTATTCAAGAATCAAGCATCATGTCAAAGCCATCACACATCATGTTTTTTTTTTGGGTAACATTTGCGATGTAGGGTCTTATGATTCAAGAAGGCTTTCAAGTCAAGATCTGTATCATTCAACCAAGAGTCAAAATCCACATTCATTGTAACCATTACTTACAAGATTACAACCTTTTGTTTAAGGTTTTGGTGAGTTGCAACATTGCATGTTTGTTCATTCATCATTCCTCCAATCTATTTCTATTTATTTCAAGGTTTGATTACCAAAATGGGGTTTGACCAAGGAAAACCCCTATCCACTGACAAAACATTTTTACCTCTCTTTGATGTGTGATTTATAGATTTAGGTTGAAGATCCATTGAAGAGAAAGATTGGATAAAATTTTTCATGTTGCAAAGTTCTCAAAGTTGTCACCTTACTTACAAGATCACAAAAAGTCACCTACAAGACATAATTCAATGTTTTTGAATCAAGGATTTGATAAGAGGGAAGTTACAATAGATCACTAGAGGCTATCAAAGCTTTTGAGAAACCTTGATATTGTGACTAAATCACCACTTGTGGCATATGAGTCCCAGTATACATATTTTCATGCATTTTCTATAGATCTTGATTCAACAGTTTTAGATTCCAGTTTCAGCCTGAAACCCTAAACTGAGACTAAATCACCCCTAATGGAATATGAGTCCTAGTGTGCTTCAAAATTCAACATTTCCAAGATTTTAGAGCTTCATTCAAGCTTCTTAATTTTCCAGGTGCACCTCTATACTTTCTCACTTTACTCTTTTGATTTGAATTCATTTCTAGGTCATTTGTTTAAGTCTTGCATATCATTTACATTTCTTGTCTTTCCAAGCCCTAGCATGGTGGTGAACCCCCTTCAAACCTTTAATCACACCCTATGACACCTTATTGTAAATATATTGCCCTCATTACATCCCTTAATTGAGATATCTAAGGTTTCCTTGAATGGGACATGGAGAAAATTAGTTTTTTTATTCCCTAAAACATAGGGTGACAATTTTCTATGTTCCATATAGATATATATGTGCATCTAATAGAAAAAAAATAAAGGGTGTGTTATTTTTCAAAGCCTCTAAATTTCACACCATATAGTGTTCTATGGTATATCTAATTCTATCTATTATAATCTAGTAATATTTGCTACATTTAGTAAATTTGCAAATCTATTCCCTAATTTAAATATATTTCCCCTCTAAAATATATACATTGTTGAAATTGAGAATTGTGTTTTCTCAAGCTACTAGAGTTTGGATAAGCTGCGAGGAATATCTAATTAGCCATTTACAATTTTTTTGTAAAAAGAGCTGAGAAAATCTAGGGCATGAGTATATTTTCTAATCGGTTTAAAATAGTAGTGGATTAATTAGAGATGTCACCATACATATAACTAGTTGGGATTTAGTTTTTCTTTGCCATAATCATGCCAAATTGCTTGCTCTTATATAAAACATATGTTTCCTTGACTTGGGGAAGTTTTTGCTTCAAATTTGTTTGTTGGCATCAACCATATATATACAATTTGGAGATAGTATAATATAAAATATAGACAATTATAGATAAAATGTGGTGAATTAATATTCACAATAAGAAAAGATTTAATCATAAATATTTTTGACATAAATCCTCTTGCCAATTATAAATTTATTGTAATGGATTAAGCCAAGACTATCCAAGAGATAAAATAAGTTACAAGGTAGAATGGATGCCCAACTATAAGCCAAAAGAGATAATTGGAATTAACAAAATTCACCTAGATGAAATTAACCATTTTGGTGTTGATACCTTTATGAAATACCTTATGATGACTTACATTGTCCTATGTCACATCTAAAAGATATATCACAACTCATAGATTCCCATACACATGATTATAATAGGTATAAATATTCAACGTGAATATGTGAATAGATTATTTAATTTTTTTCTTTTATAGTAGAAGAAATTTGAATAGGGAGCTTGTATCCCTTAGGGTTGATAATAGAATACCATGGTTTAAATGGTGTTCTTTATTATGAAAGATATTATTATTTATGGGGAAAGATACCTGTGACACTACCCTACAAAATTAGATTAGAACATATGTATTCGGTTTTAATTATTTTTCTAATACATTATAATAAATATTTTTTTCTCTTATGTCTATATAATGAAAACTTTAAAATATATAACTTTGTATCTAATTAAAAAATTTAATTCTTAAAATTTATCTATCTTACAATATTTTTATTATAGTAATTTTTTTATCGTGATCATTAAACCTATGTTAAATTGTTAATTAATAGAATTCATCTTCATAAAAAATAAAAGATTTTGTACTGACATTTATAACAATGGAATCATCTATCCAGCACTAATGATGCACCATAGCATAACTAGAATTCATTAAGCTAGCTACCCATCATTGTACTAGTTAATTAGATTTAGCTTAATTTTTGTTTAGTTCATTCTCTTTTGCCAATCATAATATTCCTTGGAATTTTCCATTTTTTGTTTTCCATGAAAATCTCTTAAACTACATTTTCACCTCAAACTTCTAAAAGTTAAGGTTTGGATGGTTTTTAAACAAAAAACATCATCCATTTTTGGTATTTTTTATGTTTTTAAATAAAGCTTCAACTTCAATATTTTTTTTGTCAAAATGTCTAGTATTTTTATGCTGAAGGTGTTCCCTATATGAACATTACTGGGTGACTTTAATGATCAACAGTTGAGAATGTGGTAGAATGATAGTTGACCATTGAAAATGATCTAATCGTTTGATGAACCCAATATAAAATAAATAAAAGTAATATTAAAAAAAAGTAAAACACTCAATACAAAGAAAGAAAGCAAAGAATCAGATATTCTTTCTACATTTCCACTAGAAAATATGTTTTACATTCATATTATAAAGGTTAAAAACAAAAAATAGAAGAAACCATAATTATTATATTTTACAAATTAAAATAATAATTATTAATTTTTAAACAATATTTTACTACACCAAATTTACCTTATCTAATTAATCATTGCACTTTATACAAAGAAAGAAAACAAAGAATTAGATATTGTTTCTAATTTTCCACTAATATTCAAAGTGTATAAATCATATTATAAAGGCATCAACTGTTGAGAATGTGTTAGCATGATGCAAGACTATTGAAAAAGATCTAATCGATGAACTGAATATAAAATAATCAAAGAAAGAAAGAAATAAGCAAAGAATTAGATATTATTTCTACATTTACACTAGAAAATATGCTTCACATTCATATTATAAAGGTCAAAAATAAAAAATCATAAAAGAAAATGCAAATTATTATATTTTACAAATTAATAAAATGATTATATTTTAGAAAACATATATTCAAGAAAGAAAGTAAAGAATTAAATATTGTGTCTAAATTTTCACTAATATTCACAGTTTATAAATTATATTATAAACATGCAAAACAATTAATTTAATTTTTTGAATGTATACTCAATATTATTAAGTTTCAAACATTAATTATATATATATATATATCATCATTGATAAGCACTTTTATTCCATCTTCCCCCAAAAAAGTACACATTTATTTCAAATTGTTTTTCTTCTTAATTCAAAGCATTTAACAATTATATTCTACTATACTTAATGTTAAATACTAAGCTCTATCCATACAAATTATAAATTAAGAAAAAAACCTTCCAATGTACAATTGCACACTAAGGTGAGATTGCTAGTTTTATTCTATTTGAATTTGATTAAATTTTTTTATTATAAATAATAATTAAAGTTAAACTATTTAAAATTAATAAAAAACTTATTTTAAATATAAATATCTATATATATATATATATATAAATTATGAAATTGATTTCACAAATTTTAATAATGAATAAGAATTAATTACATGTCTTATCTAATCTAGAATGAGTAGTGTTATAGAAACTCCATTAGAAATATTCTTCTTAATGTAGTGATATAACATAAAATACTACTACTTTAAAGTTTAAGGCTAGTTTATATCAAACATGATTAATTTAATGCTAAGACCATGTAGATGTGACAATCATGCTTTATCATAAATAATTGGATTGTGGACTCTCCATGATTAAACTTAAATTATTATATTACAATTTGATAATAAAAGAAAACTAAGTTTTAATTCCATATTTCTTTGCAATGAGTGTTCCCTTCTACGTATTTTTATTTTTAATGTCACATAATCAATAACCAAATTTTTGAAGAAAAACATTTTATAAAATATTTAAAATTCATATAAAAAATCAATAAGTCAATGACTTGCAATTATCTATGGTATGGAGAATGCTGTGTAAACGGTGCCTACAGCAACGTGCGCGTCTCAAACACTTCTTACCCAAAAGACTTGATTACATTTAGTCGTCAAGACTAATCATAAACGCGTAAATGGCGAAAGAACGGAGTGGTGTCTAGTGTCGGTGCGCTGTCAATTCTTTTCTTTATTTGATTCCCGTAGAAAAACAACGGGGGAGTGACGAAACAGCGGACTGAGATCTGTGTGCTGTCAAATCTTTCCTTTGTTTGTTTCTCCGTACCTCTGCGATAAGTGCGGTGCCTTCTAGAAATATGTATACTTTTTATGTTGTACAGCGGGTGAAGGTTATGGAAATTATTCATAAAAATGAGTTTTTCAGATTAAAAATTATATATAATTTTCTGGTCTTCTTAGTACCATTTTCTAAGAGAAAGTAATAAAAAGGAAAAATCTTTTGATTGATTTGGACCGTACTGATTATAGAATTTACTCAGGCGCACTAATCTCTCAGACTTGGACGTTTGGAATTATTGGCTCAAAGCAGTCAAATTTCTTTATTCATTTACGCGGGATTGACGGACCTACTTCGGCCATGGCACTCATTGCCTAGCCTATTTATTTTCTACTTAAATTCGAAAATATACCACTAACATGGGATCATCTGCGCACTAGTTGAAAGCACTTGTTAAAAGAAAAATACAAACGCTATGGTTACTGAAATGGCGATGAAGTATTTGTTGCTAGCAATTACTATGATTTTTGCAGCGCATTATTGCAGTTCATTAGAAGTGGATGGTGGAGATATGCTTCAATTGGGGGCTTCGCTCACTGGAAATCAGAAACTAATTTCAAAGAATGGCACGTTTGCATTGGGATTTTTCACTCTGGGAGAAACGAATAATTGGTATCTTGGCATCTGGTATGCACCAATCTCTCAGAAGGCCATTGTTTGGGTGGCTAACAGAGACAATCCTGTCAGAAACAAGCCCGGTGTTCTGAAATGTTCGAGCGACGGTCATCTCACATTGTTTGATAGAAAGGGCCAGTCCGTTTGGTCGATTGATATTGGCCAGAAAGGATCACGAGCTGTGATGATGGACTCTGGTAATTTCATTGTGCTGGACGCCCGCAACGAGTCTGTGACTGTTTGGGAGAGTTTTGCGCATCCGACAAATACATGGTTGCCTGGCATGAAGATGTGGAAGGGCATGACGCTAACTTCGTGGAAGAGTTCTGTGGATCCTGCAAGTGGGCTCTTCTCTTTCCGAATGGACATGTCACCAGGAAAGACGCAGATGATGATGTTATTTAACAACACCGTTCCATATTGGTCCAGTGGAGAATGCATTGGACACAATTATTTTACTAAGGTTCCCGAATTGGAAGGTCAGAAGAAAGTTCAAGCGTCCTGTGTGAAGCTTTCTCCTTCAAGAATATACATCGATTTTGGCTTAAATCCGATAGATCATACCCTCACAGGGCGGTTCCTGTTAGATGAGAACGGCGAATTTGAACTTTACTTCTGGATGGATGATGGTAGATGGAGTCTAAGGTGGTCGACATATCGAGGTCAATGCACTGACTATGAAATCTGCGGAGCGTATGGACTGTGCAATGCGAATGATGTGTGTAGTTGTGTCGAGGGCTTCACCCCCAAGCACCACACTCAAGGTTGGTGGTCAAGCGGATGTGCTCGGCGAAGACCCCTGAAATGCTCTGTCACAGAGGGCACAACCGACGGCTTCTTGGAAGCCAAGAACCAATACTTGTCTGAAAAATAAGCTATCTTATACAACAACGAACCAACACAACAAGCCTGCCGGACTGCTTGTCTCAACAATTGTTCCTGCACAGCCTTTGCTTTCGCTATATCTGACCCACCCGTTTGTAGATTGTGGTTTGGGGATTTATTCGGAATGCGCGTTTCATCAGAGGGTCAATCCGTCTTCGTTCGGCTGGCTGCTTCCGAGTTGCGGCACTCGACATCGGAGCGAAGGATCAAAGCCCCTGCACTTAATACTTTACTTTCTGCTGCCGCAGCCTTTTGTACTGTTTCAGCGCTCATGTTGGCTGCATTTATTCTGTGGAAACGTCGAAGACTGTCGAAGAAAAAGGTGGAAGAGGAGGTGCCATTGTCGCTCAAAAAGTTCAGTTACAAAGAGCTGCGAATTGCAACGGAGAATTTCAAGCATAAGTTGGGTAGCGGAGCATTCGGCTCTGTGTTCAAAGGAACTCTGCCAGACAACACGCCTGTTGCAGTTAAAAGATTAGAGGGCGCCACGCAAGCAGAAAAACAATTCCGTGCTGAAATAATCACCACCGGCAGAATACAGCATGTGAATTTGGTCAGGCTGAGGGGATTCTGCGTAGAACATTCACAAAGGTTACTGGTGTATGCCTACATGCCCAACGGCTCCCTAAACACCTTCCTCTTCTCTAAGCTGGAAGACGAAGAGAAGGTGTTGGACTGGAAGACGCGGTTTCAGATCGCACTGGGTACAGCACGAGGATTAGTTTATCTCCATGAGGAATGCAGGGATCTCATCATTCACTGCGATATCAAGCCTGAAAACATTCTCCTGGACAATGACTTCAGTCCAAAGGTGGCAGATTTTGGGCTAGCGAAGCTGGTAGGTAGAGATTTCAGCCGCGTACTGACCTCCACAAGAGGGACTCGTGGGTACGTGGCTCCGGAGTGGATCTCCGGCCTTCCTATCACTCCCAAGGCGGACGTGTACAGTTTTGGCATGACGTTGTGGGAAATTATATCCGGCCGAAGAAATCTGGACATGAATTTTGAGAAGAGCAGGTTCTATTTTCCTACCTGGGCATCATCTCAAATTCAGAGAGGAAACATAATAGGCGTTTTGGAAGCAAGGATAGGGAGCGAGGCCGATATCGAAGAAGTTAGAAGAGCCGCTGTGGTGGCTGGGCTGTGCATTCAACACGATGAGAATCAGAGGCCAAGCATGAGTGAAGTGGTAAAGATATTGGAAGGCACGATGGAGGCTCCTGTGCCGCAAATTCCGAAGTTTCTACAGGTGCTAGTAGATCAGGTAGACGAAGACGACAACGATAGCTGCGCTCAACATCCTTCCATATCAAGTTGTTCCATACCCGCAAAACAGTAGCCGTTTTTAAGCGAAAGGTTTATGATAGATATAGGAGGCATTTCCTGTCATGTTTTCTAATTAGGAGAAATCTCATCTTTATGTACGAGTACGACACAAATAGAGGTAGAGAAATATTTCTTTTATTGTGCATATACGGACATTAAAAATTTGTTTGCATATTTTTATGAAAGATTTCTTATTTTACATTCGGCAAGGACAAAATTTACAAATTTGCTTGCATATTTTATGAAAGATTTCTTATTAGTTCCTCTCATAGGCAGGTTTACTATTGCAATCGATGCATTTGTTTTTGAATTAGTCGCTCAGTCAATGAGATTGTTTTTTTTAATATTTTAGACTTTTTCTTATAATCGGGATTTATGTGCATATTTTTTGTTCTAGAAAATTATGGTTTATCTTTTTTTCTATTGGTTTGAGTAGGTGGATTTTTCATTTTGCTTTAAGTAAAATAGGAAAAATGGAGGATCTTTATATGTGGTGGGGAACATTATATATTGTGGCAAATATTTAATCAGGGATGCATGTAGTGCGAGTTTTGGCAACGCGTTGGTTGGTACTGAAGTAGTAAATGCATATTTAATACATTAAATGCAAACCTCACAATATGTGTTGGACAACTGGTGCAAAGATAAGTAGAGAATACTTGGTTAATTTGCATGTTGTTTGTTTACTATTTGTTGAGAAGCTTGCATGTTTGTGGCTATGGGTTGCCGTGTTCGACATTTGTCATTCTCTACAGTGGTAATGGTGTGTCTCTTTATTGTTTATACTTAATAACTAGAAGTGTTAAAGGAAAAAATGAATGCTTTTGGCAATGTCTAGTCTAATGTTGGTGCACATGCAGTGAACACATAGCTAATTCATGAAATGTTGGTGGGGTTTTGGGTTTTGCTTGTGCTTATTCTTGTTTGACTATCGTTTGTTGGAAAACTTGTTGGTATTTTAGCTCTTCGTTGCGTTTTTGCATGTGGGTACACGTGCAGTGAATGCATAGTTAATTTATGAATTCTTAGGCAAGTGTTGGGTTTTGTTTGTGTTTGTTGTCACTTGTGTGTCGTTTGTTGAAAAGTTTGTGGGATTTTTAGCTATGTTCATTATTCTGTAAAAGTGCACTGCTAGTTAATGGTTGGGTTGTGTATTTGTGATACTTGATAAGTCTATGGGTGCATATGCACAGAATGAATAACTAGTTCATGAAATCTTGGGCGAGTGCTGGATTTTGTTTGTACTTATTCTCATTTTATTATTATTTGTTAGAAAGATTATGGGTTTTGTAGCTCTTCGTTGCGTTTTTGCATGTGGGTATATATGCAATGAATGCATGGTTAATTCATGAAATCTTAGGCGAGTGTTGGGTTTTCTTTGTGTTTATTCTTGTTTATTTATAATTTGTTGAAAATCTTGTGGGTTTTATAGCTATTGGTTGTGCTTTTACATGTTCGTTATTCTACAAAAGTGCACTGGTGCTGAATGGCTTGGCTGTGCATTTTTGACACTTAATGACTAGCAATATTACTTATTGTTACAAGGTGTAACGGTGCAAATGGGTACAATGAATGCATTAATAATATGTTTATTGATTGTGTGGGTAACAAGGTATCAACAAGGCTTCGAAAGAAAAGTGTACGAGATGTGTTGAAGGGTTGATGAGTATAGAAGTAGTGAGTGCATAGTTAATTCATGAAATCTGATGTGAGTACTGAGTTTTATTTGTGCTTATTGTTGTTTATTTGTTGTTTGTTTAAAAGCTTGTGTGTTCCTAGCTTTTGGTTTTGGTTTTGCATGTTTTTTATTTTGTGATAGTGCACCACTGATGAGTGCCTTGTTCTTATGTTTATGATACTTGGTTGTTGTTACAATGGCTAACAAAGAATGTTCACAAAAAAAATAGTCTTGGTGTATTCTTTTTCCAATTTTATTGGTCTTTCTATGGTTCATATTTATGAATAGTGTATTATATTTCATAGATTGTGTTCATTTGTCTAATTTATCCCTGTAATAGGAACCATTATTTGCAATTAGAGTTGGAGGCAGACATCTGTATGAGCATAAATATACTTGGTTGTTGAAGAAGGAACTATAAGGTTAAATTCTTGTAACGTTCTTCACCTTTGTTTCCAATGAATTTTAAGTCTTCCAATATGCATAAAATTTATCCTTTGGAAGAGTTGTGGACAATAAAGGATAAGCTTGGTTCAAGAATCTAACTTACTGAATAGACATATGTGTATAGTGAATGGCATGTCATGTAATTCATAAGCATAATTTTTTTTTTGTGGAAAGGCAGGTCGTTATTGCAATTTTTAGTTTTTGTCGATAGGTGGGTTTACAATTGCATTTGTTGAATTTTATTTGGAAATAATCGCTTGTTCTTCTAAAAAATTTCATGGTGAATCAAATTATATTATTTGAAGTATTTTTTGTGTTTTCTCCATAGATGGTTGGAGTGGGTATATTATTGGTTCTTGCTGATAGACAGGTTTACTATTGCATTTGTTGCATTTTCTTTCTAATTAATCACTTGGCCAATGATATTGTGTTGTTTAAAATATCTTTTCCTTTCTCCTATAGTCAGGATTTAAGCAAATATTTTTTGTGCTTGAAAGTTATGGTTTATTCATTTTTGTTTAACTAAATTTCCAAAATAAGGGGACATTGTATATTGTGAGAAATATTTGATCATGAAGCAATGAATACATGTTTATTCCATTGGATGCAAATTCTGCAAGATGTGTTGGAGAGATGTTGGGTAGTAATTCATGAAATCTTGGGCGAGTGTTTGGTTTTATTTTTGCTAAGATTTCTTTGTAACAGTGAAGAATACATCTAGTTATCAAGTATGACAAACAGACAGACTAGCTAGTCATCAATAACACATTTTTCCTATACATATGCTTCTGTGTTTCATGTTTATGGGTATCATGTTGTCTTGTACAATTTACATTTAATAGACTATTGTTTTCTTATCTATTTTCCATAGTATTTAGTGTATTAAATATGTAGTGACTTCTTTAGCATCAAGTATCTTGTTGTGAAGTTGCATAATTTGCACTTAGACATTGAATATTTTCAAAATATTTAATGTGCTATTATTTTGGCAATTTTATTTAACAGGGAGAAATAATTTGCCTACATGAATAAATAGAGGGATAAAATAAATATTTATTATCACTCAATTGAAAATGAGACTGTTTCAATTGTAACCTAGTTGTTGGCTTCATCTGTTTCATGTCCTTTGTTATCTACTATACCTATTTGTACAATAGGTTCTTATAACAATGAATACTATATTTAGTCAGAGTGGCACAGAAGTAGCTACTAGCTTATTGGCTAATTTTGTAGGATTTCTATTTAATGTCTAAATGTTTGGGAAAATTTATGTTGCAAAATTTGCATTTATTATACTATTGTTTGTGATCCAATAGTTATCATTTATTAAATTCAACATGCATTGACTACTTATATAACCATTATCTTGTGGCTAAGGGTGGCATAATTTGCATGCAATGTTTGATTATTTGCAAAAAATATAATGAATTCCTAATTTGCTGATATACTTTTACAAAAATGAGTGATACAATACCCTTGGCAATGTATCAAATTCTATAACATTTGTGCTTTAGGTTTACTATTGCATTCATTACACTTGCTTTTCAAATAGTTGATTCACCACTGAAACTGTATTGTCTAAATTTTTTTTTTGTTTTCTCTATAGTCAAGATTTAACGAGAAAAAGCAATATAAAAAGGAATACTTCTAGTTTTCAACTATTATAGAGACACAGTGAAGCCATTCACCTGTAGTGGACTTTTATAGAATAACGAAGATGCAAAAGGCTAAAGTATTGACAAGCTTTCCAACAAATGATAAATAAACAAGAGTAAGAAAAGCAAAATCCAACCCTAAGATTTCATGGGTTAAACAAAAATAAGCAGAAACCAAAGCCAACACTCGCCTAACATTTCATGAACTAACTATATGTTCATTGCATGTTGGATTAGGTCCACTTTGCAATTGTAACACATGCGTTGGATATGGCACGCTTGTCTATCAATGTATAGCTATTGCATTAAATGCTACTATGTCTACTATTCAATTTTGTTTAAGTAAATTGGGGGAATATGACATTATATATTTTTTGGAAATTACGTGGATTCACATGCACTAAATGAATAACTAGTTCATGAATTCTTCAATGAGTGCTAGATTTTGTTTGTGCTTATTCCTATTTTATTATCATTTGTGGGAAAGATTGTGGGTTTTATAGCTCTTTGTTGCATTTTTGCATGTGGGTATATGTATAGTGAATGCATAGTTAGTTTATGAAATCTTAGGTGGTTGTTGGGTTTTGTTTGTATTTATTCTTGTTTGTTTATAGTTTGTTGAAAAGCTTGTGGGTATTTTAGCTATTGGTTGCACTTTTGCATGTTCATTAGACTGCAAAGGTGCATTGGTGGTGAAAAGCTTGGCTATGTGTTTTCTACACTTGATAACTACAAGTATATGTTCTTTGATGTTTTCTATTCTATCATAGTGTACTAATGGTGGGTGGCTTGTTTCTACGCTTGTGGTGCTTGGCTATTGTTACGAGGGATAATGGGATATGCTTGGGAATTTATCATGTTCATCTATTTTTTTTTGCATGCAAATTAACCAAGTGTTCTTTGCTTATCTTCGTAGCAGCTTTCCAACACATATCACGAGGTTTGCATTTAATGCATTAAACATGCATTGACTACTTCAGTACCAACCAGCCCATCACCAAAACGTGCACTACATGCATCCTAGATTAAAATTTTTCCACAATGTACAATGTTCCCCACTAATATATAATGTTCCCCTATTTTCCTATTTTACTTAAAGAAACATGAAAAATCAACCTACTCAAATCATTGGAAAAAGAGATAAACCATAATTTCACAGCACAAAAAATATGTGCTTAAACCCCGACTATAGAAAAAAGACAAATATTTTAAACAAAACAATCTCATACTTAAGCAATGAATTGCATATCTGATGATTGTAATTATGCATATTCTTGGTTGCAAAAGCAACATGTTTTTGTGCAATTGTGGAGGGAGGCAAAGATATATGTAGCTATAAATATAGTTAATTTTTGAGCAAGGAAGTGGAAGATCATATTCTTGTATCATTCTTTCCCTTTGATTACAATGAATTCAAAGAACAATAAAGAAAATTATTGTGTTCACTGCCACCACAGTTTGTAAGACCTTCCACAAAGCATATGCAATTTAGTGTACTCAGTTGGCTCATTAGCCCTTGTAATAGCAAGCAATACTTGTAGTTATCAAGTATCATAAAAAAATGGACAAGCCACTGATGACCACTGCACTTTTATAGAATAACAAACATGCAAAAGTGTAATCAAGATCTTAAAAAACTATAAACCTTCAATTCCATTAAACTGTAAAAAAACATGCAACCGATAGCTAAAAATCCCAGAGGCTTTTCAATGAACGATAAATAAAGCATAATAAATTTTGCAAAAAATAGACCAGGCTAAAAACACACAATATTTTTAACAAACAAGAAACAAGCAAGAATGAGCACAAATAAAACCCAACGCTCTCCTCACATTTCATAATTTAACTATGTACTCACTGCTTCTACATCCACATGCCCTCCAAGACATCTTGCACATTTTGTTTTCTAAGCTTTCCAACCACTAAATCAATATATACATAATTAATGCATTCACTACCCCATAGTCCACAAGATCTTTCTCAAAGCACATGTAATTTAATGTACACACTTCCCCCGCTAACTATTCTAGCAATAAGAAGCACACAACGAATCCATTGATGACCATTGCACTTTTACAGAATAACGAACATGCAAAACCGCAACGAACAGCTAAAAAACCCACAGGCTTTTCAATGAACAATAAAAAAATGACAATAAACACAAAGAACACATCAAAAAGTAGAACTAAAAGCTAAAAACACACAACTTTTTTAACAAATGACAAAAAAACAAGAATAAGCATAAATAAAACCCAGTTGTTGCCTCACATTTCATCAATTAACTATGTATTCACTGCTTCTGCACTCAACAACCATCCAATACATCTAGCACATTTTTCATTCCAAGCTTTGCTGACAGTGTGCTAGTCACTCAAGAAAAAAGTACATAATTATCATATTCTTTGATCCTACAGTCGAGCCGACCTTGCTCAAAGCACATTTAATTTAATGTATCCACTTGCCCCATCAGCCCTTCCAACAACAACCAATTCTTTTAGCTATCAAGTATCATAAACACACAACAAAGCCATTGATGACCACTGCACTATTAAAGAGTAACGAACATGCAAAACTACAAGCAACAACAAGATAAACCATAATATTTTGAATGAATGATAAGAAAATGATAGCAAACATAGACAAAACCCAACACTCGCCTAAAATTTCAAAGTATGGAGAATAAACGGATGGCTCACTCAATAAACAAGTATCAGAAGCAACAACACAAGCCTCTCAACAAGCAATAAACAAACAATAAGCAAAAAACAAGAAAACACAAAAGCTTCTCAACAAACAATAAGAAAAAAATAAGGAAAATCCACCACTTGCCTCATATTTCATGAATAAACTATGGATTATTTGCTTACATATGCTTGAGTTGTCCAACAGACAACATGAGGTTTTCATTTAATGCATTAAACATGTATTCACTATTATAGTACACATTAGTCCACTGCAAAAGCTCCCACTATATGCATCCCCCAATTAAATATTTGTGACGATATATAATGTGGCACTATTTTCTTGATTTACTTGAAGGAAAATGAAAAAATGGACCTACTGAAAGCCATAAAAAAGAGATACATCATAATTTTTGAGCACAAAAAACTAAGCTATTGAGATAAATTGTGAAAGGAAACTTTGTAGCTCTTTTAGTATGTAAAGGGCTCACAGACTTGGAAAATATAAATAGATCAGTATAGTTAATGACATGGTATATAATTGATAAACATGGAACTATGTTATGGCGAAAAGAAAGTTACTTTTGCAATGAGAGCCATGCATAATTACAAGAATGTGGTATGGAGTCCATGTGTAATGTTTTGCATTGTATGTTCACCAGAATGTATAATATAGGTGTATTTTCTTTCATTTTCTTGTAAGAAAATCTCACTAATATGCTTTATGAACCATTGCATGTGAATTACATATTGCATAGCTGCACTTATACATATCTCTGGCTACATTATTAGTGCAATCAAACGATTGCAACAGTGATTTTCTTATTGGCATAAATTTGACATTTTCAAACACTTGGCGTAATTCTTACACATATTCAACAAATCAAGTATATTTGTACATAAAAAGTTAACTAAAGTCCTAGTTGGTACACAAGTAGTGAATACATAGTTAATTCATGAAATGCTAGGCATGTGCTTGGGCTTTTTCCTTCTTATTGTCATTCGTTTACTATTTCTTGAGAAGCTTGTATGTTTCTCTTGTTGGTACATAGAGCATGTTCACTATGGAAGCATTGAACATATTGACCATATGTTGATTGCTTGAATGATTTCTACACTATTAGTGAAGTTGACAAATTTTTGACTTAATTTTCGAATACTTGGTAAAATTTATCACGTTTGACTATTGTTTTTGTAAATTTTCTCATGTGCTTGTGTTTTTCATGTTTATGAATAACATATTATATATCATGAACTATGTTAATTTGTCTAATATATCTTTCTAACAAGTACCATTGGTTGCGAATGGAGACGGGGACAAAGATCTATATGGCTGCATGTATATTTGGTTATTAAACAAACAATTGAAAGGTCAGATTCTTGTATCATTTTTCCCTTTTGTTTACAATGAATTTAAAGTCTTCTAATGTACCTAAATATTGTGCCTTGGAAGAATTGTGAAAAAATAAGAGAGAAGCTTGGTTCAAGAATATGACTTGCTGAATAGACAGATGAGCATATTGAATGGCATGCCCTGCAATTCATAAACATGGGACTTTTTTTTGTTCACAAGAAAATTACTATTACAATTGTTGTATTTACTTTTAAAATAGTTGGTTGGCAGATTAAATTATACTGTTCAAAAATTTTATGTTTTTTTCCACTATTGGGATTTAAGGACAAATCTTCAATGTTTGAAAATTATATTTTATCTCTTCTTCTATTGGTTGGAGTACACCTAATGTTAATTTTAGTTTGAGTAAATTAGGAAAATAGGGAGACATCGTATATACTACAAAATATTCAATCTTGAAATACTAAATACATGTTTAATGCATTAAATGCAAAATACATGATAAATAGAAGTGTTGCTCACTTTTATAAAGAAAGTTGAATGATTTGAGCAAGGTCTAATTGACCGTGAGTGCATTAAAAGCATAAACCATCTGTTGATTGCTACAATAACTATTAGTCTAATGGAAAAGTTTGAAAAGAAAATTGTGTGACATATGTTGGTAAACTGATAGGTACATAAGCAATGAATGCATAATCAATCCATGAAATATGAGGTGAGTGCTAGGTTTTATTTATGCTTATTATTATTTGATAATTGTTTGTTCAAAGGTTGTTTCAAGTTCTTCATTGTGCTCTTTCATGTTTGTTATTTTCTAAAAGTGCATTGCTCATGAGTGGGTTGGCTATGTGCTTATGATACTTGATAACTATAGTGCTTGAGAACATTTTTTTTTTGTTTCAAAATTATTATTTATATCTTTTGTTGTTTTTTCAAGTAGGATTATCATTCATTTTCCTTTGAGAAAATCCTAGGCCAAATTGGTCGATGCAATTTTTTTGTTGCAAATATCCACTCATTAGATCCAAATTTTATAAGTTTTTTTTGGTAGGCCGATGCCCATTAAAACAATCAATCCATAGTTAATGCATTCTATGCTTGCACAGTAAACAAGGCCTTGCTCAAAGATCTAAAATGATGTCGCTATATGTAGCAACAACTTACTACTCTTCTGATGCATCAAGCAATGCATGTATTGGGATTGCTTGATACCAATACTCTCAGCATATTTTGTTTCTCAAAGCATCTTTAAGGTGCTCCCTAAACTTAATAGTAAAAAAAACCTATGTAACTATGTATTAGAATTTCCAATTAGGGTAGGTAGCTATTAATAACAATGCAAGTTATCTTTGAGGCATAGTGACAATAATTTGTATGGCATGTCTACATTGTACCCAAATAAAGGCATGGACAAGTCATCACATTTACCTTCAAAAGGTAGACATGTCTAATTAGCTATTGCAGTCGATGCATGTTTAATGCATAAAATGCAAACTTCATGATATGTGTTGGATAGCTAGTGCATATGCAAGTAGAAAATGCATAGCTAATCCATGAAATATGAAGCAAGTGCTTGTTTCTTACTTTTTGTTTGTTTATTGTTTATTGAAAATCTTGTGTGTTTTATGGTTGTGGGTTGTCATTTCTGATGCTTGTGATTCTATGTGGTGCTTGAACAAGGGAGGGGCTAAAGGAACAATGAGCAACTAGTGAGTGGGTCATCTGTTTGTTTTTGATACTTGGTCATTAGAAGCATTAGAAGGGAAATTGCATGATTTGAACAAGGTCTTTTGGACTATAGGTGCAAGATGTGTTGGAGGGATGGTGGGATCATATGCAATAAATGCATATATATGACTCATGAAATCTTAGGTGAGTTCTACGATTTGTTTGTTCTTATTATCATTTGTTTAACATTTGTTGAAGAGCTTGCGGGTTTTCTGGCTGTTGATTGTAGTCTTGCATGTTCATTAGTCTCTAAAAGTGCAGTGGTTGTCAATGGCTTTGCTATGTGTTTATGGCACTTGATAACTAGAGAAATTGCTTGTTGTGCATATGAATGGCAATAATATTTAGATATTATAGGGCAGAAATTTGTAGTCACATTGGCGCTCATAGCATCGACGAGACTTCTTTTTCAGAAGAGCATTTTGGTGAAAGGAAGTCTTGTCAATGCATAGAATTATTATTAGTTCTTGTTGAAAGGCAGGTTTAGTATTGCAATTGATGCATTTCCTTTTGAATTATGCGCTTCTCCAATGAAATTGTGTTTTTTAAAATATTTTTGTCTTTTTTCTATAGCCAGGATTTGCTGGTAGGCACACATCTAGTGAAAGAATAGATGACTCATGAAATCTTAGGTGAATGTTGTGATTTGTTTGTGCTTATTATCATTTGTTTAATGTTTGTTGAGTATCTACTTGTTTTTTTGGTTGTTCGTTGCGGTCTTACATGTTTTTTACTCTCTAGAAGTGTAGTAGTTGTGAATGGCTTTGTTGTGTGTTTATGGCACTTGATAACTAGAAAAATTGCTTGTTGTGCATATGGTTGGCAACAATATTTAGATATTATAGGGTAGAAAATTGTAATCAGATTGGAGCTCATAGCATTAATGAGACTTCTTTTTTAGAAGAGCATTTAAGTATTAAACTATGTATCATTATACTTGAAAAATTACTAGTATATGCAACATGGTTTAACAATAAAAATGCTTTATGAAAAGAAGTCTCGTCAATGGATAGTATTATTATTAGTTCCTATTGATAGGAAGGTTTACTATTGCAATTGATGCATTTCCTTTTGAATTATCTACTTTTGCAATAAGATTGTTTTGTTTAAAATATTTTTGTCAAAATTTAAGCGCATTTTTTTGTTGCTGGAAAATTCCTATTTAGCTCTTTTTCTATTGGTTTGAGAAGGTTCATTTTTCATTCCACTTTAAGAAAAATAGAAAAATAAAGGAACTTTATAGATGGTGGGGAACATTATATTTTGTGGCAAATATGTAATTGAGGATGCATGTAGTGCGAGTTTTGGTGGTGGGTTGGTTGGTACTAAAGTAGTAAATGCATGTTTAATGCATTAAATGCAAACCATGCAATATGTGTTGGACAACTAGTGTGAAGATAAGCAGAGAATGCTTGGTTAATTTACATGTTGTTTGTTTATTGTTTGATGAGAACAACCCTTCAACACATCTCGCATGCATGGTCCAGAGGACCTTTCTCAAACTATTTCATTTTCCCTCTAACGCGTCTTCTTATCAAGTATAGAAAACAAACAGATGGCCTGAGAAGTTTCAACATAAATAGTACAATGAGGCTACTGGTTTGGAGCATTTCCAACACCTTGTACTATGTAAATGATCAACAAATTTAAATGACAATGGTTTTCTATGCCTCAATGTAATGGACAGCTTCCAGGCATCAAATGTATGCATGTATAGTTAAAATGGCAAAGGTGTTACATGTATACATGTAGGAATTTAGATGAAGAAGAATTTTACCCTTTAGTGAATTTGTAAGATTATGGTCTCAAAGTTTTGTGACAAATGTTTAGGCAGAAAGACATGTTTTATTGTTTGAAAGGAAAAATAAATTTGTTTAATAAGAATTGAATTTTGCATAATGTGATAGAGGTGAATTGCTATTAGATTGTGAAGTATTATAATTTGATTGTAGAAGAACTCAGAGTATTTGGTAAAATCTAATTCAGATGCTTACAGAAACATAAAACATGTGTAAAACTAATTGACATGGGCAAGATCTTGTTAAGTGTACATGCATAGATTGTATTTTGTTAACATTGTCCTTGTAACATGAACCATTTTTTGTGATTGGAGTAGAGAGAAATATTTATAGAGATACAAAGACATTTTGTTCTTGAAGTAGAGAGTGGAAGGTCAAAGTATGAGATGTTTTTGGAGATTTGTTTGCAAGAAAGTTTAATTGTTGATATGTGTGTTAAAGTTGTGCAAACTGTTTAATTTTGTCTAATTTTTCCCCATTGTAAAAATGTCATGGTCAAACTACACATGGGCGCATATGCAAAAATGCAAGAAATAGGTAAAAAAACCACAAGCTTTTTAATAAATTATAATGAAACAAGACGAAGCAAAAGAAAAACCCAGTAGTCGCCTAAGATTTCATGGATTAGTTATGTGTTCATTGAATGTGTAGTAAAAAAGATATCAAGTTTTATAAACAGACAGGTAAGCCATTCACCACGAGTATAGGTTTTAGAATAACAAATATGCAAAAGGGCAACCAGGAGCTAAAAAATCTACAATGTTTTTACAAAATGAGATTAAGCACAAACAAAACCTAGCACTTGTCTAAGATTCCATGAATTAAGTATGCCTATAACAATATGGGATATAGTAGTTCAAACAAAACTAAAACCAATATGCAGTTGATGAGTACTTGTTGCTTTTGCACCCACCAACCCCCCAACACATGTCGCACAGTTTACTTTCTGAGCTTTCCAATCACTCAAGTAATAAACACATTATTAATGCATTCACTGCCTCCATAGTCCACAAGAGCTTTCTCAAAGGACATGTAATTTAATGCACCCACTTCACCTGCTAGCCCTTCTAACAAAATGCAACACAAAGAAAAGCCATTGACGACCACTACACTTTTATAGAATAACGAACATGCAAAACTACAACCAACAACTAAAAAACCCATAGGATTTTCAACGAATAATAAAAAAATGACAATAAACACAAACAACACATCAAAGAATGAAACTAAAACCTAAAAACACACATGATTTTTAACAAAAAAGAATAAGCACAAATAAAACCCAACTCTAGCCTCATATTTCATCAATTAAATATTCATTCACTACTTCTGCACCCACCAACCCTCCAACACATCTTACACATTCTACTTTCCAAGATTTCCTAACAATGTGCTAGCCACTCAAGTAAAAAAACATATAATTAACGCATTCTCTACTCCCACAGTCCAGTCAACCTTGGTCAAAGCACATGTAATTTAATGTACCCACTTGCCCTATTAGCCCTTCCAACAACAAGAAATTCTTCTAGCTATAAAGTATCACAAACACACAACAAAGCCATTAATGACCACTACACTATTATAGAATAATGAACATGCAAAACCACAACCAACACCTAGAAAACCCACAAGCTTTTGAACGGACGATAAGTAAATGACAATAAACAAAAGCAAAACCCGACACTCACCTACAATTTCAAAGTATTGAAAACAAATAGATGGGCCACTCACCATTTGCACATCGTTGCTTCAACTCTTCCCTCATTCAAGCACTACGCAAATTCACAAATAGATGTCAACTATAGAAAAATAACACCATAAATTTTAAAGTTAGAGAACATGAGATATATTTATGTGGAAGAAAGAGCTAGTGAGAAAAGCATGAGAAAAAATAATTGTATGAAATTGTGACAACTTTTCCAGCAAAATAAGACATTCTGAAGGGAAAAAGAACTATGCAATGGATTTTTGCAAACAAAGAGTCATTATATCCAAATTTTCTAGGTTTTTCTATTAGGCTAGTGTATATCCAAGTAATCAAGCTAGTGTTAATGCATTGTAAGTCTCTACAGTGGAGTGGATCTAAAACAATATTTCTCTATCTAGCAACAACAAGCTAGTATTCTAATGCATCAATCAATAGAAAAATTTGTTCCAAGTCTAGATTATGACATATTCACATGTAACACTCTTTGCATTCTTACCATGTATGCACATATTTGACATTTACAACATGTGTAGGAGAGAAAAGCATGAAAAAGTATTTCCATTTGTAGTTTTTCACAATTTACATAGTACAAGGTATTAGTTAATTCATGAAATATTAGGTTAATCCATGAAATATTAGGTGAATGCTGAGTTTTTTTTTGCTTATTCTTTTCTATTTATTTTTTGTTGAAAATATTTTGGATAGCTTGGCCTTTTTCATGTTTGTTAATCTATAAAAGTCAACTACAAATGAATGACTTCGTTGTGTCTTTATGATACCTGATAACTAGAGCTATTGCTTGTTGTCCTTAAATCCCAGTTATAGGAAAAAGGAAAATATTTTAAATAGTACAATTTGTCAGTGGAAAAGTGACTATTTGAAAAGCAAGTGAAATCAATGTAATAGTAAACCTCCCATTCAATAGACAAATGAACATAGTCCATGGCATATAATACACTATTCATAAACATGAACCACAAAAAAATGAATAAAATTTACAAAAGAATAGATCAACACGATAGTTTTTTGTGAGCATTCTCCATTGGCCATTGTAACAACAACCAAGTATCATAAACATAGGAACAAGGAACAAAGCTAAAAATGCACAAGATTTTAAACCAGCAACAAACAAACAACAATAAGCACAAAAAAAACCTAATAATTGTGCTAGATTTCATGAATTAACTATGCACTCACTACTTCTGTACTCAACAATCCTTTAGCACATCCCACACACTTTTTTTTCCAAGCCTTGCTAATATGCTGGTATCCACTCAAGCAATAAACACATAATTAATGCATTTACTCACCTAGTATTCCCTGTCATGCATGTGTGATCCACTATACCCATTTGCACTGTTACTCCTTGAAACTTGATAAACAATAATTCTAGTTATCAAGTGTCAAAAACACACAACCAAGCTATTCACCACAATGCACTTTTGTAGAATAATGAACTTGCAAAAGCGCAATCAATAGCTAAATGCCAAGTACATAATGTTCCCATATTCTTCCTAATTTATTGAAACAAAAATCAATAGTAAACCTATTGCAAGACAATCAAATTTCATTGGGCAAGCAAGTATTACAAATGTAAATGTTAAAATTAATAATTGAGTGCAACTTGTGTCAGTCTTAGTGCTATTATTCACTTTATCTAAATGGAATTTTGCTCCAAGGCAAGTGATTCGTGCGATCAAAGAAGTTTAGTGAATTGCAATTGAATAATGTACATTGGAGATGGAATGATTGTTAATTAGTCTAAAGGAAATGCATTAAATTCCAGCGAGTGTACTACTCATTTTTGTTTAAGTAAATAAGAAGGATAGAGCTCTATGTATTTTGGAAATTATTTAATAGATAACAATTAAGAAAGATAATAGCATACTTAATAACAAGTAACAAAGCTCGTGTAAACTATTGAAAAATGAATGTAGCAAATGAAATTGTGAACATGGTGCATAGTAAAAACATGTAATAGTAGAGTTTAATCTATTTAAACAACAAGATAAGAAAGTAAATTATTTTCTATCATATAATGGAGAGACATGCGAGCTATAAAATAAAACTAGAAAGAAGTTTTGAATCATAGAACATGAAATATAGTAATGTAGGCAGAACAACCAACAAGAAAAGCATAACAAAAAGGAGGAATGCAAGTTGTCCAATTGCAAGTAGTCTTTCACTTGCTTCTACTTCTTTGTCAACTGCAATATGATTGTTATAGTTAGTATGAAAGGTAGTTTCTTTAAATACAATTGTAAACAATATGAAGTGTTTGAAAAACAAGAAGACTATTTGAATCAGTATTTCTTTATACCTTGTTGTGGCATATACTCTTTACTTGGTTAGGCATTGGCCTCTATGATAATGTTGTTTTGATTGAGGGTGAAATTCCTTTTGGTGAGAAAGTCTTGTAGTGCAAATATCACTGATGACTTGTCCTTGATGTAGTTTCCATATTTAATGTCCTGGAGTATAGGCAAGAGCTCTCGCAACACATTGCTTTGGATTGAGCAATGGACTATTGACATTTTGTACAATGCTTCCAATGTGGAACTTGTAACTAGCTGGCCTATTTTTTTTTCATACTTAATAACTAGATACATTACAAGGGAAACTAAGTGGTTGGACCAATGTCTTGTGGACTATGCGTGCACATGCAACAAACACACATTGGATTATTGTCTGTTAATTGTTTGTTCAAGAGCTTCTCTATTTTCAGCCGTGAGTTTCTCTCTTCGATGTTTTCCATTCTTTGTGGTGCTTTCTCAAGGGTGTTGCCGTAGGAACAATGTTCAATTTCTCAATAGCTCATTGTTTTATTCTATATACTTGATGAATAGAAGTGTTATAGGGAAAAATAAATGCTTTGAGCAATTTCTTGTGGACCATGGGTAGGCATGCAACAAATGGTTAGCTAATTCATAGAATCTCAGCCAATTGTTGGTTTTTTTGTGCTTTTTCTCATTTCATTACCATTTTTTCAAAAGCTTGTGGGGTTTTTGGCTCTTCAGTACATTTTCACATATGGGTGCACGTGCAATGAATGCATAGCTAATTCATGAAATCTTAGGAAAATGCTGCATTTTGTTTTTGCTTATTCTTGTTTGTGTATCATTTGTTAGGAAGCTTGTAAGCTTTTAAGCTTCTCAATGTGCTTTTGCATGATCATTGTTGCATAAAAGTGCTCTGCTGACGAATGGTTGGGTTGTGTTTTTATTATACTACATAACTCTATTGGTACATATGCAATGAATGCAAAACTAATTCATAAAACCTTAGGCAAGTGCTCAATTTTTAATGGTTATTCTTGTTCTATATTGACTGTTAAAAGCCTAGAAGGTTTTCTAGCTCTTTGTTGCACTTTCGCATGTGGGACATTTCCAGCAAATTCATAGTTAACTCATAAATTGTTAGTGGAGTGCTAGGTTTTGTTTGTGCTTGTTCTTGTTTGTTTATCGTATGTTCAAAAGCTTGTGGGTTTTTTAGCTCTTTGTTGCAGTGTTGCATGTTTGACTTATAGCATTGAAAAGTTATTCCTAGAACAATAGGCTTAAGCTAATGGTATGTAGCAATTGCAATACCTTGTCATATGTTGATAGTAAACAAGTATAAACAGGGATGATTTTCTATGCTTCCATGCAGTGCATACATTTCACATGTTGGATGGCTACATAGATAGTAAGAATGGCAAGAATGTCACATGTAAGCACATAACAAAAAAAAATTCACTTGAGATGGTTTCTTCATTTGTATTGGGTTCTTCATTTGTACTAGGTACAAAATTTGAATTCAATGTCTTTAAAGTTTTCAAAGAATTATCACTTATGTCTATTTTTTTTCAAATTTTAGCATATGTTTTTGTATTAAATTTTAATGAATAATGTACTATATGTTAGTTTTGTGAACTATGGATGCCTATAATGCATTAACTATGTATTCCTTGCTTGGGCAGTGATCACTGTGCAAAATTTATTGCATTACTCTTTTTTTTGTTTACAATTTTTTTCACGTGCTTCTATGTTTCCTATTTATGAATAGCATATTATTTGTCATGCAGTATGCACATTTGTTTAATTTGGCCGATTCATAGGCACCATATCTTTTAACTAGAACCAAATACAAAGATCTGTTGCACTACAAATATTTATCAGTTTTGAACAACAAACTAGAAGGTCAGATTCTTCTATCATTCTTTTCTTTTCTTTCCAATGAATTTTAAAGCTTGCAATGTGTGTATAGAAAAAACTATTTTTTTCACAAACACAAGTTACTTTTGCAATTAGAATAATGCATAATTGCAAACATGTCATATGCAATCCATATCCAATGTTTCACCATGAACACTAACTACACTATATAATTTGAAATATATTTTTTGCTCCCCATTTCTCCATTTATTGCAGTGCCTTTAATATTTATTTCCTTATAAGAAAATTAGCGCAATTGAATCACATAAGAAATTTTCAAAAATAGTTGTAACTCATTGCAAAGTAGCATCATGTTCTGTGCTGATTTTATTGCATTCTACTTGTCATAGGAGTTGTCTCTTTCAATCAAAGTGTAGGACACAAATATTTTCCACTGCAAATCAACTTGGGTCTTTAACAAGAGGCTTTAAGGTCAGATTCTTGTACTATCCTTCCACCTTGTTTACAATGAAATTTAATTCTGCCAATGTATTTCATAATTATGTATTGAAATAATCGTAATTAGTGAAGGAGAATACATGTTCAAGAATCTAACTTCCCATAGAGACAAATGAGCATAATCTATGACATGTCATGTGATTCATAAACATGAAACTATTTTTTGCTTTCTACCAAGTTACTTTTAGGTAAAATAATATAATGGTATTAGTGATAGGAACCAATCCCAATATCTAGTAGACTGTATTTGCTACTAAAATCAAAACTATTTTACATTATTCACTATGCACTTGTCTAGTGCAGAGAACTAGAATTCATTCATTCTAGATTTATTGTTTCAATAGGCACTAGCATATAGGCAAAGTTATGAAATTTGAATTCTATCCCTAAATAATTCCAAAAATTTGTTGCAGTGATTTATTTAACTTATTTTCTTTTAGGAAAACAACTTCATAGGCACTCAATGAATTAACCACAAGCAATATTTAGGATTTAAGAACATATTTTTTGTGCTAGAAATTACAGTTTATCTCTTTTTCCAATGGTTTGAGTAGGTCAATTTTTCAATTTTCTTTATGTAAAATAGGGAAATTTAGGGGAACATTATATATTGTGGCAAATATTTAATCGGGGAATGCATGTACTATGAGTTTTGGTGGCAGACTAGTTGATGCTCAACCAGTCAATGCATGTTAAATGCACATTAAATGCAAACCTCATGATATGTGTTCCACTGCAATTGCAGACATAAGCAGAGAACACCTCCTTAATTTTTATGCAAAAAAAATGATGAACATGGTAAATTTTCCCAAGAATTTTTGAGTGGACCTGGTAACAACCAAGCATCATAAACATAAAAAAAATCCACTCACCAATAGTACACTACTACATAATAGCAAACATCAGAGAACAAATACTTGTAGTTATGAAGTGTCAAGAACACATAGCCAAGCCATTGACCACCAATGCATCTTTGCAGTATAGTGAACATGCAAAAGCACAACTAATAGCTAAAAACCCACAAGCTTTTCAACAAATGATAAACAAATATACAAACAAAAATATTTACACAAACAAAACCCAGTAGCCACTTGAGATTTCATAAATTAACTATGTATTCTCCCAATTTACTTAAACAAAATTGAATAGTAGGCATAGTAGCATTTAATGCAATATCTATACATTGGTAGACAGGCGTGCCATATCCAACACATATGATACAATTGTAAAGTTGACCTACTCCAACATGCAGTGAACATATAGTTAATTCATAAAATGTTAGGCAAGTGTTGGGTTTGGTTTCTGCTTATTGCTATTTAACCCATGAAATCTTAGGGATGACTTTTATTTTTGCTTATTCTCGTATATTTATCATTTATTGGAATGCTTGTGAATACTTAGCCTTTTGTATCTTTGTTATTCTGTAAAAGTCGACTGCATGTAAATGGCTTCGTTGTCTCTTTGTGATAGTTGACAACTAGAAGTATTCCTTGTTATATTGCTTGTTCTCGTTAAATCCCGACTATAGGGAAAATGCATAAATATTTTAAACAATACAATATCATTGGCCAAGTAGCTAATTCAAAAGAAAATGCATCGCTTGCAATAGTAAACCTTCCATTTAGTAGGAACCAATAAAAGCACAAATGTTTACATTATACAATTTGATACATTGCCAAGGGTACTATATCATTCATTTTTGTAAAAGTAAATCAGCGAATTAGGAACCCATTATGTTTTTTGCAAATAGTCACATATTGAATGAATGCCATGTTATCTAATCTACAAACATGCAACTATTTTTTTCTGAGAAGTGACCTACTATTGCACCTACAGGATTTTCTTTTCAAAATAGTTGTTAATAGGTTATTGATCACTGAAGCAATAAACACATGGTCAATGCATTCAATGCTACTCACTTACCTCAAGTTGACCCCTCCCCCTTGTAATAGTAACAAATACTTTTAGTTACAAAATATCATAAACCAAAAGCAAACCCACTAAGCAATAACAAAGTTCTGCAAATTACAAACGTGTGAAAGCACTACCATCAGCTAGAAACACATAAGTTGTTCAACAAATACTATCAATTCATGGAATGTGTACCCAAAATCCCTCTAATACATCTTGCACAAATTAATTTAGAATATTTGGTGGAAAACCAATGCCCACTCAAGCAATTAACATACAGTTAATGCTTTCAAAGCACACATAGACCAGAAGACCCTGTTAAAATCATTCACTTTTCCCTGTAACGCTTCCACTTTCCAAGTATCAAAAATAGAAAGGAAAGCCACTAACTAGGTCCACATCATACCAATAGATCCAGTCTCATTTAAGCATTTCAGAATATGTTAGCTACCAAAAAAAACACATGGCCAAAAACAAGAAATCTTTTGAACAAAGAATAAATAAACAATAAGAAAAAATAAACACTTGCTTCATATTTCATGAATCAATTATGTATTTTGTACTTGTATTCACGCCAACTGCCCAACACATACCATGATTTTTTCATTTAATGCATTGCAAGGTTTACTATTGTAATCATTGCATTGTTGTCATTTTTGATGTTTGCAATTCTATGTAGTGCTTGAATGAGGGAGGAGTTGAAGGAATGGTGTGCAACGCGCTAGTGAGCCATCTCTTTTTTTTCCATACTATGAAATCTTAGGTGAGTGATATGTTTTTTTTTTGTTTATTATTGTTTACTTATCATTCATTTGAAAGCTTCTAGGTTTTCTAGCTGTTGGTTGTGGTTTTGCATACTCGTTATTCTATATTGGTGTAGTGGTTGTCATTGGATTTGTTGTGTATTTATGATACTTGATATCTAGAATAATTGGTTGTTGTTGGAAAGGTTAATGGGGCAACTAGGTGCATTAAATTACATGCTCTTTGAGGAATTTCTACTCGACTATGGGAGCAAAGAATGTGTTAATTATGTGTTTTTTGCTTGATTGGCTAGCATGCTGTCAGGAAAGCTTGGAAAGTAGAATATGCAAGATGTGTTGGAGGGTTTGTGGGTACAGAAGTAGTAAATGCATAGTTAATTCATGAAATATGTGGAAAGAGCTAGGTTTTATTTTTTCCTATTATTGTTTTTTTTTTGTTTGTCAAAAAGCTTGTGTGTTTTTAGCTTTTAGTTATGTTTTTCAATGTTTGTTATTCTCTAGTAGTGTACTATTGGTGAGTGGATTCTTTCTGTGTTTATGATGCTTAGCTAGTGTTGCAAGGGTTAATGAGGAATGCTTGCTAAAATTTATGATGTTGGTCTATTTTCTTGCAACATTTGTTATCCTTTGTTTATCATTCGTTGAAAATCTTGTGGGTTTTTTACCTGTTGGTTGTAGTTTTGCATGTTCACTATTATGTAAAACTGTATTGGTCATCAATGGCTTCCCTATGTGTTTATGATACTTGATAACTAGAATTATTGCTTGTTGTTAGAAGGGATAGGTTCCATGCAACCTTCATTTAAATATTTTCCACTATATATTATATCCCCCTATTTTCCTAATTTACTTAAAGGGAAATGAAAAATAAAGTATACTCTTATGCATTTGTAAATGAACAGATTGGTTTCAAGTCCATATTTGTTACAATCTTCTTATGAGCATTGATTGATTTATGTCTATGAGTTGCATTTAGCTTGTCAACCACTATGCTTATATGTCTAAAATATCTCTATAAGAGGACCAATGTTTACAATTTTGTTGGAAGGAAAATATCTGCATTCACGCAAATATATAAAATTTTTGAATAAGAAAATTGCAAGTTAGATTCTTTGATTATTGTCCCTCTCTCTCTCTAATGAAACATTTTTGACAACTATGCAAAATATCAAGTCCACTCTACTATACATCTGTGCAAAGTACTAAGTATTTCATATTCAAAATGAAAATAAGATACAAGAATATAAAAATAATAGACATTTATAACTATGAATATGCAATATAGGGACATTTAAATTAAATGTTTTAAACTGTTTATTTGATTCTTGAGAACTACTCTTGGGCAATCAGTTATAGGTTCTTATACACATAATTTTCTATTAGTGTATATATATAATGGAATATGTATGTGCATATATATGTATAAAAATATAATTGTCGATTACATCTATTTAATATTGTCCTTCTTTCAGGGAAGTGTTGTATCCAACTATTTGGAACAAGCGTCAAGAAAACAAGGACTACTGTGGCAAGGCATTGAGAATGATATTGAAGAAAAGTAATGCACTGACCCTAAATGAGCTAAACAAAACAAAAAATAGGAATTCATATTGAGTTCTACATTCAGATTTAGGGTATGTATAGGATCATGATGGGCTAAAAAGTGGTGATATGATGGGTATGTGGTTGACAACTTTTTTTAACCCAAAATTGATCAAATGAAAAGGGGTTTTAAAGGAGATTCTCAAATTTCCACCAATATAAATTATGCTTTACTTTGAATTTAATAAATAATTATTATTCATTTTCTATTTGATTACAACTAAAGTCCTAATTGATAGGCTGATTGAAAAACATCTATAGCTTTCAAATGGTATCACATTTTTTAAATCTGAAACATGTGTCACATTATATGCTTTGCATACTATAGGATTGAAAAAAAAAAATCATGAAGTTTTGACCAAGTTAAGGTGGTCAGACATACAAGTTTTTATATTTTTTAAAAGCTGTAATAAAAAATTCATAATTAATTATTACTTGGAAAAAAATTACAAAAAAATATGCATCACATTGGGACATGAGTCCTCTACTTATATCTAAAATATTATAAAAAAATATTATCAATATGAGTTTACAAATTGCATGTAAAACACTTGATGACAAAGGGGACTGTGGTTGCATATTAATATTGATAGACACTAGCACTGTTGAAAGCATGCCTCAATTTTCTAAAGACTATTACTTCAATCCAGATACAACTATAAGCCAGTTAGTAGGAACCACATATCAAAATCCAACTGGAATAATAGGTGCTTTAGTTTTTGATGCTAATAGAGTTGGTAGCCAATATGTTGTTAATATCAAAGATGGTAGAGCAGAATCCGATAGAGCACTAGTACTAATCTCTGGATACCATATGCCACTAATTCATTTTAACTCATTTCTATACCATTTTGGCCTCTACTAATTGTTTTTGTGACAATAAATAAGTTTCTTTTTTCCATGTAGTTGTGATTACATTCATCTCATGAACAACAGTACTTGCGAATAATGCAACTTTTTAGGAAAACAACTGTAGGAATTCTTTTCAAAAATATCATAAAAACCATAGATGAAAAGAACATGTTCCACACAGGCCAGTCAAAATTTATTTGCAAATTGAACAACAAAAGAATAATGGAAAAGCTAACTACATTGATGCAATCAACATTTGCTATAACTTTTTAAATATCTGGTTGCTTTCTCAAATAATTTCTATCATATATATGCTTGTAACAATATACATTTACATGTTTCATGTTTTGAAAACATTAAGGGAAACAAACACACTTTCAAATCCATTTGAAGCTTTTTGCTCGATATGCAATTATAGGTTCTACATTTATGGAATGTTGCAAGAGAATGGTGCTCACTGCAGCCAATGTGACATACTAGTCAGTTACATATACTTACTCCATCCTCAAACTATCATCATAACGAATGACAAGAAAAAAATCCATTGTTCAGTTGAAAACCATGTCATGTGATAGCTCTTGCCTGCCTTCCAAAACATGAAATATGAAGACTATGTCAACGACAAGTCAACAATTGTGTTTGCACTACGAGAATTTGTTTTCAAAGGCCATTTCAAGATCAACCAAAATAATGTCATCACAAAAGTTATTTGCCTAACTGAATGAACATCATATGCTACAACAAGTTACAAAACAATATTGATACAAATACTTGTTTTTGTCCTCAATTTACAAAAAATGTTTAAAATTACCTACAAGAATGGTTGTGGTACTAATTCTATCAATTGTATTGTAGATGAGGAAGAAACATAGGCACCTGCAAACCAAACTGATATTGCACCAAGCGACACATCCCTTTTATGTTATGCTTAAGTTCCTGGCTATTTAGCCTATATGACAATATTTCATGTTATATGGATTAAAAATTTTAGCATCTCTCACATTACTGTCAACATGTTTTCTCTTATATGTTACACACTGCTTACATTTTTCCTTTGTTAATTCACAAACCTTAGAATCTAGTAATATAGTTTCTAAATATAAATGTAATATGGCTTAATTTACTATTGCAATTATTTCATTTCAATTTTAGATACTTCATTTCCAAATCAACTTCAATTGATTTCTCTTACATCAAAAACTAAATCATTCATTTGTTAAAGTAAATTAAGAAAATAGGACATCATTGTGTATTATGCAAAATACTTAATTAGTACATGCAAATTTTGGGGACTTTAATAGTGGGCTTATCGGTACTGAAACAGTGAACACGTTAAATCCATTAAATGAAAATTGTGTGAGATGTGTTAGAGAGCTACGGGGTATGTAAGTAGTGAATGCATACTTGACTCATGAAATCTTAGGCAAGTGTTGGGTTTTCTTTGTTCTTATTATCATATGTTTGTTGTTTTTTGGAAAGCTTGTGTGTTTTTAAACTCTTGGTTGCAATTTTGCATGTTCATTCTTCTGTAAAAGTATAGTACGAATGACTGGCTAAACTGTCTACTTATGATACTTGATAACTAGAAATATTGTTTCTTGTTAAAAGTGTTGATGGGGCAAGTGGGTACTGTAAATTGCATATGCTTCGAACAACGTCATCTGGATTCTGGTAATGGTAAATGCATACAAAACCAACAAATGCATAATCAATTCATGAAATGTGAAGTGAGTACTGGGTTTTATTTGTGCTTATTCTTTTGTGCTTTTTGCTTCTTAAAAATCTTATATATTTTTAGTTTAAGGTTTCCTTCTTCAATCTTTGTTATTCTATGGCAGTGCACTATTGGAAAATGACTAGTTTCTATGTTTATCATGCTTAGTTGTTGGTACAAGCATTGACAGAGAATGCTTGCAAAAAATTTATAATGTTTGTCTATTTTTTCCTCAATTTTAAAGTTGTTTCCATGATTCAAGTTTATGCATAACGTATTATATCAATGGCGTACTATTTGTCAGGGACTATGCTCATTTGTTCAATTTTGTCATATTCCCTTACAATTCATTTGCTTATGACCAAAGTAGCAAAAATATAAATAGATGATAAATTTCACAAATAGCTGCGATGCATCATACAACAATCAATGCATAGTTAATGCATTGAATACTATGTTAGTAATAGAACAATTGTTATGTTTTATAAGCCTAGAGTTACATTACACAATTGTTATTGCTCAATACAACTTTTTAGCTTTTAAATACTTGTAAAAATACATAAAGTACACCTAGTGCCATTTAATACAGTAGTTGTAAATTAATTGAGAAGCCTGCCATTTCCAATCTACATTATACACTGGCAATAGTAGATTGCTTTCATGATAGCAATCACTTATGTTTCATCAAAATTCCATGCACATGAAGTGCACGATGGAAAGCTGATACAATTTATAGCATTATCATTTGTAATACTTGCTTGGCCAATGAAATTTGATTATCTTGCAACAAGTCTACTATTGATTTTACTTTTAGTAAATTACAATAATATCAAAGCATTATACACTTGGCATTTATGAACATATTTTAATATTTGAAAAGCATTTTTTTTTTCTAGTGGTATAAAGCAATACCAATACCTTCTAGTGTTTGAATACTAAACAACTACTTCTATATGCTTTGATATGCTTCACACATTGTCAATGTGAACCGACTCCACCGATGATGATAATGGAAAATGTGTTGCATGTGTCCCTTGATTGATGGATTACAATAATATTATATTGTTGTCATATAATCCAATATTTTTTTAGATCTTATTTACTGTAAAATCTTACAATGCATTAATTGTGGCTTGATTGCTAAGTTCATAAGCATTGGCCTAGTAGCAAATCCTCTAATAGTTTCATAGTCATATATACTCCAGGGAATGCCTATTTTGCAATCTCATTAATTCCCTACGCAAAAAAACTCAATATGAATTGCATACCACATAATTGAAATTCCACGCATGTCTTACATATCCACTCTAAACACTTACTATGTTGACAAATAAAATATTCTAAATGAATTTAGTATACAAATACAAAAAAAGTACACATGGCTAAAAATTTCAAAAATATTACACTCAATTGAACATAATAATTATACTAGTTAAAAAGACACTATACTACTCAAATTTTAACTTGTTGCTATTATTTACATTTTATATGTTTACTACTTTAAACAAAATAAAGTACTTTTATATTTTAAATATCTTCATTTCCTCAGATGCTTCTCAATTACTAGTCTATTATTTATACATCTATTTTACATATCTTCGTTAATAAATAATTCAAAATATTTTAAGAAAGTCTAAATGAATTTAGTTTAGAAATATTAAAAAAATAATTATAATTTAAAATAATTTTATATTTTTAATATGTCCAGTTTCCAGAATGCTTTCAGACTTTGTACTTATCACTAATAATTTCATCTTTTGTATCTTCCATTTCCACTCCAAACATTATTTTCATGTTTAACTATACACTTTTGTACTAAATTTTATTCATATTCTTTAACAAGCACACAAAAATTCAGTACAAACCTCTGCCTTCTACAATTTGCTTCTCAAATCGTATTCTTTCCAATTCCATTCTTTCTACATTTATGCATTTAATACAACACTCTAACAATTTTCAAAGAAAATTAAGTTTTAAGCGTTTCCAAATACTCAAACTTATTAATGTTAATCAAGTCACAAAATAGTTTGTAATTACTACTAAATTATTGATTTCATTGCCAATTTTTTTTGCAAAACTAATTCAATGCATAATCATAAAAAATAATTAATAACATTCACTCATGCAAACTACATTTTGTACCTATTTAATTTAGATTCACAAGAAAATTGGTATTTTTTAAAACCTCTTTGCACATACCAACCACTTATTTACTAAAATATTTAGTACTAGTAAATAATTTTAACAAGAACAATCTTCATTTATTAATTGTACTAATTACTATTACAAATTATTTAATTTATATTCAAAACAAAATTGATATTAATATTTAGCTTTTCAATTTTCTTTTCTACATTTAATACAAAACTCCAAAAAACAATTCACTAGGAGGCAGTAACATGACACACTACATCACTTGTTTTACATTTGGTAAGGACAAAATTTACAATTAGTAAAAGTTATATATATATATAATGTTTGTTATTTTTTAATCTATATTTTAAGATGTTTTAGATATTTTCCTTTCCTTACATTATATTTATAATTAAATAAATGTTTATTGTAATATAAAAGTTTCATTAAACAATTTTTTTATTATTAAAATTAGAAATCTAAAATGAAGAATTAATTTGTGGAAGACAATAATAGTTTTATAAATAAATACTATTTTAAAAAATAAATTTTAAAATTATTATTGTAAATATCAAAGCCTCATATTTAAAGTTAGAAAAGCTTTTTTAGAGATTTTCTATGGATCTCTTCAAAAAATCATCAAGATTTTCACTAGGTGGCTTGGGACTATTATTGTCTCCTTCATGATTCAAGTGGACTAGGCTTAATTTCCACTAAACATCAAAGTTTGGTTATATGTAACAAGTGGATCATTAATGCCTTATATGTTAATGAGGCTTAGAAAATTTTAGTGTAGCATTATATTTCTTCTAGTCATCCTACTAGGATATTAACTTGGAAGGTGATAAGTTTTCACACTCTCCTTATAATGAAAGAACCTTTTCAAGTTTAGGGGACTTTTGTGATGAAAAGTGTTTGGTGGGATTTAGAAGTTATGAAGCCTTATCTTATTTGGAATGACACATGTTTTTGTAATGGTCTTTATATCAATCAGTAAACTATTTCGAGGTATCCAATTAAATAATGTTAAAATCATCTTGTTAAGACTCCTTGGGTCTATGCTTTGAGATTTTTCAAATTGGGTGTTAAAACCCTCTGTGATCTCTTTTCTTAACTTATTGGGAATATTTTATCTTGGAATGAAGTAAATGGTAAATTTCATTTTATTAGTTAGCATCAAGAAATTCTTTGATGTTGTAATTGAAGACATCTACACAAATATAGCTCACAAATTTGGTGTTCTATGTACATAGTGTTGCCTAAATTATGAAAATTGCAGAAACTGCGAAGATCGTGGAAAAGCAAACAAGCACAAGATTGCAAGTTAAATTGACCAAATGTATTAAAAAATGCAAAGATATAAATAGGAGAGATTGGATACCCAATTCTCCACAATGCAGGGATACTGGAGAGAAACCATCCATGATAATAGTGTGAGGTGTCCACTGAGTTGACACATCTCCTAAACAACTAACCTCTTTGACATAATCAAAGAGCATGTGTGGAATAAAAAATTAACTTGTTTGACATAATCAAAAAGCATGTGTGGAATTTTCCTAACTATGATTAATTTAGTATGAATAACTTAGGATAAGTGTTTATACACAAATACCCCCTCTTAAGCAGAGCTTAGGCGAGTTTATGAAAATTGGGTCTCGGTTATAAGCCTGGTGAGTACCCATGCACAATGAAAATCTCTTAGAAATAGAGAAAGATAGAAAACCTAGTGGGAAAAAACAATCCTCCAAAAAGTGAAAAAAGAAGAAAAGGCTTAGAGATCCCCCCCCAAAAGATGATGTTGATATATAGCCCAATGTAGGTATGAGGAACTCCTTAAGCATGTTGTAGTAGTAAACTATGCCATTCCCTTAATTCCAAGTTAATTGAGCAAACAAATTGAAATTCGTAGTGATCAAAGGATGAAGACCAGGATGTAGGTCCAAGAAATATTTTGAACAACTAAAGAAAAGGATGTGCATTGAGTGCAATACGAATGAGATAAGAATATTTGTGATTCAAGTTGTGATTGTTACAACCCCCCATTACACTTTATAGATTAGTGTGAGTACAATTTCCAAATTCCCTTTACACTTAAAATTACATGACACTACATGAGTGTATTTACAAACAAAAATGCTAGTGGAGTTCAATCAACCTACTAGATAGAACTAACTGAGTTGAGCCATGTGAGTTGACACTTGGCTCTAAAGTTGCAACTTGATTGTCTTCTTCACCAGATGTGAAATGCAAAAAGATGAAACTACAGTCAAAGTGAAAAACCTTGCCTACTCCAACAAGTTTTTGATCTTTGGATTCTCAAATGAGGGTTGATGTACCTGTAAACTCAACTATCTTTTCAAAATATATGAGTGCAGCCATTGAGAGGTAATTTTTGAAAAAATAAGGAATGTAATACACATTATGTACAAAACCATTTAACCAACAATTGATAGATATTATTATGAACATGAAAAATTCTCCAAGTTTATAGTGTTAGCATAAATATTAACTACATTTGTAATACCCCTCATACTGTTTAGACTTGGTACTTTTGTGGTTTTGATTGATGCTTTATGACTGTGATTTTACTCATTATGGTTTGATGATGTTAGTGGATTTTAGTAAATACTATGATGCAGTGATTTAGTAATTTATTTTATGATATGATCTGTTAGTTTAGAAATGCTATTTCATCATTAATATTATAATTGTTAGAATAGATGTGATGAAAGGAAAATGTAGCATCACTCGTTCGCGAGTGCCCTGCTACATTGCAATTCCTTCTCACAATGTAATGATTTGATTATATATATATATATATATATGTACATGTATATGATCTTGTTTGCATGCAGGGATTGCAGATATAGAGTCTCGATTCCACCTGCTTCGGCAGGACAGGTCGAGCACCAATAACCCAATGGCATAATGTTGAAACAAAGATGACTAGGAAGTCACTCCGTCCCATGTTGTCAACCATCCCGATTGAATGGTATTGTGTGTCGTTGTGCTATCATTTTAGTATTTTAGTACTGTGTTTTGTGTAAGTGTCTTGTTCGTATGTATTTTACTTTGATATTTTATAAGTTGTGATTTATTTAATGAAATGGTGGTTATAATTGTTTATTATAATGTTAGATTAATTTATATTTAAATATTTAAAAGTTTTAGTTTAGATGTCATGTGTTTTAGTTAAATGTTAATTTAATATTAAATTTGTGATTTGTTAATATTAATTAAAATTATCTTGTTGAAGATAATTATAAAATAAATAATTTAATGAATTAAATTATGTGCATTGCAAGTAAAGCTTGCAAAAGTAGATTTAAAACAAAAAAATATTGATAAATGGAAAAATAAATAAATAAAAGAACATAAAAGATAAAAGGATGAATGAAAATTAAGTGTTGACTGAAAAGCTTGATTTAAAATAAATAATTTCTTTTATTTTGGATTTTTACAGCTTTTGGGAAGGAATTGGCAATATATTTTATTTAATTGAAAATTAGAGAGGGTTTTCACACACATGGGAAAAATTGAATTGAAGTTGCACAAGAATTAAGTTTTTTGAATCAATAGTTCTTCGGAGCTTCTCAAAAGGGATTTTAAATCTTTTGCTTCCATTATTCTGGAGAGAGTTTTCTGAATAAAATATTAGATGGGATTTTGAGCACGGTATTCTGGAGAGGAGATCCTGAAGAAGGAACGAAAGATCTTCGAAAAGACTGTTGGAATCAAGCAAGCTTCATCAAGAATCAATAGCACAGGACTCCAGGTTCCCTTCTCTACCTTTGATTTATCTGAATCCACAAAAGAAACAAAAATTATGATTTGAATGAATTTGTGTTTGCAAAGGAAACATCTGCTTGTGATTTTATATGAAATTCTGTGAAAAAGAACAACAAACTCTTGGGATTTAGATTTTAATGAATAAAAAAAATTTGGGATGGGGAAAAGTGGTTGATCTAAGATGTTATGTGTTTTATTCAATTGGGATTCTGAAAACAGAGCGAGAAAGTTTATATATAAAAAAAAGAAAAAAAAAAGAAAAAAAGAATCCATTATGGAATTCTGAATTGTTGTTTTAGTTTTCTTTAAAGATTCTTTTATGGAAAAATACATCTCTCCTCTTCAATGCAAGTTGTTTTGAAGGTAAAATATATATATATATATATATATATATATATATATATATATATATATATATATTTTCCCTTATTTTTGACTGTTATTATTATTACACTACTATACAGATCTTTGGTTTATATATATATATATTTATCTTTATGTATTTCAAATTGATAATTTTTAAGGGCCGACTGTATACTTCATTTTGGGCCAAACCCTCAAAATTATTAGAGTGGTCGGAATTTTTATTTAAAATAAAATAAAATTTAAACAATAAATTTTTCCCTGTCCTCCCCTGCATGAACGACAGCCCTTAGGACTGCCGCCGTAGTCCCAAGGATGGCCACAATAGTCCTCTGGACTACTGGGTGCAGTCCTTTGAACTGCACGCGCATACTTAGTACGCTCGGGGTGCTTTAAGATTTTTTTTTTAAATTTATATATATATATATATAAATATATATAGATATATAATTTTTAAATAACTATTAGATTTCATTGTATTATTATATATATATATGATATATTTAAAGTATATCTTTAGATCGAGCATAGTATTAACCAGATTATATTTAATATTAACCAGTTGGGTTATTTGTTTAATGTTGATGAAAAATAGTAAAGTAAATATTTATTTATATAGATTGTATTTGTTTATATAAATAGATAAATTGTAAATGTTAGAGTATATTGATTTAGTTCTAATGGTGAAAACTATAAACATTGAATAATATTGGTTTATTAAATGAAACAAATTAAATACGGTGGTAAAAGTGTTATTGAATTTTGATTTCAAATTGTATCGAGGAAAAATAGAAATTATCAATGCAATAAAAATCTGTTGTCTATTTTGACTGTAGCGAAGACAATGTGTAAAAGCTTGCAATAGTGTCTTGAGTCGTGAGACCTTATGAATTGTTTATTTTTCCATTTTATTATCGTTGGTTTTTCTCTCGATGTGGGAACCCTATTGTAATTGTGAACCCAATTTTAGTTATTGTGAACCTGAGTCCAGAGGCGTGTTTTATATGTGATCCTCATTTTGTTGTATTCTTGAGGTTTAGTTTTATTGTATTATCTTAGAAAGGGTTGTACAAGATTTTTTTCTTTTGATATTAATTTATTGTGAGATGGGCAATGCCTCGCATGTTAGTGTTTGAGTTGTATGCTTTATTCTTTATGGTACAACCCTTGTCATGCTTTGGTTGATGTTTGGATCTTTTGGGAGAGTGGCTTTTCATGGGGGTCGGCGCCTTGAAAGGAGGAAGAGCACAGGATAACCCACGTAAGAGTAGTATAACAAGTGAAAACCTAAAAATATAAATTAGGGGGATGGGTAGTAAAACACACAAGATAATAAATATTGGATACCTCGTCTATATATTACGGCTATCATAGACTAATGATAGACTGAGAAGGCTGTGGTCGGCAAAGTTATAATCTCATCTTCAAGAGAGGTTATCAGCTCCGCATGAACCCTATGGTGTCGGCGAATCAAGCAGGAGGAAGGGCCAAGAGATCCATAGATGGGTGCCAGCGCCTCAAGTTGGAGGAAGGGCCGGGATATCCCATGAGAGCTATGCGATGACACTCTCCACTAGACTCATGTTTGCCTTGTTTCCTTATTACCTCTGGAAATGTGTTTTAATTATTGTTTCAGTTTCCTTGGGATTGTGTTCTTATATCCATAGATGGGGGCTGACACCTCAAGTCGGAGGAAGGGCCAGGATAACCCATGCAAGATATGCGATAACACTCTCCACTAGACACCTGTTTTCCTTGTTTTCTTATTGCCTCTAGAAATGTATTTTGGATGTTGTAACAGTTCTTCTGGAATTTGTATTTTGTTCATTGTTTCAGTCTCATTGGTAAATGTGTTATGAATGTTCCTTCGTTACTTGGTCATTGGTTATTGCCTTGCTCGGATGTGATGAGATGTATGAGGTTAAGTTATCATTTTGACTCGTGAATGTTGTTGGTTATGTCATTGTAATCCTTGATGTGTACTTGAGTTTTGTACTATATTGTTCTGTTGGAGTCATTTTTCATTCATGGTCATGATCTCTTCCTTGTCATCTCTGAGCACGGGGGGTGATTTATCTATAGCTCACATGGTTGGGTGGAATGTGCTCCACACCCGTTGGGTTCCCCATCAACATTCTTTGTTCCCAACATTCCTTCAGTTGGAGTTGTACTAGTGGTACTCTTTGTAATTCAAATATTATTGTACTTTGTATCATCCCAATTGTATGGGAAATGTATTGTAACTCATTATTGAGAACATGTAATCTTATGTTTAAACAATGATGTAATAGTTAGGATCTTTTGTAACATTATTGTATGTGACTCATTATGATTGTAATATGTGAGGTAGTGATACTTTCACTCTTGGTTCATGGATGTATTTTTATTAGTGGTTATTGTAATATTATTGGATAAGTTGTTAATAATTATATTTTACTTTTTTTATTAGTTGTGTTGCGATGTGACCTCGTGTGCCCTAGAGAATGTAATATTAAGATGTTAATGTGCAATGTAAATGTGTTTAATGTTTACTTTATGTTATTTAAAAAAAGAAAAATATTTGCAATGTTTGTTCTCTAGGGTTTGAACGACAGGCATTACAACTTGGTATGAAAGCCAAGGTTTGCAATCGCTGGGGTCTCTGCGTAATTTTTGTCCATTAGGTAACCTTTGAATTTGACTCTTGAGCTCAAAAGGGTCCGACAGTGACCTAACGTTGAGGTCTTGGCAGCATGGGAGGATGCCTCCCATATTAGGGAATCTTATTTATTTATTTATATTCTTATTTAATGGCTTCCAGGAGTAAGACATGTCCTAGGGGGGAGGATGTAATACCCCTCATACTGTTTAGACTTGATACTTTTGTGGTGTTGATTGATGCTTTAATACTGTGATTGTACTCATTATGGTTTGATGATGTTAGTGGATTTCAGTAAATATTATGATGCAGTGATTTAGTTATTTATTTTATGATATGATCTGTTAGTTTAGAAATGCTATTTCATCATTAATATTATAATTGTTAGAATAGATGTGATGAAAGAACAGTGTAGCATCACTCGTTCGCGAGTGCCCTGCTACGTTGCAATTCCTTCTCACAATGCAATGATTTGATTATATATATATGTACATGTATACAACCTTGTTTGCATGTAGGGATTGCAGGTACAGAGTCACAATTCCACCTGCTTCGGTAGGACAGGGCGAGCACCAATAACCCAACAGCATAATGTTGAAACAGAGATGACTAGGAAGTCACCCTGTCCCATGCTATCAACTGTCCCGATTGAATGGTATTGTGTGTCGTTGTGCTATCATTTCGGTATTTTAGTACTATGTTTTGTGTAAGTGTCTTGTTCGTATGTATTTTACTTTGATATTTTATAAGTTGTGATTTATTTAATGAAATGGTGGTTATAATTGTTTATTATAATGTTAGATTAATTTATATTTAAATATTTAAAAGTTTTAGTTTAGATGTCATGTGTTTTAGTTAAATGTTAATTTAATATTAAATTTGTGATTTGTTAATATTAATTAAAATTATCTTGTTGAAGATAATTATAAAATAAATAAATTAAATGAATTAAATTGTGTGCATTGCAAGTAAAGCTTGCAAAAGAAGATTTAAAACAAAAAAATATTGATAAATGGAAAAATAAATAAATAAAAGAACATAAAAGATAAAAGGACGAATGAAAATTAAGTGTCGACTGAAAAGCTTGATTTAAAATAAATAATTTCTTTTATTTTGTATTTTTACAGCTTTTGGGAAGGAAATGGCAGTATCTTTTATTTAATTTAAAATTAGAGAGGGTTTTCACACACATGGGAAAAATTGAATTGAAGTTACACAAGAAATAAGTTTTCTGAATCAATAGTTCTTCGGAGTTTCTCAAAAGGGATTTTCAATCTTTTTCTTGCATTATTCTAGAGAGAGTTTTCTGAATAAAAGATTAGATGGGATTTTGAGCATGGTATTCTGGAGAGGAGATCCTAAACAAGGAACGAAAGCTCTTCGAAAAGACTATTGGAATCAAGCAAGCTTCATCAAGAATCAACAGCATAGGACTCCAGGTTCCCTTCCCTACCTTTGATTTCTCTGAATTTGCAAAAGAAATAAAAATTATGATTTGAATGAATTTGTGTTTGCAAAGGAAACATCTGTCTGAGATTTTATATGAAATTATGTGAAAAAGAATGACATACTCTTGGGATTTAGATTTTAATGAATAAAAAAATTGTGGGAGGGGGAAAACTAGTTGATCTAAGATGTTCTGTGTTTTATTCAATTGGGATTCTGAAAACAAAGCGAGAAAAAAAAGAAAAGGAATCCATTATGGAATTCTGAATTGTTGTTTTAGTTTTCTTTAAAGATTCTTTTATGGAAAAATACATCTCTCCTCTTCAATGCAAGTTGTTTTGAAGGTAATATATATATATATATACATATATATTTTCCCTTATTTTTGATTGTTATTATTATTAGACTACTCTACAGATCTTTTGTTTTTATATATATATATATATAAATATAAATACATATATATATATATATATATATATATATATATATATATATATATATATATATATATATATATATATCTTTATGTATTTTGAATTGATAATTTTTAAGGGCTGACTGTATACTTCGTTTTGGGCCGAACCGTCAAAATTATTAGAGTGGTCAGAATTTTTATTTAAAATAAAATAAAATAAAATAAAAATAAAAAGTTAAACAATAAATTTTTCCCTGTCCTCCCTTGCGCGCACGACAACCCTTAGGACTATCGCCGCAGTCCCAAGGACAGTCATAGCAGTTCGAAGGACTATTGCAGTAATTCGAAGGACTGCCATGCGCAGTCCTCTAGATTGCAGGGTGTAGTCCTTTGGACTACGCACGCGTACTTAGTATGTCCGGGGTGTTTAAAAATTATTTGTTTTTAATTTCATTATATATATATATATAATTTTTAAATAATTGTTAGATTTTATTGTATTATATATATATATGGGGGCGCCGGTCCTAGCCCAGTTGGTTAAGGTGTTCCCTGTAACAGGGCGCCCACCATGGGTTCGACTCTCCGGCGCTCCCGTGGTACCGGTTGGTGTGTCCCACCAGCACTGCCGGTCACGGTAAAAAGTTTACCAGTGGTGGGGGGTTATATGGGGGGCCGTGCTGCACCCGATTCCCCTCGTTAATATATATATATATATATATATATATATATATATATATATATATATATATATATATATATATATATATATATATATATATATATATATATATATATATATATATATATATATATATATATATATATGATATATTTAACGTATATCTTCAGATTGAGTATAGTATTAACCAGATTATATTTAATATTAACTAGTTGGGTTATTTGTTTAATGTCAAGATGAAAAATAGTAAAGTAAATATTTATTTATATAGATTGTATTTGTTTATATAAATAGATAAATTGTAAATATTAGAGTATATTGGTTTAGTTCTAATGGAAAAAATTATAAACATTGAATAATATTGGTTTACTAAATAAAAAAAATAAAATACGGTGTTAAAAGTGTTATTGAATTTTGATTTCAAATTGTATCGAGGAAACATAGAAATTATCAATGCAATAAAAATCTGTTGTCTATTTTGACTGTAGCGAAGACAATTTGTAAAAGCTTGAAATAGTGTCTTGAGTCGTGAGACCTTATGAATTGTTTATTTTTTCATTTTATTATCGTTGGTTTTTCTCTTGATGTGGGAACCCTGTTGTAATTGTGAACCCAATTTTAGTTATTGTGAACCTAAGTCCAGAGGCGTGTTTTATATGTGATCCTCATTTTGTTGTATTCTTGAGGTTGAGTTTTATTGTATTATCTTAGAAAGGGTTGTACGAAATTGTTGTCTTTTGATATTGATTAATTGCAAGATGGGAAATGCCTCGCATGTTAGTGTTTGAGTTGTATGCTTTATTCTTTATGGTACAACCCTTGTCATGCTTTGGTTGATGTTTGGGATCTTTTGGGAGAGTGGCTCTTTGTGGGGGCCGGTGCTTCGAAAGGAGGAAGAGCACAAGATAACCCACGTAAGAGTAGTATAACAAGTGATAACCTAAAAATAGAACTTAGGGGGATGGGTAGTAAAACACACAAGATAATAAATATTGGATACCTCATCTATGCATTAGTGCTATCATAGACTAATGATAGACTAAGAAGGCCATGGTCAGCAAAGTCATAATCTCGTCTTCATGAGAGGTTATCGGCTCTGCATGAGCTACCCTATGGTGCCATCGCCTCAAGTAGGAGGAAGGGCCAGGAGATCCATAGATGGGTGCTGGCACCTCAAGTTGGAGGAAGGGCCAGGATATCCCATGAGAGCTATGCGTTGACACTCTCCACTAGACTCCCATTTGCCTTGTTTCCTTATTACCTCTGGAAATGTGTTTTAATTATTGTTTCAGTTTCCTTGGGATTGTGTTCTTATATCCATAGATGGGGGCTGATGCCTCAAGTTGGAGGAAGGGCCAGGATAACCCATGCAAGATATGCGATGACACTCTCCACTAGACACCTGTTTGCCTTGTTTCCTTATTGCCTCTAAAAATTGATTTTGGATGTTGTAACAGTTCTTCTGGAATTTGTATTATGTTCATTCTTTCAGTCTCATTGGTAAATATGTTATGAATATTCTTTCGTTACTTGGTCACTGATTATTTCCTTGCTCGGATGTGATGTGATTTATGACGTTAAGTTATCATGTTGACTTGTGAATGTTGTTGGTTATGTCATTGTAATCCTTGATGTGTACTTGAGTTTTGTACTATATTGTTCTGTTGGAGTCATTTTGCATTCATGGTCGTGATCTCTTCCTTGTCATCTTTGAGCACGGGGGGTGATTTATCTATAGCTCACATGGTTGGGTGGAACGTGCTCCACACCCGTTGGGTTCCCCATCAGCATTCTTTGTTTGCAACATTCCTTCAGTTGGATTTGTACCAGTGGTACTCTTTGTAATTCAAATATTATTGTACTTTGTATGATCCCACTTGTATGGGAAATGTATTGTAACTCATTATTGAGAACATGTAATCTTATGTTTAAACAATGATGTAATAGTTAGGATGTTTTGTAACATTATTGTAGGTGACTCATTATGATTGTAATATGTGAGGTAGTGATACTTTCACTCTTGGTTCATGGATGCATTTTTATTAATGGTTATTGTAATATTATTGGATAAGTTGTTAATAATTATCTTTTACTTTTGTTATTAGTTGTGTTGTGATGTGACCTCACGTGCCCCAGAGAATGTAATGTTAAGATGTTAATGTGCAATGTAAATGTGTGTAATTTTTACTTTATGTTATTTAAAAAAAAAAAACTTTTTTGCAATGTTTGTTCTCTGGGGTTCGTATGACGGGCGTTATAGCATTAAACTTACCAATCCACACATATTCTAGAGGGAATGGCATTGTAGGTTTTTTGTGAGTTAAAAGGCACAAGTCTTACATCCCTTTAATTTGATTGATTTTCATGTGTTTATCTCCTCTATTTATCCTTTTTTCCATAAAGGAAACAATGGCGATGTACATAATTCATTAGTATCAAATTGTTGGGTGGGTTTTTTCAACTCCAATTAAATAAAATATTAAGATCTATAGGATGAAACTATAGGAGACAAATTATGTTCTAGATAAATCCAAGTTATAGTATTTTTTGAGGAAGTTGTGGAAGTTGAAGAAGAGTAATGGACAAATGCTTGCTATTAAAAATCCAACAATAATTAAGAATTATGGTATCTAGCTTTATTAGCAAAGTAGAACTAGCTATCATAACATGTAGAAGGAATGTTGAGACACCAAGTATGATGAGATGGATTCTCATTAGAGAATGCAACAATATTGCATTCAAATTATCAAGATAGCCACTATTCCTATAAATCTTTGATAGAGTGAGAACACCAAGAAGTTTCATGATCCTAATATCAAGTCTCCTTGGTGCATTACAAAATCAAGGCACTAGTAATGAAGTTGGAAACAACCTTCAAGGCATCCAAACTAAACTTATTTATGTAATGGGTTGTCCTATTGGAGGTTGGTGGCAACATAATATGGAGGGGTTTCCATCATCTCAAGTCATATTCTAACTAGAGATGGTGAATTGCATGAGGAGTGATTTTTCTTTCTTTCTTATTTGCCTTGTTGATGTTGATGAATTTTCATAATACATATATTGTGAAGTTTGATTTTTGGAGATAGGTAAGGGAATTGGTGTTGAATTCAATATGGGGTGTTGTTAAGTGAGTTTACAATATAATTATTAAGAATGATACCCTTAGGAGGGCCATTAAACAACTTGATGGAGCCCTATGTTTACAGAGCTCAATATGGATTATTGTCGAATAATTCAAGAATTTGTGATTCAAAAGTTCAAGAAAATGATAATCCAATAACTTGAGAATTTAGTTGAAGCTACACTCTTTTGAGGGTCATGAGGAAACTTGATGGAGTTCCATTTTATTTAAGATTTGTTTATTCAAAGGAAGATATTGTCAATAATGGATATCTATTTTTTAATAAACAAGTTTTGTTATCTAAGCCTTAATATGGGGTCCCTTGGAAAAGTGAATTTTAATTTTTTCAATGGTAAATTTGTAGGAACCATGTAATAAGGGGGAATGTTAGTATAAATATTACATTGATAGATTATATTATACAAAGGTTTAGTTATAGTTAGTACATAGTTACAAAATTATAGTTACTCCTCAACTATAATCCCCCGTGTATAAATTCTACTCCTATATTTTAATAAGATCAATAAACTATTCTCCTTCATATAGTAGGTTCTCGTATGTTTATGTTCGCATGAATATTATTACATTATTTTTTTGGTGAAAGGTATTAAACAGTTAACTGATTTTAGTTAAACTTGTAGACACTAAAAATTGTCCTAGGCTTGCAACTCTTAGACTCTTCATCATTTCCCCTTTCATTCTTTTGTTTTTCATAATTAAATAATTTTAATTATTTAATTAATTAATTTGTATCTTTATTTCTTATTGATTAATTAAATAGATTTTATTTACTTAATTACATCACTAATTAAATCCTCTTCTTTCTAAAATTAAATAATTTCTTATTTATTTAATTTTTATCCACTTTCCACTATAATTAAATAATATTTATTTATTTAATTTGGTCCACTCTCTTGAATTTTGAATTAAATCATTATTTAACTCAAAAGGTCCTCTTTGTCACATTCCTCTATAATTAAATAATTATTTTAATCATTTAATTATTCATTGACCACCTAGATTAAATATTTTTTATTATTTAATTTCTCCTATCACCTATTTATCCATGCCAATCTTATCTTCCACATCAAATATTATCTCTTGACATCTCATTTAATCCTAACCCTTGATTCAATTATCTCATAATTCAATCTCAATGCTTCATCCTTATCATTTTCCCTAATTTTTCCCTAACCCTAGTCCATAACTCAACTTTCAATCTTGTGCATTGATTAAGACATCTTATTGGCATCCAATCTCAACCATTCATTCAAATTTTTATTTTCTATAAAAGACCTTACCCTTGTCATTTTCATTATCTAGACATATTATGCAAGTACATGCTACTAGTGTGAGACAATAATCTTCAATATTTTCCTAGTCACTTGTCAAAGGCTTATTATTGCACACTCAAATTTGAGGGAAATTATCATATTCAAGCAAAATTGAGAAGTGCAATGGAGGTGAATCAATGGTGGCATGAATATTTGGTAATATTGTTTTATGCTTTGTCTTTATGCTCATTTGTGGTTCATTTTTTGTTAGGATTTAATTTATATGCTTTATTGCATTAACCTTAATATTTTATCCCCAATTACAGAGCCATTTTTATCAAACTGTCAATTCCTTGCTTGTATATATGCATTCATTGTAGATCTAATAAGAGATCAAGCATTTTTCCCACATTTGGTATCATAGCTCCATGAAATCCTTATGCATGTTTGTTTGGATTCTAGAGAAAGAGAAGGCATGGCATAGACCTATCATGACAATGATATGATTTTTGTGTAAGTTTAGATGGCACTGATATATGATTCTTTTTTGCTTGTGATGGTGTGAGAAGACGTTAATTGATGGATATGAAGAGCATAAAATTTTGTTGGCACATTTTGTTCCAGTTTGAAGAACTTGTAGTGAAGAAGGTTTCTGGATATAATCATCAACTGCTACACAAGTAAAGTATATATGGTGTGTTGTATAAGGCTGTGTAGAAGGCTCTATGTCTAATTTATATGCAATGCATTGATTGCAAAATTGTAAGGAAGGAAAATGAATGGGTATTTTAACTATTGCATGGAATTATATCATCTCCATCTAATTCTTTCATAGGCTAGAATAAAGTGATTATTGCAATCCAAGGATTTTGTTCACTAGGTATGTGCAAGATCATGATGGGCCAAAAAGTGGCAATATGATGGGTATGTATAGGGTATGTGGCTGACGACTTTTTTTAAACCCAAAATTGATGAAACAAAAAGGGATTTTTAAAGAGATTCTTAGCTTTCCACCAATATAAATTATGCTTTACTTTGAATTTAATAAATAATTATTATTTATTTTCTATTTGAATTATGACTAAAGTTCTGATTAATAGGTTGATTGAAAAACATCTATATCTTTCAAAACGGTATCACATTTTTTAAATCTGAAACACTTGTCATATTCTATCCTTCGCATACTATAGGATTAAGAAAAGAAAAAATGAATTTCATGAAGTTTTGACCAAGTTAAGGTGGTTAGACATACGAGTTTTATATTTTTAAAATTTGTAATAAAAAAATCATAATTAATTATTTAATTGGAAAAAAGTTACAAAAAAATATGCATCACATTGGGACATGAGTCCTCTAACTATATACAAAATCTTATAAAAATGATTATCATTTTATTGTGGTTAGGGTGGTCAAACAGACACCTGCTTCTTATTTTTCCCCTAAAATTTAAGTACTACTACATTGAAATTTCAAAATTTCACCAAATAGATTTTCTTTTTTTTTTAAATAAATCTAGTATTTTAGCAACTATATTCAATTTTCTACACATTCTATTCTTACACATTTTCGAAATAATATAGATAGCTTATTTAAATTTTTAGATCAAGTTGCCTAACTCTGATTTTTTCTGAATTTTTTGCCACTTAAGGGCCTATTTTTTCATGATGATCCTGCACATGCCCCACTATGTCCTTGTTTTGTCATACATTTGATCACATTAACTAGAAAGATAAGGGTTTCCATGTTGACACTAGAGTGTGTAGACCTAATCGTGGACAAGTTGATATTCTCAGTCATATGAAGTGAAATAAAAGGTAGTTGTGTATACAAAATTTGCAAGTACAATATTGGATAGAGGAGAGGAGTGAGAGAATCAGTGATTCGTACTACTGATGCAACTAGATGGTTCCATAATTTAGAAGGTATTTATCATCTTTCTTGAAGGTAAGAGGATCAAGTTTATTTGATGCTATTTTATAGTTCTATTTGGATTAGTTCCATTTGGAATATTTAGAGGAATCCATAGAAAGGTCTAGATCACAAGTGCATAAGGCTAGTTATGAAGATGTAGAAGCTTAAAATGGTCTGTAATAATCACCATAAAAGTTATCAAGTATGGCATAAGTTGTTAACAAGTAATTGAACCCCCTACAAGAGAGACCCATTCTAATGTGTAATAGCTAGATGTTGTGCATGCAATAAAGGCAACATAGTAGACAAAGGCATGTTTAAGGCTATAGATTGAAAATAAAATCATAAAAAGAGCATGCTCCTCCTTAGTTATGTACATTTCTATTAAAATTTTCTTCGATGCTCACTAAGCTAAAGGATTATATAAGAGTTCATCATATGTCTGATAAGACAAAGAGAAAGGTCATTCCAATTTTTTTTTCCTACATTTGGTAGAACCTTTAAAGGTTTGAATGAATCTTCTAGTAGTTATTATTGGAGTTTCGAAGCTATATTTTATATACTTTATGAAGCCTACAAAGAATCATATAAGACATCAAAGGGATGAATTGTAATAGGATTTATTGGAGGCTAGTGGCACAGATGGAGGAACTTCAATCATCTCAAGTTGGCTTCTCACTTTGAGATGATGTTTTGCATAAGAAGCATTTTGGCTTCAGTTTTTGGCTTTTCCTTATTGTTGCTAGCATATTTGAAGAATACATATATTGTGAAGTTTGGATTTTGGAGACATGTAAGGGGTTTTGTGTAGTGCTCATTATAGATGGTTGTCTAGCAAGCATTCGAGGCTGTGATTTAGAATTATACCCTTCTAAGGGTCATCAGACAACTTGATGAGGCTATGTGTTTGGAGAGCTCAATATGGATTGTTGAATAATTAAGGAGTTTGTGATTTCAGAGTTCATGGGAGGAAGAACTCAGGAATTCAACTAGGGGATACACCTTTATGAGGGTCATGAGGTAGCTTGATGGAGTTCCACTTGATTCAAGATTTGTTTCTTCAAGGAAGATCTTTACAAAGATGCATATATATATATATTTTGTAATCAATAGTTTATTTCATGTAAGCCTTAAGGGGGGCTCCCTTGTCAAGGTAATTTTATGGTTCAAGAACAATGTAATAATGGGGGGAATGTTATCATTGAATTCTATTGTATTACATTGTAACTAGCGAGTGTATATAGTTAAGTAATTGTTCAACTGCTTGCCTTCTCTCTTATATAAATGCACTTGGTAAATTAATAACATTCACCAAAATATTTAGATCAAGCATTTTTCCAATAGTTTCTACTAGGTAAGAAGTTATAATATATCAAAATTAGATTAGGGTTTGGAATGAAAGCATTTTTAAAAATATCTTAATCTTATCCTTTCATATGAATTCTCCATAATTCAATCATTAGCAAGGGTTAGGATTGGCCAACACTTAAGAATTCTAAGGTCCTTACTTCTTCACTTTGGGCTTTGTAAAATCCGAGAGGGTAATCCCAACAATGTTTTTATAGATACTTGTGCATCTAGGAATCAAACACAAGGTAAACAGATGATTCTTCTCAAATTGTTTAAAAGACGGTCCATTACCCTAAAGGCTTGGCTGACCTTCATAGCAGTGTCTAATTCAAACATGAGAGATGCAATTAATTAACGCTCACACACACAACCAAATAAAGATGGATAAGTGTATGGATTTTAATTTTGTGACCAATTGTTGAATTGGTCCTCACAATTGCAATATAATTACCTTACTTAAACCAATGCCATATCTTTGAAACGTAGTCAATTCAAATACCCGCATGATTTGATAACAATTTTCGTATAGGACATACCCAAAGCCTTGAAAATACTGCAATACAGTATTCCCACTTAACATCTCAACCATTTACTTCTTACTAGCATCCTCATACGTGACTTGTTACAAACCTACAGTTATTCTAAAACATTTACATCCATTCATTAAATTAATGAGCAAGAATAGAATAGTACATCCATTGGAAACCAACAAAGACAAATAAGATAACCATTGATTATATTATTCATAGTTTGTAAAACTAGTACATAGGAGAGAAAACTATAGAGACTTTATACTACTGTTCTGTATATATTATCACTATTGTTATCATAAAACCATGTACATATTTACCGACTTCATCCCTAAGACATACTACCAGGAAGTTCAGTATTCTATCTTGTTTTTGTTTGACCCCTTCAAAACCAAACTGCCAACTGACCTCCTCAAGTAATCATCTTTGAAATCCCTTTTATAAGAGAAGGGAGCAACAAGCATTGAGTTGATTTACACCTACATTTCACATTCATTTCAAAACAAATTTCACTAGAATGTAAAATATTCTCCAAACAGTTAAAGAGTACTCATTTGTAAGACAAGGGAAAGTAAAACACAAAATTCCAAAAAACATTAGTCGGAGAAGACCAACCAACCTTCCAAAAGGTTTTTTTTGTTGCACTAGGGTATGTGCGGGATAATCATGGAAAAAACATGCCCTTAAGTGGCAATTTTTTTTTTAAAATCAGAGTTAGGAAACTTGACGTAAAATTTTGAATAAGTTGCCTATATTATTTAAAAAATATGTAAGAATATAATCTGTAGCAAATTGAATGTAGTTTCCAAACTACTAGGTTTGGTTAAAAAGGAAAGAAATCTATTTGGTGAAAATTTGATATTTCAATGCAGTAGTACTTAAATTTCAAGGAAAAAATAAGTAGGTGTCTATCTGACCACCCTAACCACAATAAAATGATAATATTTTTTTATAATATTTTAGATATAACTAGAGGAATCATGTCTTAATGTGATGCATATTGTTTTGTATTTTTTTTCAAAGTAAATAATTAATTATGATTTTCTTATTACAAAATTTAAAAAATATAAAAACCTCGTATGTCTGACCACCTTAACTTGGTAAAAAATTCATAAAATTCAATTTTTCTATTTTTAATCCTATAGTATGTGAAGCATAGAATGTGGCACATGCTTTGGATTCAAAAAATGTGATACCATTTGAAGTCTATAAATGTTTTTCAATTAGTTTATGAATCAGAAATTTAGTCATAATTTGAATAGAAAATGAATAATAATTACTTGTTAAATTCAAAGTAAAGCATAATTTATATTGGTGGAAAGTAGAGAATTTACTTTAAAAACCCTTTTCATTTCATCAATTTTGTGTAGAAAAAAATTCATCAGCCACATACCCATCATATTGCCACTTTTTGGCCCATCATGATCCTACACATACCCACCACCAAAAACTAGCATGTCCCCACCAAACCAGGAAGAGTCACCATCAACACTAAAAGCACAAATAGTCATACTAGTCAAAGAAAACAAGTTAGTGCAAAAGGACCAAAAACCAAGCACTAGCTCAAAAAGAAAACAAGGTGCTACCCTGCTTTTCCAACAACAGAGTAAGTACGCCCACTTGGTGTCCTTATTGAAATGGGAGAAGCTACCACCACATCATCATCAGAGTCCACCAAATTAGTCATGGCTGCAAGATACTGGTGATAGCTTGAATCAGTCTCACTCTCACTATATGAGGGATCATTTGAGACTTTAATAGGAGAATGATGTTTTCCCAAGTATGCTTGATGGTACTTATTCTTCCTTGCTACCTGGGTGCTGCCACAATAGTGGTTTACAATTTCTGAGAGGAGCTAATTTTTGCTGAAATCACATATTTTTAGAAAATATAATGATTTAAGCCTTAAAAAGTTCCATTTTAAGGATTCCAATTGAAGAGGGTTTGATCAAATAAGCTTAGATCAAACCCCCTTAGATAGACCCTCGCTAGTTTTAAACCATACCTATAAATGAGTCTCCTTTACACCTATCAAAATGCTAATAAAAAATCAATTTTAATTTAGCTTTTGGGGGATCAAATGAATTCATTTAAAATTTATTTCAAATGATTATAGTATTCCTCAGAATGAGCTATCCAATGAATATAATTTTAATATGTTTTTGTTTTGTTATGTATTTTTTTATTTATTTATTAAACATAGGTTTTTCATCAAAAATGAATGTCTTTGTTCTTCACATGTGGAAAAATATTAGATTATCAAAAAAAAAATTGAAAAATATGAGTGCACCAGATATTTAAGTCCTTGATCCAACAAAAAAAATTGAATTTTGATATATACATAAAATGTTACGCGTTATACGGTCCCGCTATCTCTCAATTGTAATTAGTTTGAATTTGAAACATGATTAAGGAAAAAATATTCAATAAAAAACTATCTAACCAAGTGGAAGCACTAGATATTGAAGTTACAAATCTAAATTTGAAAGAATTAGAATTTTATCCTTCATGGAAAAAAAGTTATGCGTTATATGGTGTACATCACTTTTTCAAAATGTTGTTTTCTGAAAAAACTATTTTTCGTGGAAGATGGAAAAATAAGTGCAATCTTATTCCAAAAAAATTGAAAAAAATATTTTTAGAATCTACAGACAAAATTTGATGAGACTCTAGTTTGCACCATCTTCAAATTCGTCACGGTTTAGCCACTATAGGTGCCCGAATGTGAAGATTTAGTTTAAAATAATAATTTTAGTTTCCAGTTTGGCCAAAAATTGTAAACCACTATTGTGGGATCACCCACCTCCCTCTCAGGACTATCAAGCTTCTTCCATTTTCCTTTAACCAATTCCTTTGAAACCATTTTTCTTCTCAAATGATAGGAACACTTGACAACATTCTGCATAAACTTCTTACCAACTTTTGAAGTATTCCTTGGAGTTACAGTAACCTCAAAGATATCTAGTTCACTCTTGGGTGTGTCACTTTCAGACTCAATGAGATTAATTCTTTTGGACCTTTGGATTGCGATAATAGACACACTTATCTTATCCATTTTCGTAGAGTAACTAGGAAAAAGACACCACTAATAATGTATGAATTCGATCAACTCAAGAAAAACAATCTCAAACTCTAAAATAACTAAGAACAACTGCACACGCTCCTACTCATATTCTTATCTCTCAAAGATATCAAATGGTGAGAATAACAAGTAGGAAATCCTTATTAAATAGCAATTGGAGGGTGATCCCACAATACTAAATTACAATTTTTCGCCAAACTAGACACTAAAATATTTTTTTCTAACTAAATCTTCACTTTCGGGCACCTATAGTGGCTAAACCATGAGGAATTTGAAGATGATGCAAAATAGTGATTTGTGACATGTTTTTTGTAGATTCTAAATCTATTGTTTTCAAAAAATTTGAAATCAAATTGCACTTCTTTTTCCATCTCCTTTGAAAATTAGTTTTTTTTAGTAAACAACATATTTAAGGAGTGATGCTCACCGTATAACACATAACTCTTTTTCCATGAAGGATAAATTCTAGTTTTTTCAAATTTATATTTGTAATTATGATTTCTAGTGCTTCTAATTGGTAAGCATAGTGTTTTATTGAATATTTTTTCCTTAATCAAGTTTCAAAGTCAAAATAATTACAATTAAGACATAGGCAGACTGTATAACACGTAACCATTTTTGTATGTATCAAAATTCAATTTTTCTTAATTTTTTTGTTGGATCAAGGACTTCAATATCTGGTGCACTCATACTTTTCAAATTTTTGTTTTGATAATCTGTTATTTTTCCACATGTGCAAAACAAAGAGCTTGATTTTCAGTGAAAAACCTACATTCACAAGAAATAAAAAATAAATATAATAATCAAATTTAATTTAATTAAAATTATACTTTTTTGGAAGCCTATAATAAGGAATACAAGCTTACAAAATATATTTTTTTAAATGAATTCATTTGATCCCCAAAAAGGTAAATCAAAAGTGGTTTTTATTAGCATTTTGATAGGTGTAAAGGAGACTCCGTTATAGGTATTGTTTAAAAATAGTGGGGTTCTATCCAAGGGGGCTCGGTCTAAGGTGGTTTGATAAAACCCTCTTCAATTGGAATCCTTTAAATGGAACTTTTCAAGGCTTAAATAATTATATTTTCTAAAACTATGTGATTTCAGCAAAAAATAGGATCTCCCCGAAAAAGTAAACCACTATTGTGGTAGCACCAAGTCATTAATGTTCCAAGAAAGCTTGTGTGAGAGGGTTGATAATAAACTACTTTGATTTTTAAACCTCGACCATTGATCGCACATTTGAGACAAATCATTAGATAATCAATCAGAATGATTAATTATGAAAACTTTTAATTGCATGAGCTTAATGCCTTTCCCCAAGTGGATAAACACCCACTATGTCTGCATACTTAATCATATACTTAGCATGTAATATAACCTGTGGTTTCATATTTACCCGCTTGCCTATGGGAATTAATTTTCTTGCAATTCATCACAATAAGATAGCGGGGAGCGATCTTGATTTGATCTTAGAATATCAGCTCATACTCTATCTTACTTTAATTTCACCTTCCCATAAATACAAACACCTGATAGAATTGATGGCCACAATCAAAAGCATTCCCCAAATCGTCAATACATGCCAAAAGAAACCAATTCTAATATGACACCCTTTTTAATCTTAATGTTGTCTCGGCCAAATTTTAGTAGTACTTTATCTCCACTAAAGTATATTAGAGCCCTTTGAAACATTCCACGTGGCAGTTACCCACTTTCCTATTGAGAAACATGAGGTACAAGTGGGCTCGTGATGGGATGGCGGGGAGCAGTCAGGATTGACCCACACCACCTGCCATCAACCATTGATCTCCTATCTTATAAAGATTTTTTCATATCCAAAGTCTGGTGGGTCCCTCCATGAAGCAATAGGTGTCATCATTCCCACTAGCTCATGACATTTTATAAGCATCAAATAAAATCCAATGGGGTGGTAGGGAGTGGTGGAGATTTTACCACACCACCCAATAACCACTGTAGATATCCCTCTAATACTACTTGTCAATCACAAAAGAATATCGAGCCCACCACATAAAGGAAACACATGTACAGTGCCCACTAGCCCATGTGATTACTTCACCTTCTTACATAGAACAAACATGCATGTGAGGAACAACCCAGATGAAGACACGTGTTGTGATATCAATCACTGATCTTTATCAATGCTCCGCTTGCTAACCCTTTGGAAGAAATGGTCCCACCATTTGACATGACACATGGCTACCACCTCCCAACCCACTCAAATATTTTATTGAGGAATTACAAAAATGGATGCATGGGGAGTGCCTAGGATGTAGCCACATTACTCAATGACAACAACTGATCTTCCTTCATACCACCTACTATCTTCATCAAGGGGATTGGTCCCACCAATGAAAAATATGTGTGGCTTATGCCCACTATCCCATGAGAATAAAATAATAGGAAATGAAAAGGATTAGGCACGTGGGGAAGGGCTGCAATTGGCTCAAAACAATAGAATGGTTGGCATAAAACTTAATTCTACACATGTCACAAACATTAGTTTAAAAGAGGGCCATTGCTAGGCAGGCGATGGTTAAGGACATGAAGACAAGTATTAGGGCCCTGGGAAAATATTAAAACCTGACCATAGACTTAGGAAAGTTTTCATAAAATAATTCAACACCGAAAAATAATGACAACAATTTAGAAATGACCTTGGGAACTAATTGGTACATTAGGACTTAGGGTCCAATAAAAAGAATGATCTTGACAACACAAGTCAAGACTTAAATAATCAGGAACCTACATCAGAAGGTCAAAAATGAAATAGAACACCAATCAATAATTTTAGATTCAAAGGTTAATCAGGAAGGGTTTTGACAACACAAATCCTAAAACAATGCTAAAGAACAAACCCTAAGCCTCAAGTAAAAGGATTAAACCCAATTTTGCAAGTTTCAAAATGGAACCAAGGAATTTTTTTTAAAGGGTTCCATCAGTGGCTCCTATTGGGGACACATGCCTCTTGTAGGCATGGTGAGATCCAAGAATCTTAGGTTGAAGTAGACCAGGCAAGAAAACAAACCCAGGATCTGCCTAGACCGAGCAAGAAGACTAGACCAAATCAACTAACACATATATAGTAACTACATAGGCTATAAACCTTAAACCAAGAGATTCAATCTCCATTTTGTTTGAAGCCTTCATTTGAGGTGAAAATTTTTCAATATGCACCCTAAAATTCAATTAGGCTTCAACTTTATTTGCTGGCCCCAAGCCATTAAACTTAGGGGGATATGTGTAGGATCATGATGGGCCAAAAAGTGGTAATATGATGGGTATGTCGTTGATGATTATTTTTTTACCCAAAATTGATGAAACAAAGAGGGTTTTTTAAAAGATATTCTAAGCTTTCCACCAATGTAAATTATACTTTACTTTGAATTTAATAAGTAATTATTATTCATTTTCTATTCAAATTACGACTAAAGTCCTGATTGATAGGCTGATTGAAAAACATCTATAACTTTCAAACAATATCACATTTTTTGAATCCAAAACATGCATCACATTCTATGCTTCACATACTATAGGATTGAAAAAGAAAAATTGAATTTCATGAAGTTTTGACCAAGTTAAGGTGGTCGGATACGAGTTTTATATTTTTTAAAAGTTGTAATAAAAAAATCATAATTAATTATTTACTTGGAAAAATTATAAAAAAAAATGCATCACATCGGGGCATGATTACTCTACTTATATAAAAAATATTATAAAAAAATATTATCATTTTATTGTGGTTAGGGTGGTCAGACAAACACCTACTTCTTATTTTTTCCCTAAAATTTAAGTACCACTGCATTGAAATTTTGATTTTTCACCAATTAGATTTTTTCTTTTTTTAAACAAACCTAGTAGTTTAGAAACTTCATTCAATTTTCTATAGATTCTATTCTTACATATTTTTAAAATAATATAGCTAACTTATTCAATTTTTTACGTCAAGTTTCCTAACTCTATTTTTTCTAATTTTTTTGCCACTTAAGAGCCTGTTTTTTCCATGATGATCCTACACATACCCAGGGTTGAGACTTCCCCCTGTCGAAAACCTTTTTTTTTCAATTGTCTGTATCATGTATAGGCTACAAATATTCTTATGGGTCACCCACCTACAAATCATACTATAGTCACTTGACTTAACCACTATGGACCTATGTCTTAATTTAATACTATCATGATTAACCCTATCCAACTGGAAACCATAATCAGATGCTAACTGGAATCTATAGTCAATGTACAATTCTATCTTGTTCATTTCAAAATCATATCCTAGCAAGTTCTCCTCTAACAAGATAGGAAATTGGAAATACTCATAATCCATTTGATCACTATCACCATAAGGGATAATATCATATTCACTTTGTGTGATGAACAAGAAACATTCATACATAGGTTTTTGTTCAAGTCGGTTTTCACATTCATTAGAGCAATATAAACTAGTTATGTTGCCAAATGCTCCATTTCTTTGAGAACTGGACTCATCAGAATCCATAACACTTTTCATTTTACTTAAATCAAGGCCATTCCCATAAATAGCATTATCCACACCATCCCAAGCATCAGAAAATATTTATGTTTTAGGTTCATTAACATAATTTTATTCTCTATTCCAATTATTGTTCAACTTGAAACAAACTTGTTCAAAGGATGGGTCAACTAGTTCAAGATTGATACGATCAGTAGTAGGGTATTCAAGTGCACCAATAGTGGATAGGTTTTTTGGTTCACATGTGCAGAACTAGTTGGAATTTGTACATTCCTAATGTTCAAACAAGCATATTTTTTCATTTCCTTTCTGAACAAAATCTTTTCTTAAAATGATCATGTCCATCTTTGCCATAAAAATTGTACATCCTATCTCAGATTCATACAAGCACTCAAGAACATGACCCTGATATCTAACATCATTAATCCCATCATCTTTAATACTGAATCCAAGTTCAAGACACTAAATACAAACATCCTTATCTTCAAATTCATCACCAATCACATTTCCAGGATACTTCGATTCTAAAATAACTGAATTACATGTCAAGAATCCATCACATGTAATCTATTTATCTATTGGTGAGGGAAAACCTCATGATCATTGAAATAGTCATATTCTTCAGGTAAGAAGGATGCTTTCAAGTCATCCTCACAAAAAGATTCAATTTCCTCATCATCTTCTAAAACATCCTTATCCATTACTTGGATAGGCATTTGATCTTCAACACCACTCAGCTTCAGACCTCATTATTTGAACATATTCATACTTATCCTCCTCAACTATTCTAATCCAACCAAATATCTAATCAAAATCCTAAGGTTTTAATTACTTTGGCAAGGCACTAAGCCCTGGCTCATAAATGTCATTGAATATGTCAATGCATATTTAATCTGCAGGTCATAATCCTTTAGGAATTTCTAGCAAGGCATCTAAGAACCTTGCTAACAACTCATATGGAAATTCATCCTCATGCCTCTTCATGTTGTACATGCTTTGAACTAACAACACCTGATCATTATTACTTAAATTTTTCTTAAGTCCATCTTGACTTTGGCCATGATTAGCATGTTGTAAGGGTGAAAAATATGAGACATCAAAAGTGTCTTCACCATGGTCATCCTTTTCATCCGTAGTTATTCCACTCATATGATTTCCATTAGGAAAACAAACACTTGCAACCATATATCCCCTCAGCATTAAGTATTTCATAGTATTTCAATATCCATGGAAATGTGAAATGCTTGATGTAGTGTTGTGGGTTCCTTATCACTTATCAAATAACTCATTTCATTATCAAATGCATCTAGATATACAATTAGGCATTTTGTATCACCAGGTCTTAGGATCTCAGGAGTATGTTTTACTATTCTCATAAATTTGAGGTTAAAGGTAGGGGCCAACTCATCTTCATCTCGTTGGATTTCCATAAATATTTTTCTTGTTACATTGGGACTAATCCTTTCACCAAATTATTGCATAAATGTTATCATGAAATCATCCCATGAAGCTATAAAACACATTGGTAAATATGATAACAAGTCTCTAGAATTTTCCTTTAAAAACTAAGTAAAAACTTCATGAAAATATCCTAATGATCTATGTCAAAGTCACCCATTAAATCCATGAATGCATTCAAATGTTTGGAAGCCAACCCAAAAATTTTCCCTATAAATTTAGGCAAATGTTTCCTAATTTCATTGAGAATCTTATTAGGAAAACCTTGAATACCATTAAAAATCAATGGCTTATATCTCTCTATAGAGAATTTCCTTTGATGGCATGATAAGAAATGCATGCCCTATATATTTTTACTTAGAGTTCCACAAGGTAATACATGGGAATGATACATTTACTTTGTATCCCTATTCAATCCTTACAAATCAACTTCAAGTTGATAACCTACCACCTCATTTACAAACACATTCATGCTTTAAAACATTGTAAAAGACATATTTCAAAGATAAGCATACTTCTTCAACTTAGATATTACAAAATTCACCTTAGAAGTCTATAAAGCAATTACAATTAACATTCCCTCTCATTTTGGTGAACCTGACCTTTTTGAGAATTCATTTTTTGATTTGGAGTTTATTAAAGTTATAGAACTAGGTTGCATTCATTCTTGCATTGCATATTTCATTAGTGAAATTGCACCTAGGGTTTCTCATATTTAGTTAAATTGCATCTAGGGTTTCTCATACTTGCACTAGTGAAAGTACATATAGGTTGCATTTTTTCTTTCTTGAATCATTTCATTTCATTCAAAAACTCAAAAGTGAATTGTTCATCATCTTAATTGCATTTAGAAACATTCTTATTACATTCAAAACTAAAAATAATTGCATTCAATTGCTTGTCACTAGTTACTTTTTCTTGCATTTCATTTGCATTTTTTTTGTTTCTAAACATCAACATCCTTAATAGGAAACTTGTGAACACTATAAACAATCCAAAATTTATTGTTTTTCTAAGAAAAACCTTTGCTAGGACTAAAATTCCCTCACCGCGTCTTAGTCCCTCTCACGTTTTCTTGCTTAGAATCCTCTTTGTTGTTTGTTGTCTATTTTAGTCCTTGGAACTCCACAATTTCACTAGTATGACCAAGACACCATTATTGGAATCTTAGTCCCTATTGACTTTGACTTTCTAGTTTTTCAGGATCTGAAATTTCTCTTTTGTGCTTATGTTTGTTGCTTTCAAATCTCTATTGCAGTTTGTAGAATTTCTGTTTCTTTCATTTCAACTATATTTGTTCAATATTGCATAATGGATATGTGCTTTAGAAAGATTTGGATGTCCTTGAAATCTTTGGTAGATATGTCAAGTTGCATCTTTGGTAATGACCATAACAAAATTGAACTTACTCATGCTCACACAACTCCTAATGCATGTACTCCTTGTGATGTTGACATCATTGGAGAAGATGATGACAACATGAATAAGTTCCTAAATGATTGCCTTAACAATGCTGAAGATAATGCATCCTTTTATCCCTCCATGAAACAACCAAATAACCATACAATACCACCTCTTGAGATGTTTGGTTACTTACATCCTGAAGAACAAGATGAACCTAAGTTCCCTACAATAGGTGAACCTAGTTCCTCTACAAAAGCAAATGCTCAACCATTTTATGATAATAAAGTAACAAGCACTTCACAATATTGAGTAAAAAAGGATGTGATACAACAAGTGAGCACAACATTCACCAAGTTCTAGAGAAAATATCAACTAATAAAAACACAAAAGAGTTGGGATATCAAGATCCTCCTCACAACATAAGACCTCCTAGAGAATACCTAAGGCTTCGTAGTGATGGTACAATAATCTTAGATTCCTCCCTTCACATGAGTGTCCTTATTCCTAAAGAACAAACAATAACTCATGAAAATGACAAAAGTAATAGGGTAACCCTAGATCCTCCTCCTCCAAGTTCAATCTGAGACGTTGGTGAATCTAGTAAACATAAAAGACCTTACAAGTTACAAAAACTCCAACCCCTTCAGCCACCACCTAAAAGTGAAAGAAAATTACAAATCATTATCAACCAAGGAATTATCCTATTGTCACCAAATAAAGATATACTAATACTATATCCTAAATATTCAAAAGTTCCACTTTGTTCATACCATAGGACTCTTGGTATAAGAAACTAGGAGGATCTAGGAGATTAGAACCAAGTACAAATGAATACATAGTAGAGAGGTGAGCAACCATAAGCCGCATGAATAGGAACACATGGCAGGAGAATAGGAAAGGACTCCTTATCCTACAACTCATAGGGAAAGAGTCAAGAGACAACTCAACCACCTAATGACGAAAGGACTCCTTATCCTACAACTCATAGGGAATGAATCAAGGGTCAAATCCCACACCCAACTAGGCTTAAGTTAGCCTAACTAGGGTAGAATACACTAACACCCCCACATAATCATAGATTAGGTGGTTATGAAGAAATGGGTCCTGGATAAAAGTCATGTTAGGTACCCATGCACAATGCAAAACTCTTAGAAACACAGAAAGATAGAAAACCCAATGGGAAAAACCTATCCTCCAAAAGAGAGAAAGCAAAAAAGAATGTACAAATGAAATGTCTTACGAGACTCTCTGAAGAAAAAATTAAAATATACAATTAGATACCCCCCATAAGAGAGAGTGGAGATTCCAAAGCCCCCCTGAAATGAGAGAACCCCTATACACAACACAAAGTATCCCAAAACTCCTGAAATGTCCATGTGTGCCTCCATTGAGAAGAGAAAGAATATCAACATTGAATGTCACATTGTGAATGTTGTAGGAGGTTCCTTTGTAACAAATGATGTCTCTTCCTTTTGGAAGATATAAACCTCTGGTTGTCAAACTATTGAATTCCCACTCAAGTGGAATGCATGTAGGAATCAAGATGAATGTCTTGGGATAATACTCATGTTTCTCAAAGTTGATGCTAAACTGTAATTGTTTCATACAAGATTCAAGAGAAATAACCACCGATGTGTGAGGTTTACTCAAATGAGAATCAAGATGTGTCAAGATAGGAGCATGGAATGGAGAGAGAACAAGAGGATCCAAACAAATAGAAGATGCAACCCAATGTGAGCTATCATCTGAGAGATGACAAGTGTCCTTAGTGTTGTCGTCATGATCAAGAAGGAGAGACTCTATAAACAAATGATGAATGTCTGAAAGGATGACATCTTGTTGATCAAGAGGACAAGAGTGAATTTTTAGAATCAAATCTAAAGTAGCTTTTGGAGAAGCTAAAGTCTTTGTTGAAATAGTAGGTGGAGGAGATTGAATAGCTGTCAATATAGGAGGTGTACAAAGAGGAGAAACAAGAAGTGATGTCTCTGTGTCATCAGGAAAATCAAGACTCTTCCAATAATCAAGTTCCTCTTTAGTATCATCGCCATACAAAGGATCATCCGCATTATTGTAGGAGAGAAGCATGTCTATAATGCGATTATTTGGGAATGGAGGTTTAGTAGGATCTCCATATATTTCCCATAGAATGGTCTCGAGAGTGCAAGGGAACCCAATGTGTGACAGAGCCCATGATGTATGGTCCCCAACACTTAAACCGATTAATCCTAAGACATGATCATTTCTACTTTTCCATATAGATTTATGCCAATATGTAGTATGTTCAGGAATAAGTCCAAAAAAATGTGGCAATAAATGGATCCATTGGTAGTGCTTTAGGATTCCATTGCGCTAGAACTTATAGTTTCTTTCTCCCAAATTGATCATAGATGGATGATTTCTAATTCCCATTTTTAGACTAGATAATTAACCCCTTTGGAAATTTATTTCAGTTCATTAATTATAAAATTCCCTACATAATCCCCCACAAGAAAAATATAGAAAAGTGGCACTTTATAAATTGAGTGCATGAATTTCTAATAAATCCCTCCAATACAATTTTCCCCAAATATTAAATACCCCAATTTACAATAACTGACAAAATTTTGCACCTCCCCTTTGCACAGCTTGAAAAGAGTTTAGCATTAAATGCCACTACCACCACTATAACAACCGATCTTGACTTAGTTATAGAATACAATCAATACAAACTCTAAAGTAACTATAATGAGGGAAAGCTTAGAGGAGATTGTTTGAAACACATTATCTCCATCCATTAAATGGAAAATAGAGATCCAAATGAAATAGTCGGCCTATATTCCTCTGCTTATCATGCTTCTTCGGTAAGCTTTGCAACATAATGGCAAATTATGCAGGCATGTGGGGCTGGGAGTCCATTAAGGGGATGTAGGTATATAGGATGCCTTCCCACTGCAAATCCACTCCTATGCGTGGAATTCCAAATTTTTTTCCTGCAAAATCATTGAGCAGAGATTATTATTGGGTGAAATCTCCAATGTAGGAAAGTCTCCAACATGGATCAACCCTCATTTGATCGTTGGAATTTTTAAAAATTCCACCTCTTTTTCGTTGATTTCAATGCTAAGAAGATAGTTGCAGCCATGATTTGTCTATTCATTCACTGTTTGCAAGTTGATTGGTAGCCTCATGGGTTGGATGGAAGGCATAGACATTTCCATGCCTAAGCAACAAGCACAAGTGCAACTCTGTGTGAGATATTTTAAAAGGCGTGGGGCTAGTTTACTTCCTGCACAGGTATGAAAGAGCTCCAATGCCAAATAATGGCATTGGAATAGTCAAACGCAGCTTCCAAAATGTGATTTGTAGCTTGGAGAAGTTTAAAACATAGTTGGAAATGAAATGTTGCCAAACTTATGCCTCTTTTAGTAAAAATCACTCCTCACTTGGCTGCAAATCAGGCCTCTCTACAGGATTGAATAGACCTGCAACAGATCGTGCCACTAGGAGATGGAAGAAAATGCCTCCCAAAAAGAGGGACTAATGAAGCAACACCAAATGGAATGGCACATGGTCCAAATGAGGTGATGGCCAAATGAGATAGAAGAGGTACTACAAGGAAATAATTCCTGCGCTAAAAGGGAAGAAGAGTCCTTGATCGGTTCCAATGGAAATAGGAGACTCTTTAATGCAGCAGATCCTCATGTCTCTTCTTACTACGTGTGAATAGTCTCTATCAATTGTGCCATCTACCATCTGAAAAACACGGCAAAGCTCCTCTAGCAATTGTGGTGGAAAAATCAAATATAAAAAAAAAACCACGGGTCCCCTTTGCGTGAGAAATCAACAAGTCTTCATGCCAGATATCATATCAAGGCAAAACAAACTGTTGGATGCCCCTCCCAGGCTTAGTTGTGCCCAAATGAAGAATTTTCTATGCCTCTCAAAATCTTCATGAAAATTGATAACACCCTTAATGGATATCAAACTAAATACAACAAATTGGTTCACTTATTGACTTGCAAGAATCTCCACCTAATGCTCTGATACCATATTAGAAACTAGGAGGATCTAGGAGATTAGAACCAAGCACAAATGAACAAAGCATGAAATTGTATTAGCTGCCCCATTGAACGGAGAGGTCTAACCCTCAATATATAGTAGAGAGGTGAGCAACCATAAGCCACAAGAATAAGAACACATGGCAAGAGAATAGGAGAGGACTCCTTATCCTACAATTCATAGGGAAAGAGTCAAGAGACAACTCAACCACCTAATGAGGAGAGGACTCCTTATCCTACAACTCATAAGGAATGAGTCAAGGGTCAAATCACACACCTAACAAGGCTTAAGTTAGCCTAACTAGGGTAGAATGCACTAACACTTGGACATAGTACTGATGAGTGTCGTGCATTCAAGATCATATTGAGTAAATATCACTTTGACAAAGGTACTTGTTATCTAGTGATTAAATAGCATATCCTTTATCCTTCTCATCATGTAATAGTTGTAGAATAGTTTATTCTCACTATTACATGATCTTTCTGATCACCTACCTTGGCTCATTCTTGTCTTGCACTCAATCGGGGCAAGAATAATATAGTCTTGTCCTAGTAAGGTATATGTCTTTGTCCCTTAGGATTGTTATCTACCTTCTGCTTATACAAACTAAGATTGGGAGGTGGACGACCTGCTTTAGGTTGACTTTCCTATGCTTTACTAGTCTTTTTTCTTTTTACTTTATTTTGATTACATGTGTGTAATGTGAACCCCCATTGATGTTCCATTTGATGTTCCCTCCCTCTATGTGCATTTCTCTATTTGTACCTTCATTCTTCTAAATGTTGTAATTTTTTTCCTTTTTGTTGATCTTTACTTTTCATTTGCATTTTTTTCTTGTGTTTTCCTTTTGGTGATGACGCAAGGCATGAGACACCCTATGTCTCTTCCATGTTGACCCAAAATATTTTTCATTATCTTTGCTTTCTTTTCCTTTTTGTCTTGTTTTTTCCTTTTGGGGATGATGCAAAGCATCGGGACACCCTATGTCTCTTCCATGTTGTCACAAAATATTTTCATTATCTTTGCTTTCTTTTCATTTTTTTTTGTGTGTTTTCCTTTTGGGGATTATGCAAGACATCAAGACACCCTACGTCTCTTCCATGTTGACCCAAAATATTTTTAATTATCTTTGCTTTCTTTTCATTTTTGTCTTGCGTTTTCCTTTTGGGGATGATGCATGGCATTAAGACACCCTATGTCTCTTCCATACCGACCCATTTTTTTTTTGCTCTCTTTGTGTCATTCTTCCAATTCTATGTGTATTTGGGGAATGATCACAGTTCTGAGCTCTCTAATATCATTGTAGCAAAGATAGATACTGAGCCCGAATGTATAGATCCCTTATGTTTTTCTGGGGGGAAACCCATCTTTTCCTCTTTTATTTTTCATGTTTTGGATAATTTAAATACATTGCTCACAACATGGTGTTAACAATTTCTTTAAAGTAGGGCCATACATTGGCATTATTTTTGGCATGATTTGATTCATATTTATTTTCATGTTCCTTGTGTGATTTTCTTTCTTCCTACGATGCATCCTTTTATTGGTGGTGTCATCAAGTTTGACTTCCTTCAAGAGTGTGATATTTCCTTGTCCTCTTTTGGAATCATTAAGTTCAATGTTGCCTAGGATGAGACCTTGCACTTGTCCTCTCTTGGAAAAATTAAGTACAATGTTTCCCAAGATGAGACCTTATATTTATCCTCTCTTGGAGACATTAAGCACAATGTCCCCTAAGATTAAGACCTCACATGAGCTAACAAAAATCCATTTAATATCCCTCTTTCTTGTTGCATTTTTCCTTTTGTGCCTTATTAAAGTCATGGAGGTATGGCTTTGATATGGTTCCCTGGGGCTCACCTAGTGAACAACTAGCTTCACTAGCCCTTGTGAGCATGCATTTTTTCCTTTTTTTCCTTATTAAAGTCATGGAGGTATGGCTTTGATATGTTTCCATGGGGCTCACCTAGTGAATAACTAGCTTCACTAGCCCTTGTGAGCATGCATTTTCTTTCTTTTGTCCCTATTAAATTAATGGAGGTATGACTTTGATATGGACCTCTTGGGGCTCACCTAGTGAACACCTAGCTTCACTAGCCCTTGTGAGCATTTTTTTGTTTGCATAGGGGATAGAATGTTCTGCTTGTAAACCTCTCTTGGAAAAAAAACCTAGATCCCATCCACAACATGTTGGACGGCCAGTCAAAGCTTGATTCATTGCATTTTTCTTTGATGATTTATGTTTGTGATCTAGTTATGGCTTCATATATCATCTCCAAGTGTGTTCCTTTGTGCCTATGTTAGTATGTCATAGGATTTTGGTCATGGGGGCTTGGCCACCCTCTTGATTATTGTCATCCTATCTTATAGCATGCATACATTTGAACCCCTCTTGATTGTGTGGTTGGTTACTTTAGTGTGAGTTTGAAGCAAGTTCATCTTCTCACTAAAGTGGGGGCTAAATGTAGTGTAGTAAAATGTATACCTTACATTTTCACACTTTTTTGGGCCTACCTTGATTTATTTATCCCTATTTATGTCTTAATTGGTCCTATTTTGCATCCACAAACCTAATGAATTATATTGTTTTCTTGCTAATCACGACATACTTCAAAGGGTAAATGATAAATTAATGATTTTGTTTGAGTGTCCTTATTTTTGGGTCCGGACTATAATGCCACCTAGGGAGTTTTTGTCCCCCAAAGGTCTTGGGACCCTAATTTTGAAAGCACCTAAATAGGTCCCTTTTTGGTGTCTATGCCCCAAGTTTCATGCCTTAGGACTAAGATGCCACCTAGGGTGGCTTAATCCCCCTTGAGCTATTTTTGAGATCTAATTTCAAATCTTGGCGAGATTTATCCTCCTTTAATTAATTAATTCATACGTCGGCTTGGTGTGGTGTAATTTTGGGATATTAAGCATAGATAAGTATAAATACAAGGTTCCTTCTCTCACTTTCTCCTAAAAAAATATCCAAGCATTCTAGCAATTTCAAGAGAGCATTTGGAGCCATCATCAAGATTCATGCATCATATCAAGGATTTTGTTGCATCATGTTTTTTGTTTTGCTAACATTTGTGTTGTAGGGTTTATGATTCAAGTAAGTGTTTAATTCAAGATCAACATCATTCAAACAAGAGTCAAGACCACATCCATTATAGCCATTTAAACCATATTTTCAGCACCTTTATAACAAGGGTTTGGTGAGTTGTAACATTGCATGTTGTTCATTCATCATTTCCCTTCATTATTCTATTTCATTTCAAGGTTTAATTACCAACAAGGTGTTTGACCAAGGAAAAGTCCCATTCACTAACAATCAACAAGCTTTTCTCCTCTTGCATGTTTGTGATTATAGATTTAGGTTGAAGACTAGAAGATCATTTGAAGTGCAAAGTTACAAAGTTGCAAAGATGCATTGAAAAGTTGTCCTCCATAGCACATTTTGACAACTTTACATTTCTAGAATACTCATTACATTTCTATACTTCCTAGGTACACATATCCTTACTTGTTGTTGCATTATTTCATCATTTGTATCCTTCATTTAGCTTGCATTTGCATATTTTTTAGGTTGAATGCTTATTTGTCTTTTCCACGAATTTTCTTGGTGGTGAACCCATAAAAGCTTAAGGAACCCCCTCCCCAAGTCTCCCTTTTTGAGAATTGACTCACCTTGTGAGGTTGATAGTCAATCCAATTAGTACTCCTTGGACATTATTGAATGACAATTGGAAGATAGGGGTATTTTATGACCTAGGCCATAAATCAACATCCGCATTTTTCTTATTGTTCAAGCCTGATTTATGCATCCAATAGAATTGGGGAGACTTCATTCTCCATTCTGATTGCATAGTCTTAATAGTATATGGATGCCCAACAAGACCTCATGCCCTACCCATATTTGTGCCCCTGAGGATTGATTTCTTGGAAGTTTTTTGGTAGTTACCCTAGTTAGATGAATCTCATTTGGAAAATTATAAGGGATCCTTCTTCCCTTTCCTAATAGAGTTCTCAATCTTCAAGATGAATAGGGAAGGCTTGAAGAAATTATATGATAAATTCAAAACTTTCTAAATGATTCAATTGGAAGGGTATGTGCAGGATCATCATGGAAAAAATAGGCCCTTAAGTGGCGAAAAATTTAGAAAAATCAAAGTTAGGCAACTTGATGTAAAAATTTGAATAAGTTATATATATTATTTTAAAAATATGTAAGAATAGATTCTGTAGAAAATTGAATGTAGTTTCTAAAATACTAGGTTTATTTTTTTTTTTAAATCTATTTGGTGAAAATTTGAAATTTCAATGCAATAGTACTTCAATTTTAGGGAAAAAATAAGAAGTAGCTGTCTGTCTGACCACCCTAACCACAATATAGTGATAATATTTTTTTATAATATTTTAGATATAACTAGAGGACTCATGTCCCGATGTGATGCATATTTTCTTGTAATTTTTTTCCAAGTAAATAATTAATTATGAATTTTTTATTACAACTTTTACAAAATATAAAAAATCATATGTCTGACCACCTTAACTTGGTCAAAACTTCATGAAATTAATTTCTTTTTTTTAATCCTATAGTATATGAAGTGTAGAACATGACACATGTTTTGGATTCAAAAAATGTGACACCGTTTGAAAGCAATAGATGGTATTCAATCAGCTTATCAATTAGGAATTTAGTTGTAATTCAAATAGAAAATGAATAATATTTATTTATTAAATTCAAAGTAAAGCATAATTTATATTGGTGGAAATTTGAGAATCTCCTTTAAAAACCCTTTTCGTTTCATCAATTTTGGGTTAAAAAAAAGTCATCAGCCACATACCCTACACATACCCATCATGATCTTGCACATACCCAGCAGCAAGGTACTTTGATCCTAAGGGTTTCATTAATAACCTCAGGACAAGTATTAGGAGACCCAAATTTTACCATCAGTTTGATTTTAAAGAGGATGTAATAAGAAATGGCTTGGATGCAAAGGAGGTTATTAAGAGAAAGTTGAAATGGACTACCTTTCAAAAGGTTGAAGAAAGTAAGAAGGGGAAGGATGCCTCATATAAAGGATCTTATGTAAAAGTTGATGATCTAATTCTATAATTCAAACAGTATGGGAAAATATTTATAGGATAATAGGGGAAACTCCTCAAATTGGGGAGAGAGAAAAGGGTAAGGCCCCAATCACGGAAGAGAGGCCCTCCTATTAGCCACCAAATTTTTATCCTTTCAAATATACTTTCAAGAGAAATTCCAAAGGAGTTGTGATCAAAGATCAAGCTCAACAATCTCCACCACATGCACAATTTCCTCCATCTCCTCCACCAGTGAAGTAAACATTTTCCTCTCTAGTAGACAATATTATAGACCTTGATTCCCCCCAATGTAGACATCTCCAAAGAGAAGAAAATATTAGAAACCACCATGTGTGAACTATCCTATTGCTCTAGAGGAAGATGATGATTAGATTATAGGAGAAGATGTGATAAGGATAATGGCTTCCCCTCAAAGAGATCATAGTGTGCAACCAGCTCTAAACAAAATAACTAAAAATATTCTTAGAGGGAGAGATAATATAGAATATATAAGAGAATTGTCTTGCAACACCTTCATGGATGATGATGCATTTTTTAAATCCAAAGCATTTAGTGATTTCATGTGGAGGTGTAAAAGAGAGGACTATGCCAAAAGATTAGAGGAGGAAATGGCCAAATATCCACAGGAAACAAGAGATCGAGTCTCTCAAAGGGTGATGACACAAATGAGGGTAGCATTATTTTGTTCCCTGAATGGGATATTGTATCATCCATCACCTTGGACACAATAAAGTGACAAGATTAAGAGATCTTCTCTTTAGAAGATGATGTTATGACAACACTTTCTAAATCAAGATTCAATCCAAGGTGGAAGACCTTAGCTATTTGGCCTCTTGCCCCAAATATTGATAAGCCATTGGTTGTTGAACTAACATAATATTTAAGGGGAGGTTTGATTATGATGAGTATCTAATAGTCCTACAATCGAAGAAGGAACTCTAGCAGTGAATGTTGCTCAATTCAATAGAGACACAACTGAAGAACTATAGGAAGAATATGACAAACTACTACATGATTTCCAAGAATTGTTGAATGAATACAATGATTCAAAGGAATTGGAATCCCAATGGAAGCAAAGATAAAAAAAAAAAACCCCGCCTCCTCGTTAAATGGAATTAGTTGTAATAGATGTAGGAACAATGGTTGGAAGTGATGGCACTTTTGAATGTTTACAAAATTTGAAGTGCTCATACTAAAACCCTAGGAATTTTTATCTCAATGTGGGGTTCTTATATGAGGTTTAGGATTTTGTTTATTTTTAGTTTCTTGGCATTCTATTTTTTTGCTAGCTATGTAATGTCTATTGTCAGTCACAAAAAATTAACTTTTCATGTTTATGTCATCATGTGACTGGCCCTTCTCATGTCTAGGTTTGAGTCACCTATCTCTATAGGGTTAGGGAAAGGGGATATTTTTAATCATTACATCCTTTGGTTTGTGTGGTTCCAAAGTTTTGAGCCTACTATTCTCATCTCACCCTAGAGAAGTACCCTCTTTTAGAACAATTTAAATGAGGATGTGCCTAAAAACATCCAATTAAGTTCTGATGGCCTTCATGGCTGTATCGCTCATCACTAATTTATTCATGGGTTTACACCTTGAATTACCAATGAGTAATGAATGGTTTCTTCCTTTGATATCACTCATCGCTAATGGTTTTTGATCCTTCAAATTTGTAATAGCAATGAGCGATGTCCTTAGCCTTATGTTCTTATCACTCATAATGGATGGCCATTGAAAAGAAATACATGAAGTAGTGATGAGGGATATGATGTGGCACTGTGTGATCACAAATATATTTTAAAATGTAATTCTCCAATTAGTGATATCCGATGAGCCCTATAAATGTTGTAAACTATTCATCACTAATTGGTTGCATAATATATGAGGAGAATTAGAGATGAATGAAGGCCTTATCGTTCATCATGGATTCATTTCAGAACTTAGGTTCTAAATTAGCAATAAGCGATGAGTGCCTTCTAAAAAGGGTTTTTATTTCACTAATTTGATATAATCCTATGAGTGATATCTCTTTGTTCCATTTTTTTTATCCAGTGCATGTGTCCAAGATCTAGTTCCTCCATAATATCTCTCATCGCTGATGGGATCTTAGGCAGAAAGTTTGAATTAGCGATGCACGATGAAGGGACCAATGTGGCTAGAGGTCAGGCCATAGAATTAGAGGCTAAAGGTCATCACAATAATGTTTTCATTGTTTATAGAGTTGAGTTATGATGAAGTGAATCAATGGCAATCGATGACCATCAATGAAAGGGGTGACATGGCAGGATCTTGGGGATCTTGTGCAAAGCAAAAGGGGAATTAGAAAAAGAACTAGAGGACCATTGATAATTTTTTAAAGCATGATGATCCAAAAAATTGGAAATCATTGCATGAGTAACTTCATCGCTAATAGCACCTCAGAAGTTGGGAAAAATTAGCGATGAAGTGATGAAGCATAAAAAGAAAGTTTCTCTCTAAGAAAAACTGGCCTTATGTACTTCACCGATATTAATGAAGAGCACGGATTAGGTTGGTGGTACATGCTAATTGTCAAGACACATATGAATAATCAAGGTTAGAAAAAAACGTGTCAATCTTTGAGATAGCATCGTTGTTTTCAAGGAGCAAGTTGATAATGGTCAAAAAATGATGCTCATGGCTACCTTAGATGAAATTTTAATTTCTCTAAGATGAACAACCCAGATTCAGAGCCAAACTGATAAGTCACCAATTCGCTCGCACAAGGAGTTCTGCATCATTAATTCTATGTGCTCAAAATTTCTATTTGAGGCAGGATGATCGATGATTATTTTCACTATCTTTTTCAGTCTATAGTATGTTTGAGGAAAAGTGTGAAAGGTTGTTGGCCTATTTGTAGTAGAATTTTCTTTTCTTGGGTGGGTTGGTATGGAATTGAGTTCTCTAGTCTACTTAGGACTTTTATTGCTTGAACTAGTTGTAATCATTGGGATTGGGGTGTTTTTCTTGTGGGTGTTGAACCAAAAAACCTTTTAATTATCATTCTGTTAGCTCTGAAAAAATGGGAAAAACTAGTGAGACAATTCTTCCTGTTAGGAGGTCTACTCAGTTAAGTATTTCTAAGTTCCATGAAGACGTGATTGAGCAGGAAACCACCGTTCCCCTTAAAATTTCAAAGGGAAAAAGGAGGGCTAGAGGCCATAAAAAAAGTAAATTGTGCAGAGTACCTATCACTAATGAATATGACCCTTCTAGGAGAAGTTAGCAAGCTTAAAGGAAAGGAACTGGCATTGCCAGTTAAGAAGGCCGAAAAGAAGGAGAAATGCTATAGGACTAGCTTGGGAAAACACAATTCTCTTATTGTGCTTTTTGATACTTGTTCAGATGTTGAAGCTGATATAGACTTAGACTATGGACAGTACGTCCGCTCCCTGGTGCCATATGATAGCTTTGATGATGGAGTTTTGATAGTCCCTCCAGTTACAACAAGGACCTGGAGTGGTTGGGAATTTTTTGATGCTGACAACTCTGAATAGGGTCATTGCTTAGTTTTAGTTTTTGATGACACCATGGTCTTTGCATAGGAGGTATTTGTTTTCATGTATCCATGGTTTGTATTTTTATTTCCCTTGTTGATGTGGAGGTATTTGAGAAGATGTGGTTGAAATCTTTTTTTTTTTCAAATAATGAATGTTATGACAAAGACTGATGGTGTTTTACACATGTTTTCTTCCTTTTTGTCCTCCCTTCTCAAATGATTACTTATGAAACCACCTGGGGAGTTCTTCGAGGATTCAGTTGAAATTAGCTTTTTGAAATGAACTCAAATGAAAATGAAATTGTAATTCAGTTGGGTGCTTGTTGCTGCCCTACTTATATAAAGGGGATTTCATGGTTGAAAAGAGAGAGTTCAGAATTTTGAGCGTAGATATGGTCATAGTAAATACTATGCTCTAAAAGAAGAATAGAATGTAAATGGATATTCTAGTATATCTATCAAAGGGAAAGTTAAGATAGAAATTATACTATATATGAATCTTAAATTTGGTATTACAGAGAAATGTTAGAAATGAAGAAGAATTTTGGTTTCCAAATGTTGCTCTCCTCTATGTTTTTGTGTCAAATTTATGAATAAAGGTTTCAATGATAGTTTCATTTGTCTTTTTGTCATTTGCACAAAATGTATGAACTCATTTTATGCTTTAGTTTAATGAAGTGATTAAATGCTAAAATGAGCTCATGAGTTTGTAAGAAAATGATATAGGATTAAGTAAGGAAGTGATAGTTTGCAGACATAGTGAGTTAGATGTTACAAAGTAACATTCTAATAGTCCATTAATTTTTGAAGTTCAATTATAATTTTACTAGCGATTTCTTACAATTCATAAATATTCTCTTATCTTAGATAAGACACTGATTATTTCATTAGTATATCTTGTAGTCAGTTGAGCCATTATTGAATTAGGCCTAGGATTCAAAATGAAGAATGATACATAAAATAATTTAAACTACATTGTCCTAATTTTAAGTATGTAATTGCACTCCTTGAAATAGGTAATACTTTTATTTGAGGTTTATCGAGTCTTTGCTAAGGTAATTTTCCTAGATAGTGCATTTGTGTGAAGAAATACTCTTGACCTAAAGTGAGATATTATGAGTATGCATGGGATTATCATCCCTGGGTTTCATAGAGCCTGAAGAGAAGAAGTGAAGTAGTAGTTACTTTCCTTAGGTGTTGGCCAATCCTGAACTTAGCTAATAATTGAGTTGTGGAAAGCTCATAGGTTAGGATTGAGATTAATTTTGGTTCTAGAAAAATAACCAACATGAAGTTCCTCATCGGCTCCACCACCAAAGAATAGAATAGAGAAGGAGAATGAAGAATTGAAGGAGCAATTAAATTCATTTGAAGAAATTATTATGAAATTTAAAGAGGTTCAACATGAGAAGAAATTGCACATTGTTTCAAATGTATTAGGACATTTGATGGTAATCATTTTGAGAAAATTGGAAAATATCCACATAGACTACTACTAGTTGGTAATGACAGTCAAGATGATTGCATAGGATAGGGAAAATTGCTAGTCCCTTATTTAATAAATAGATCCCAAGAACCAATTATTTGTTGGGAAAATGCGAAGGGTTAGCTCATGACCCAAAAATACCAAAAGAAATCAAACCCACCTATAAGTTAGTTAAAGCAATAGGGGAATTGTAGGGGTTTGTGGATCAATTAGAGGAAAAAAAAAGGGCTAGAATTGAGGAATTTGATAATAATAATATAAGGATGGTACTTGGGATAAAAAAAGATAATGGAGAAATTAAACCATATTAGATATGGTTATCTTAGTTTGAGGCTATCATTCCAACTATTACTTTTTTCATATGCAAGGAGGTTAGAAATGATATGGATGTCCTCAAGAGTAACATAGATAAGATTTGGGATACTAATAAGCTTATGGAGAGTTTTTTGAAAGATGCCGAGTCTATTTTGGAAAAATATAATTATAAATATAGAACATTTGTAGATGAGTTTCTTGCATTCTAGTGGCCCTTAGAAAGGTATTATCTAGGTTGGGATGATAAGTATAACAATTTGTTAGAAAAGTGATTCTTTATTGACTTGAGATTCAATATTCTTTTATTCTTTATTGAAAAGAGGATATTCTTTCGTCTTCTTCTCCATACTCAACATCAACATGGGTCTTGATGAGCAACAACATGATTTGTGTCTTCTAGTGAACCTACCCATTTTGTCTTCATCTACTTAGTTAGTAGTTCTTGGGCCTTTAGAACTAAATGAAGATAGACAAAGAGTGAAAAAGTGTGTTGCAAAAGCCTTCTTTGAGCACTTTTCGAGGTAACAAATATTTACAACTACAAATATAATATTATTTATCCTTTATAGAATATTCTTTCCACAAGTAGTTGTACTCACATCTTGTTATGTAATAGGATGTCAAATGAAAATACAAAACATGTCAAATGGCTTGAAGCTTGTTTGCTACCTTGTTTATATAAAAGGAAATTTGAGGCCATTGGTAAAGGATCTTAGAATGTTTTTTGTATTATAGAGCATATAATACTAAAGTCAACACTTCTAATATAGGTTGTTCTCTAAGGATAAAACATGAAGTGATGTAATGTGAATTTTGTATTACAGTGCCAACTTCTTATTCTGAATATATATAGCCAATTTCAAAGCTAAACTATCTCCTATGTTGTAATATTCATTACATTTATAGATAAAGTTAGATCAAGGATCATTTTGTTCATCTTCAAAAAAAAATTTGTGTATGAATTTTTTTCTTACGACTTTCATTCAATCAATGAATAAAATATGCTTTAAGAAAAATGTTGAATATTATGAAATTTCGGAAGGATTTGTAAGAAAATTTGGTTTTTAATTACCAAAGTGTGACCATGTAATTCATTGTTGTAGAGCTTTCTTTAATTTAGGGAGAAAATATTGTTATATGAATTTCAAGTGTATAATTCTTGACTCCATACCCTAGGTTAAGGCTTTTATCTCTCCATATTTGATTTTAATACAATTCTTTGGTCACAAAATTTTAAAATCAAAATGAATTTCCACTTTCTGCATTAAGTTACTAGTTTAATGTTAAATTTCATGTTCTCCTATAAATAAATGTATGAAATCCTAAGGGTATAACATGTCTTTAGAGTTTATTTGTAATTGTTTAGCATACTTGAGAGAACATATCTACTTATAACAATATTTGAGATAATTGGCAAGTAGATCTTACTAAATACTATAAAGGATCACCCTCCTAGGGTTTACAAAGTTTGAAGTGCAGAGGAAAAGCATTTTCCAACTTTTCATGTTCATTGGCCAATCGCTCAAGGAAATTGATCACTGGAAGTAGCTATTCTATAGATTGTCTTTGAGACTAGGTTGGGAATTAAAAAAAACCAACATGTATCTTCTTTCTCACTTCTCTTGTTTGTACATTTTTCTCACCTTTGGGAGTCTTCAGATACACAATGTTGTTGTTTTCCTCTTACAAATACTTGCTTTGGTTTAGTTTCAATTACAACCTTATGATCATGTAGATACTATTTTGATTATTTTTTCTTGAATGTTGATATCCTTTGAAGTCAATTCTTGAAAAATTCCATACATTACGCTCATCTAATGACTTTTTTGAATTACTAATCATTTGCTAAAATGAATGTTCAAAGATATTTTTTGATGTATTTTATATAGGTTCATTAAAGATATATATGCTAGTTAAAAATAATTGAGAATTGATATGGTTAAATGCTATTGTAATTCACACATCTTTCGCTAATGACCAACTTAGCTAGGAAATATAAAATATAATATATATATATATATATTATATTATTTATATTATATTATATTATATTTAATATCTATATAATAATTATTTAATTATGTATCTATTTTATAAATTATATACATGTTATAATTATATTAGTTGTTCTATGAATAACCCTGTCTCTAATTAATTCTCCTAAGTTTGTATAGATTAATTTAAAATAATATCCTTATTTGATATTTATTATATTAAATTAATTAATATATATTATATAATGTTAAATAATAATCATAATTATGATACTAATTAATTTAAATTAATTAAAATATTAATTAGTTTAAAATAAATATATAATTATATAGATGTTGATTATGGAATATAATAGCTAAATAACTATATAATAATTTAAAATTGTCATAATTTAATATATATTATATTAAATTAAATGGTACATATAAATATAATATTGATGACATAAAATAAATATATAATTTTAAAATAAATATAAATAAATATACAAAATATACTTTTAAAATTATTATAGAATATAATAAATATAATTATAATTTTAATTTAAAAAAAAAACATTGTATAATATGTAATAAGCTGATAGGCTATTTTGTTTGAAGTTTTGGCAGTATTTTCGGTAGCCCAACCATGAATTAGATTTGTCAGCATCGAGGGTGTCCCGGCTAGTGGGGAGCTCACCAAGTTCTTTTGTGGTGATGTGGAACTTGGTAATTATGTGGGTTGGTGGTCGTCAAGTTGGTTTCCTTGATACATGGAAGTTCAATCGTAAGTGTTTGCTCATGCGAGGGTTAATGAATCCTGTCGTTGGTGTATGGTGGTAGTAGATGAAGTAAATGCTATATTCAATGTTGTCGTGTGGGAAAGTACATACTTTGATTAAGTTGTATTATTGAAAGAGCCATTGTGGTGTTGGTTTGATACTAGACTATTGTTAAAATCGTCGCCTTCAGCTCCATTTTTTAGCAGGTTCGAGGGTTGTAAAACTATTTTCTTACAGAATCTACAAGTCGTTTTCCATGGGTATTTTGCAGAAATGATTAATTTATTGTTCATGTCTTTCATTATTTTTTTATTGTTTCTTTTGATACTAGGTTGGAGGGTTTTAACATTGATGTGTTGTGAAATGTGCGAGAAAGTATATTGATTAAGTTGCATTGTTGAAAGAGCCATTGTGATGTTGGTTTGATAGCAAACTATTTATTGTTCATGTCTTTCATTATGTGCTCATTGTTCCTTTTGATGGCAGGTTGGAGGGTTTAAACACTGATGTGGTGTGAAATGTGTGATAAATTATATTGATTAAGTTGCATTGTTGAACGAGCCATTGCAGTCTTTGTTTGGTAGCAAACTATTGTAAAAATCACCGCCTTTAGCTCCATTTTATAGCATTTTGGAGGGTTTTAAGACTGTTGTGCCCCAGAATCTATAAGTCATTTTACATGTGTATTTTGTGTGAATGATTAATATATTTTTCATGTGTTTCAGTCTTTTCTTATTGTTCATTGTTATTTGTTTGTATCTTTGTTGTTATACCCATTTTGGAGACTTCAAAGAGATTATGGGTCTATATGGATGGATTTATTGTAGTTAAATCTTTTTCCTTTCACCAAAAAATAAGGTTAGGGTTAGTAATTTGTATCTTTGTGGTTATACCCATTTTGGAGACTTGAAAGAGATTATGGCTCTATATGGATGGAGTTATTGGAGTTAAATCTTCTTTCTTTCACCAAAAAATATGGTTAGGGTTAGTAATTTTTTCAGGTTTCATTTTTTGTTTGTTGTTATTGTGCTCAGGAACTTGTAAGTCAATTTACATGGGTATTTTGCGTAAGTGATTAATTTATTGTTTATGTCTTTCGATCTGTGCTTATTGTACCTTGTTTTACATTTGTATCTTTGTTGTTATAAATTATTCATGATTGTAGTTTTCCTTATGAGAAAAATAGTATAGGAATTAGAGGTGAACAATAGGTGATTGAAAGCCCACATTAAACATATTGTGGGTTCTCCAACATCTTTCATTACTGTGTGATTGTCAAGTGTTTTTGTGTAATAAAAAATTCTATGTAGCAGTTGGATTTTCAATTCAAACTTCAAGCTACATTTTTTGCATGTAAATGTTATAGAAAAAATAGGGAAATTGTAAAACAACTATTAGAAAAACACTTAAGAATCATAGGTAAATCACAGACGGTCAAAAACCCACACTAAACATATTCATAGAAGACAAGTAGTCTATGTAAGAGTTGGATTGTCAATTCAAAATTTAGGTTGCATTATTTGAAACCAAACCCACATTAAATAGAACTTGTAAAGCTAATGAGTAGCAATAACCTTTAAAAAATGGGTATAATGCCATAGGCTTGATAAAAAATTTGAGCTACATTTCCTAGAATTGTGTATCAATATGTTTCATGATATTCTTTTGCCCTTGATCTACTTGAGGCTCCTGGAACAAACTACCCTAGTCTGTGTATGTAAGTAGTGGAGCTTGAAAATTATGTGGGATGGTAGTGTCTTATATCAATATGTTTGATTATATTCTTTCTTCCTCATCTGTTTCAACTCCCCCCCATAAAAAACTCTTCATTATGGTAGTTTTCCTCTTATATTCTCCATTTCTTAATTTTTTATTTAATGTGGGTTAATGCATCTTGTGGATGTTGTTTGATGGTGGTGGCCGAAGTAAATACAATATTAAATGTTCTCATGTTGGAAGGTATACTTTGATTAAGTTTTATTGTTTAAAGAGCCATTGTGGTGTTATTTTGATACATATAGGAAAATACACATATCCATATATGAAGACAAAGAGAACTATGGCTCGTTCAAGAATGCAACAACAATTTATATATAGATATGTATAGGTAAACAGGTCTATCTACTATGTTTATTCGTATCTATGTATTCTGCGATTTTAAATACAATTTAAAATAGCATGTATAAGTCTTTTCTATGTTGTGGACATCTATGAATGTGAAATTACATACAAAGAATATTGAAAGTGAAGAACCTAGTTCAAGTCAAATGCACATACTATTAATTATTTTAAGTTTCACATTGTTGTATTTTTAGATGAAAGAAGATTTAACTATAATTGCTTCTATGGTAATGGGCATAATGCAAAAGATGCATAGAGATAACTACAAAAATAAACAAAGGATGGAAATTGTATGTATATGTATATGTATACGTATACGTATACGTATGTATATCTATATGTACACGTGTATATATATATATATATATATATATATATATATATATATATATATATATATATATATATATATATATATATATATATATATATATATATATTGTATATATATTACACAAATAGAAAAATTGTAAAAGAGCTATTAGAATAACACTAAACAACACCAAAGTAATTTTATCTGAGCCAATATTTTAATGCTTTCATACAACCCTAAACTCTACACACATAACTAAAATTTCTCATATGGTGATGGTTGTATATACTTTGTGCACCTTTGGTGTTATACACATTTTGTACAGTTGGTTGCTTGGTACCTTTCTGATTGATCTAAGTTCAAATCCTTACAAAGAGCATGGTGTAGATTTTTAACAACAACATAATTTATTCTTGTGTTTGCATATATACATTTGCACATTCATTGAGCTCCCATGCTTTTGATTTTAATATTGTGGTTGCGTTCTTTTCAATCTACTAACAAATAGAGTAATTGTATAAGAGGAGTTGGATTAGCTTACATTTAGTATTATAGAGAAATAGAGAAATTGTAATAAAACTATTAGTAAAACATACATACATGTATTTATGCATATATACATATATATACAGATGTATAAAAATTTATATATATATACACATGTATACATGTATATATATATATGTATGTACATATATATATGTATGCATATATATATATATACATATATGTACATATATATATGTATGCATATATATATATATGTATATATATATATATATATATATATATATATATATATATATATATATATATATATATATATATATATATATATATATATATATATATATATATATATATATATATATATATATATATATATATATATATGTACACATGTATATAATTAATTGAAAATTTGAGTGCTACATTTCCTGGCACTAAATATTATAGAAAAATAGAGAAATTGTAAAAGAGCTATTAAACAAACAATCTTATTCATGGTTGGGCTAACGAAAATCTTGTTGGAAACTTAAAAAAAATAGCATGTACAAAATATGGTATGAAACCAACATTATAATGGTTGTTTCAACAATGTAACTTAATCAAAGTATACTTTCCCACACTACGACATTCAATATTCCTTTTTCTTTGATTTCTCGCATTTACTTTGACCACCTCCATTGTACATCAACAAAAAAATTCCTTAACCCTCACGTGAGAAAACATCTAGTGTATATATATACAAACTTAAACAAAAATTCAAGCTACATTTCCTGGAACTAAATATTAAAGAGAAAAAGAGAAACTGTAAAAGAGCTATTAGATGGAAAATCTTATTCATGGTTGGGCTAATGAAAGCCCCATTGGAAACTTCAAACAAATAGCCTCTACAAAATGTTATGAAACTAGCACCATAATGGTTGTTTTAAGAATGCAACTTAATCATAGTATACTTTCCCACACTACAACATTCAATATTCCATTTACTTTGTCCACCTGCATCGTAAAACAAGATCATAATGCCTTAACCCTTGTGTGACCAAACACTTGCCATTCAGTTTCCGTGTACGAGGCACACCAACTCCACCACCGCTAGCCCAAATAATTAACAAGGTCCACATTGCCACAAAAGAACTAGGTTAAAGACCTATTAGGAAAACACCCAAGAATCAAAGGAAAATGCAAAATGTTCTCAGACCCACATTAAATACAACTTTAAGATGTGGAGAATAGAAGACACAAACTATGATAATGAACAATTTTTTATGGGGAATAGAAAACAAGAATATCATGAATAAAATGTGACCGTCAGTATAGGATTTTGTGAGTACTTCCTATCCTATGAAATGGTGAAAATAGTGGTCTTGATAGTGCATCTTGTGATCTTCTCTTGGCCTAAACCTATTTTTTTGTCTCGATTTCTATCATTTTTCGTATGTTTTAATTATTTTCCTAAGAGTTCTTTTTGCAATTTCTTTGTTTGTCTTTAATATTCACTACATGTATGAATATATATATATATGTAATATAGATATATATACATGTGTGTGTGTGTGTGTGTGTATATGTGTGTGTGTGTCTGTGTATGTATGTATGTATGTTTAACCAATAGTTCTTTCACAATTTCCCTCTTTGTCTATGGGTATGTGCAGGATCATCATGGAGAAAACAGGCCCTTAAGTGGCAAAAAATTAGAGTTATGAAACTTGACATAAAAATTTGAATAAGTTATCTATATTATTTCAAAAATATGTAAGAATAGAATCTATAGAAAGTTGAATGTAGTTTCTAAACTTCTAGGTTTATTTAAAAAAGAAGAAAATCTATTTGGTGAAAATTTGAAATTTCAATGTAGTAGTACTTCAATTTTAGGGAAAAAATAAGGAGGTGTCTACCTGACCACCCTAGCCACAATAAAATGATAATATTTTCTTATAATATTTTAGATATAAGTAGAGGACTCATGTCTCAATGTGATGCATTTTTTTTGTAATTTTTTTCCAAGTTAATAATTAATTATGAATTTTTTATTACAACTTTTAAAAAATATAAAAACTCGTATTTCTAACCACCTTAACTTGGTCAAAACTTCATGAAATTCATTTTTTTTTAATCCTGTAGTATGCAAAGCATAGAATGTGATCCATATTTTGGATTCAAAAAATTTGATACCATTTGAAAGATATAGATGTTTTTCAATCAACCTATTAATCAAAACTTTAGTCGTAATTCAAATAGAAAATGAATAATAATTATTTATTAAATTCAAAGTAAAGCATAATTTATATTGGTGGAAAGATGAGAATATCCTTCAAAAATCCTTTTCATTTCATCAATTTTAGGTAAGAAAAAAAGTCGTCAGCCACATACCCTAAACATACCCATCATATCACCACTTTTTGGCCCATCACGATCCTGCACATACCCCTATAGTACTGAGTGGCAGATAGTGTAACATCTCTCTAATATGTGTTACATGCCCTTTCACTATCCAAACATTTTGATAAATAATCAAAGATTTAATAGGGTTGATATTTGGAGGGCTATTTTGTTTGTTTGGGGATAGCTGCAGACCAAATTTAGGGGCCCATTTAGAAGGAGAAGGTGAGTTTGACTGCAACATTTTCTCTTTTTTTTGCTTGAACAAATACTTAGGGGTCCCAATAGTTTGAAAATTAGACATAATCACAACTAAGTTGAATATTATTAAGGCCCTAGAAAAGAAGAAAAACAATATATTCGACACATTATATTAGGCACATACGAAAAAGAAAGCGAATTTTTAAAAATAGACGAGAAACAACACAACCCACCTTGAATCTTGGACATTCGTATAGATGTAGTCTTCAATTGTAGATGTCCATCTAGGTATAGTACATGTAAAACTAAGATAGAGGTAACATTATGTTGTGTCTGAAATTTTGAACATATTATTATTATTTAAGAAATTAATTATTAAGAATTCAAATTTTATTTAATTTTTCAATCCTCTTTTTATAGCGAAAAAAATATTTTCATCTGCCACAAATGAAGAACCCCGTGCAAGTGAAGAATTTTTTTTATACCTTGTTGACATACTGATAGAATTTAAGGTATGTTAGAATACACTCCAAACTAAAAGTCTATCAATATCTAAACAAGGTGTAACAACAATTTCTTCGCTATCACTGGGTTCTTCATTTGAACTACGCTTGACAAAAGAAATGTGACCAATAGAAAATGTTGAAATAGATATGCATATGTATAGACCAAGTCCACTATGGATCATTTTAGAATGAAACAGTAATAGATAAATAGAGAAATTGTAAAGGATCTATTACATGGAAAATCCTATTCATGGCTAGGTTGACAAAAAAAACTACCAGAAACTTTAAACAAATAAATCGAACATATAAAAGAGATATTACAAAGAATAACATTTAGCAACCACCAAAATAATTTTATCTCCAATATATATATATATATATATACATGCACTCACTCCTATGTTAATTTGTAATTGCTCCTATGTTAATGGGTGTAATGAAAAAGATGCACAAAGATAACTAAAACAATGAACAACTTTCTATGATATTCATTTTTTTAATGTTGTTTTTTGAACATCTAACATTCTCCTATGCTTCTCAAGTGTCTCCCTAATTGTTCTCTTCGTAGTGTCCCTATTTGTGTTTCATATGTACTACTAAATAATGTGGCTCAAATGTATAATTGCTAAGGAAATTGTTACTTAGATTGTTTGGCTTCTATCAATATGTTTCATGATATTCTTTTTCCCATAACAAATTGTTCATTATCATAATTTAACTTAAATGTACTCGTACAACTTACGAGTATACATACAAGCTGAAGCACATTAGCATATATGAATATACATGTATAACCATAGATATATGTAAAGTAGAAATTACACATAAACATATAACAAAATATATATACATGTGTCCATGTGTATATGGTTATATATCTATGAATGATCATAAAAGGAATAGCATAGTTTGAACATTATAATATATTAAAATATATACACAAGGATTTTACAATTTTTTGTGTTAGCACATTTTACTCTTCATCGTATATATGTATATGTATAAGTATATATGCATGTGCAATTAAAAATGTGAAGTTTTTTAGATGGAGGATGGAATGAAAGCAGTAACGATGCATAGGCATAGACATCAACAACCCTACACTCTTCTTAAAAGAGTGTATCATACCTTCCATTCGTTATAGTCTCCATCAAAAATACATTGGATATGCATAGATACTGTGGATGCCAAATTTGCATATGCTTAAACCTTAACATAACATCATCATGTTAGTCATTTGAAACACATTAGATTAAACATCCCTATGAAATACTTAGCCATGCTAAAATATTAAAAACCAAATAGAACAAAAACAACTAATTTCAAGCATATAAAAACATGATCAAAAATTTATGTCATAGTGGATTGGTGCTTCTATGGAAAGAAGCCCTTTCCCAATCCTTGCTAAGATCTACGATAAAATTCCTTGGAGACGGAGTGGAAAAAATCAGCTCTCAATGTGAGGAGAGTGACTTTGCATGAGTTTGTCGATAATTTTTTGAAGAATGAAGCTTCCATTTATAGACTCTTAAGTTGAAAGAATTCTCATAAGAGAGCAATGTGGGATAATGTTTTAGCCAATGAGATGGAGCCACTTGTCACCTTGTGAATGGTTGGAGGATGTGCAAGTTTTGGTCAATGTGCCAATAAATGAGATTGGTTGGCCTTTTTCAAATTCAAATTTGGCTTGTTGGAGAGAGAAAAAGTGACTTTAATGCCAAGTGGGGGACATGTAAGAGGGAAGTTATTGCCATGTTGGAAGGTATAAGTCAACTTGCTTTCAAATTCGAACTTGAGGAATATTCTCAAAAGATGCCTTGTTGAGGGAAAATGATAATTTTAATAAATGAATTAAAATGCTTTATTGGTGCAAGTGAGATAAGATAGATGATGTGATAGGTGATTAGATTAGATTAACTTAGATGATGATTTGATGCTTTGACCCATTTGACTTAGATACTTTGATTTATTTAAATCAAAAGGGATGGAATATGAATTTGGGATTTAATTAAATAAGGTTTGGTTTATTTAATTAAAAAGGTGATGTGAGACTTAAATTAAACAATGTTGATTTATTCAGTTTAAATGGATGACCCTTAGGAGATTGAATTAAATAGACCTGATTTACCTAGTGAATGGATGAATGTGAATTTGATTTATTTAATGAGTGGATGAATGTGATGCTAATTTAACATGTCTACATTTTTCCCCTCTTTGAAGCATTGTACTTGATGCGTTGGTTCAAAGAATAAACATGCTGCGATCAAAATTCAAAATTTTTATGATTTTTTTGGATGCCCCAGCGGAAAGTACACTAGAGTACATTGCCCCCTCGAGAGATCGAGCAAAAATATTCAATGAGGGCCGATCTACTGATAAAGAGGTTCAAGATGGATGTATGGATGGTTATTATGATGATGCAAATGAGATGGTTTCAAGATGCTCAAAATAACCAATCTATATTATCCTAAACAACTTAAATGATGATATGATGTGAGATGGATAAGATGGATGATGTGATATGCTATGATTATGCAAATGTATGATTTTATGAGATGCTTAGACTAACAGATCTATATTATGATGATGAACATGTATGTGAGATGATATGTAGAATGTTGATGGTTTGTGGATGTAGGATGAATGCACTGGTGATGATGATTAATTATTCATGATGTGATGTTAGTGTAGAAAAGAAGAAATGAGAAATGATATGATGACAAGAGGATCCAACAAGTCCATGATCTGATGAGACTTTATTAGAGATGATGATGATGATGATATATATGATGATTTACTTATCAAGGATTGGGATTTTAGAGGGCTACTTACCTTATGTTTGATAACATACATAGTACGATGCATCAAGGTATAAAGAACTAGGATGGTGTTGCACCTAGTGTGATGGAATTTGACTTGACAAAAAAATAGGAGTATTATTGTTCACACTTGACATACAGAAACCTTGCTAGGATGCACTTTTGAAGTTTCAAACATCTTGGACCAAAAAATGGAAAGGTATAACCTATGAATGCAATAGTCAACAAGCTATCCAAAACACCTTCCATACACACCTAATAGAGCAAGTATTCACCAAGGTTATTTTACAAGAATTTCCAACAAGCATAGTAGACAAAAGATAATGATCATTGCCCATTCCTATCTCTCTAAATCCTGCATTTGGATATCATCAAGAGGTCCTTGGAATGAGAGCAATATGATAAGTCAAAAGAAAAGATCAAGTACGCAAACAAGCCAATGTTCTTCATACCTTGAGCCAAAGGGATGTGTTTTGTTTTAGTATAAGAATCAAAACTATTGCCAAAAGATAATGCCCATTGTAGGAAGGATACATCCTAGGACATGTTAGTGGATGGTGGCAAGTTGATAGGTTTGTTCGAAAGGTTGTTGATACAAGGTCAATTGACATGTTTGCGAATGATGAAGGTTTGGTTTTTAAAAGTTTGTTGTTTCAATTTTGATTTTATGTTTGAAGTTTTCTTTTTCCAATTGTTGTGGTGGTTTCTATTTGTTTTTCCAAAGGATTAAGGTGATAATCAGTTTGTTATGGATGATTGATTATTTTGAGTGAAAGCGAGATGAGACAGATGGATTTTTTCAAATATTTTGGATGTTTTTGATGTTTTTGGAATGTTTTGAGGCTGTTTTTGGTATTTTTCGAGATTTTTACAAATGTTTTGATTTTTGAATTTTGTGATGTTTTGGGGTTTTCTAAGATTTTATGAATGTCTTTTGGATTTTTATGTGATTTTGCATGTTTTTGGTTTTTTTTGTCTCGGGGGTTGATCAAAGATTAGCCTTGCCTACATTTAAGCTCAGAGACAACGTAGTTCAGATACCATGGTTTTGATGTTTTTCTAACTTTTTGAGTGTTTTTGGATTTTTTACATGAATTTGATGATTTGGATATGGATATGTGATGATATCAGTGCTCTATTTGGGGATTTTTTTGAAAACCAAGCTAAGGTTGACTAATCAAATTGATGGATTGATGATGATTATAACATTCTTCAGGATACACAACAATGCAAGGATTTGATTGATTAGGATTGGTGATGATAACATTGTTCAGGATGCACAACAATGCAATGATTGATTGATCAAGATTGATGATGATAACATTGTTGAGGATGCACAACAATGCAACGATAGTTTTAATCAACACAATGATTGGGAATGATATCTCAAGATGATGATGGGTTGATTGGATTCGATTGATCAGGATTTTGAAGCTTGATTTGGAACAATTTTTTTTTGAATGATTTGATGTGACATTTGAAGTGCAACTTAGATGCAACTGATAGTGATTACTTGGATTGATGTTCAATGAAAGATGAAGACTGATAAAGAATGTCTTCTCATCAAAATATGCCATGGGCTAGTGATTTGTATTTTTTCTCATAAGTGGTGGACCAATTTTATTTCACATTTTCCAATGTTCGGATCACCACATAAGTTGGTGGATATAGATCAAGATTTATTCTTGAAGAAAGATTTAAATATTTTCCCCCAGTGTCTAGCAATGTATGGAATGCTATGGATAGATGCTTGGATAGGTGTATGGATTGATGGATATGGTCAGCACGCAAAGGATGCCAAGGATTATCTTGTGATAAGACACGGTGTTTAGATAAAGAATGCTCATTTGGATAATGCTTCATGGCTTAGATAATGTTGTATAGGATAGGATCAATGAAAACGGCCCATCTCAAGATGTTTACCATATGCAAGAGTAAAGTGTGCCCCAAACATTCATCAAGATCGATATAACTTGGATGATGGATGTAGATGGATGAAAATGGATTGGATAAATGGCTTATGGATGAATGGATTTATTATGGCTGAGATGGATGGAATGCTGGATTTATTATGGATGGGATGAGATGCTTGATTCTACACATGACGCTTGTTTTCCAGGTTTTCATCATGGTACTTGCCCAAAGTGCCACCGTAGTGGTTTTCACTAGAGGACAATTTTTTCTTTACTATTTTCAATCATTTTTCTAATTTTTTTTTAATTTTCATACTTTTTGATTTTTTTGGTTTTTCTAAAATATTTTAAGCTAACCCACCTAGTGGTGTCGATGTAGATGATTTTGTCATAATGTACCATCGATATTATTCGTAAAGAAGTTGTTTTTCTAAGATACGTGCACTTGAATGCAATTTTTGAGATTCTTGATCTGCTTCATTGATACCAAAGTTGAATTTGTCTTTGTGTGCACATCACGATAGAGTGCCTTCTAAATCCTTCTGATGAAGGGTCTTTTCCAATACATGGTTAATGTGAGAATTGGATATCATGCGTGGAGGCATGGATGGAGTGTGTTTAGGGATAAAAGATGGACTGGTTGACAGCTTGGCACCTTTGACTCTCCAAACTTGGGAAGATGAGAAATGATGGGTAGATATAGAAGTGTGCATGGAATTAGGCCCGACTACTTGATACACTTTGTACGTCACTTGAAAAGCCTATTTTTTTTTTGCCGACATCTTTGATGGATACTTTTCCCTTTTTTATTTTTCCCCATAGTTTCTTTGACTGATGGAGTTTGATAGGGATGATCTTTCTTCGTATTCTTTGGTATGCATGTGTATTTTATTTGTCCATTATGCTTCTCAGCTTCTTTTTCTTTGATAATGTTCTACGTACTTTGATTCAAATCTTTCTTTTGAAGTTGGTCCCAATTCATGGATGGGGTGATGGGTAGAAGAAGATTCATGATGTGACTGGTTGTAGTATTGGAATTGGTTTCATCATAAGGATTCTTCATGCTCCCTATGTTGGCATTTTCTTGAGATGAATTTTCCACCAGTATGGTGGTAGTAGTATCTTCATGCTTTGATTCGGCCTATTCTGAGAGCTCTTGTTTAGAATGCATTCTCTGATAAATGACCATTGTAGATGATGTTATTGGAATTTACTGCTCTACTGACTTCAGAATATCCTGTTCTATCTGACCTATTTCCTTGAGTAGATATTGTCGAATATCTTCATACATGATGTCCTCAGTCTGAATTTGGGATATGTTTGATCCTGATGTTGTCAACTCAATAAGCTACTCTTTTTTTGTAATCATTTCAAGAGTAAAAGAATCATGTTCTAAATGAAGATCATCTATGTGTCCATCCATAGAAAGCATCTCATGGGTAGATGGAGGAGTATGTGCATCTTGTATAGATAGGAGAGTGTCCATTAGATCATTGTAGTATCTTGGAGATACAAATTCTTGATCTTGAATGATTTTAGAGTTGATTTCATCATGCTTTGGATCAAGTTCTTGACATGGGTTAGTTTCAAAAGATGGATTTATTATAAAAGTTTCTTGGATGTTGTCATTAGGCATGGGAATTGCCTCAACATCCTTTTCATTTTTTAGTGGACTTGGATCAAATTTTGAGTTGAATATTCCTTCAATATTAGCAATCATGAGGTCAAAGGATGTCAATATGTCTTGGAAAGGACCATTGCTAGACTTGGGTAGGAGATGTTGATCATGCTTTGGAATAAATTTTTGAGATATGTCCTCTAACTTATTAGGTGATGTAGAGACATTTTCAACATGATCATTGGTTGATGGATTGTTGATTATAGGATCAAATAATGTTAACACTCTTTGAAATGGATCATTGTCGAATATTGTTGAATTATTCTTATCATGATCAAAAAGTGACTCTTGATGTATGTTGATTTGATCTTTGGATGAGGTAGAAATATCTTCCATGTATTTGTTGATGGATAGGTCTTGATTATATGATCATTGACTTGGATCGATATATGGAGTCATTAACATTTTGTTGGAATTTTGAACAAAATTTGCTTGTTGGGCTTGGTATTGGGCTTGAGCTTGCACTTGCACTTGATCTTGGGCTTGTGCTTGTTGGGCTTGTAGTGTGGATTGGACAACTTAAGTAGCTTGTATAGCTTGTTGAGCAGGTAGTTGTGTAGGTTGTCGGTTTTGGTTTTTTTGGAGTGCCTTCTAATAAGCGGCTTGGAACACAATGTTGTATTGGTTTGATGTGTTTGGTTTGGGTGGTGGTGGTGGCGGAGGTGGTTTTGGAATAGTTCTTGTTGTGGTGATAAGAGGTTTCATCGTATTGATGATTGGTATTTGAGTGGTGGATGGTGTAATTGATGTGATTGGTCCTTGAGAGACCATTTTTGAGATATTATGGGGATGGTTGATGATATTGTGATTCCTTGCACATTTTTCGTTTGTTGTTGCGATGTCAATGACAAGTTCTAAAAGTTTGGCATGATGTTTTGATTGATGTTTGGGATGTTGCTTTGATTGATACTTGGTAAAGGGGGAAGCCCTAAGCCAAGGAGTGGTGTGGGTGATGATGAAAATGGTGGTTTTATAATTGTGTTGGATGTAGTGATAAGTCATTGAGATATGTTTGGAGTGATCATGAGGGTTTGAGATATGATGGGTGTGATAGGGGTGGTTGGATTGATCAAGGTGATAGGAATGGTCAGAATGATCGAGGTGATAGATCCTTGGGAGACCATATTTTGATTTTTCAAGATTGATGGTCATTTGATTAGATACCATATGTTGGTGCGATGTCGATGGTATATTCAAAGTATTTAATGTGATGGCTTGATTGGTGTTAGGTGGATTGATTTGGATGGAGAGATTGGTGCTAGCCAAAGGGGGAATCCCTAAACAAAGGAATTATGTCGATATGGGTAATGGTGGTGGAGATATCTCTTGGCACAATGACTAAACTATTTTGGTAAGGGTAGCAATTTGATCTGGATTTCGATCTTAAATCCCTTGATATAGTTGATTTGGTTTTTGTTCAAGAAGATTTAGGATGCATACTTGTGGTTTTTGAATGGGATCATGGACAAATTGATTTTGGACAATGTTCAGATTTGGCATGATAGGTTGAAATTGCACATTGTTGGTGTTGGGAATCACATTGCCTTGATTTAGGTAACTTTGATTTTGCATGGTGTTACCTTGACTTGGATTAATAAATGAAGTTTTTAACATCTTGTTGGTATTTTGAACAACATTTACATGATTCGAAAACATATTTATCCCAAAAAATTTCAAGTGTGGATTCATGTTTGGTAATCTTGTACTTGGTACATTCACTTTTGGCATGTATGGATACAGTGGGATAATGTAGTTTTGTTGAAGACTCATGCATTAAGTATTTGGTTGATAGATTTGTAATGTTGGACTTGGATTTAAATCTACCATCGGAAAAGGTGTTCCAAGATTTAGATTTGGTAGAATCACATTTTTTGTACCATTGAGGTTTGTAGGAGATAATGATCCCATGTATGGATTGTATAAATGTGAGTTTTGAAAATCAATTGGAATTGTAAGACTTTGCTAGTTTGGTTGACTTGAATTACTCATGATGTATGGATAAAGTTTATATTCCATGTTCCTCTTGTGTTTTAACCTTGTTGTAAAAGTGACCTCTAAGGTGTTTAGGACCAATGATGAGATGAAGGGTGAAAAGGGGTGAATGATATGAGTGTTGAGCGTTTAGGGACTTTGTATCAATGCTAGACTTAGGGCTTTCTTTTGATTGTTTGATTTGGATAATGAACTTGTAAACCATAAGATGTTAGATGTTATCTTAGGATGAACTTGTTCAAAGGGGTGCTAATTTAACTAGAGGTATGAGAAAGTATGCATTCCCATACTCCTAACTAAACAAGGTTATTTTGATTTTGATGATTTACCCAAGTCTAGAATGATGTTTCAAAAGCTCTAAAGTTGTTTGGTGGGATGTGATGATAAATTTTTGAATGAATGAAGTGTTTGATTTTGATCCTAAATGAATCTAGGAAGGAATTGTTTACTAGACCAAGATAGTGAAGAACATTCTTTTGTCTAAGAGTAGTTCAAACTAAAAGACCAATGTTTGCTCGAAAGATGATAAAAAGATAAAAAATCACATGTGTGGGGTTCAATTTGAGTTAATATTGGTTAATGAATTGCTTTGACCACAAACACACCTCTTGCTTATTTTTCAAACTGAATTTCTATGTCTTAATTCCTTTTCATTCCACAAGGTCCATTATGTGAAAATCAAGGTTTCAAGAGCATAGTTTCATATTGTTGACTTTGGAATGAACAAATTGAGATGTAGGTCTTACTGTTTAGAAGCCTTCTAGGGATAAGAACCCCTAGGGACAAGAAATAACACATGGACTTTTCAAAGGTATTTGTTCCTTACAAAGGGTTTGAAATTTTGATGATTCGTTGAATGTTGTTTTCAATATTTTGGATACAAGCACTATGTTTTCAAACTGACTCACAAGCAATCTAACATCCTAGCTCAATTGGTACATTTTTCTTGGTGGGCTTGCCTCATACCATTTTTAGTAGAAGAGATGATCTTACATGCAACCAAGGAAAAAATATAAAGGTATGTTAAGAATGAAGTCTTAACCTCTATATTTTAACCAAGATCAGACATGGCAAGTAACTTCTTGGAATCTAAGTTCCAGTGCACCACTTTGATAAACTCATTGGATGGACTGGTTGGTTACTACAAACAAGGTTCTTAATGAGGGGACATTGGGGACATGGCACCTTGCGAGTGTCCAACAAGCCACTAAAGGATTTAATCAATCCTACTAGGGGTGCTTAGCTTTTTACGGTAGTACCCCATTCTAAAAGACACTGTACAGCTAAGGCCTACATACCATGAGGATATGAAAATTTAGTCTTATCCATTTATATACTGGCCCAAATGAAAAACCGGTTGGAGTCACCTTCGATTTCTCCTTTCGGATGTGTCTCTTAGGCAGGTCCCTCTAAAGGTAAACAACATTGGGCAAGTACATCTATAGTTCAATCGACCTTCATTTAGAAACAAAGGGAGAACACATGCGTTATACCTAACTCACACTTGCAAGATTTGTTCAATTTTAACCCCAAAATGAAATGTGGAGGTGATCGCTTTATCCCACCCTAAGACCATAAAAAATCCTTTTGATTCTCAAGATCATCGTGAGGCATGAGAGAAGTGCATACGTATTTTTGATGGCATTAGTTTGAGTAAGTAATAACAAAATGAAGTTACACATGTTAATTTTAAAACCTCAAAGCAATGATTTTTTATCCTTTTAGTGCACCAAAATGAAATGTAGAATTTTCTTTGTTCAATTTTAGCTTCAAGATCCAAATTTTAGTGAGTTCCTAAGGTTCAATTTTAACCCTTTGCAACAAAAATTGAAAGCTTTTGTAATGTTCGTTTTAAAGCCCAAAAAAAAATGAGTTAGTCTAGAATAGAAAATTAAAGCATATGACATAAGCTCCAAGCATTAAAAAACGCTTTGTTAACTTCAAGTGTTAATCCTCAATTTTCTTCAACTCCAAGATTCATCCAAGATTTATTTTTTAATGGTCCAATGTTGTAAAGTCCTTTGAACGAAGATCCTTCCTCCTCACTTTTCCTATAAAAAAAGTAAGATCTGAGAGTTATTTACACAAATTAATAAAGTAATGCGAAAAAAATTACCCCTATCATGCAAGGTATTTGTGAAAACGAATAATGTTTAGAGCATAAAAAATGTCATATTTTCATAAGCATGACAAAACTAAATACTACTCAACTCTTTAAAGTAGTTATTTGATTAAATGATAACTCAATAAAGTCTTTCAAATAATAATGTGTGCAGTATTTCAGCTATTTTTTTTACTACAATCCTTTAAAAATTTCAACCAAAGTAACCCAGCGTTTGCACCCTCTAAGATCTTCTCAAATCCCATGTCACGTACAAAGATTACAACAATCCATTTTTTTTTTTAAATGTAAAATCTGAGAGAATGGGGTCCATATCCATGAGAGTAAATTAACAGCGCCTCTTCACCTACTTTAAAGACTTTATCACTGTGTTTTTAGTGCACAGTATAATAGCCATAATAAAAGATAAGTCAAATAAAGCACATCACTTCAAAAAAATCCCAAGAAACATTACGTGAAAGGGAAGACTGGAAGTTCTTTATTGTGCTTGGATGTCGTTGATGTTTTGTGAAGGTAGGACTATAACATATGGTGGGAAAAAAAATATCAGTAAATTCATGTTGCCTCTTCCCCTGTGTGCAGATGGTAACTACTCCCAAAAACTTAAATGTATTTTCCCCTAGAATCATGACTAATGTGCTGGTGCGACATAGGGAAAAGAGACTATTTTAAAATTGCATAAACTAATCTCATTATTACTTGCAGCAAATAAAATTTATTAAGGCAACATATAATTTACTAGCACAAATTTTAGTAAGCCCTCTATAAGCGTTGAAAAATAGAAAGGTAGATAGCATTGATAGTACAATTTTGAGTGCTTAGATGGAGCAGTTGCTTGGGAAACCTATGCACTAAAAATTTTGGCGTGCTTGCATGTGAAGCCAACACATTGAAGAGAATGATAGGAAAGCTCCTCGCGCTTCTAGATCACATTCATTCAATGCTCCCATGACTTGCCCTTATGCCTCATGAAAACTCAAATTTTACACTACTTTGCCACCATTAAATATGTGTTGGACCTTCGCTTGTCCTCCTACAGAGATCAAGAAAGATGTTGCAGATCCTATTGGCCATCTACTTCTCGGCAGCACTAGTAGTGCTCTATTTTCTTAGAAGTGTACCATTAACCATATGGCACAGTGCTTTCCTTTACTGCTTCCATACACTACCCCTCTCTAAGGGAAGACTAGCCACCAAATACTTAGAGTCGCTGCCTCTTTTATCCATTACCATCGAAGGTGTTCTTTCTTTATGTTTATTTGGTTGTGGGTAAATATGACTGTGTTGCTATCAACATTATCAGAACTGGAGTAATGTTAGGTAAGTCAAGAAAACTATTTTTTGATATGAATAAGCAAGAGATTGTGTTTTTATCTAATGCATAAGCAAGTCACACAAACTGATTGTGATTTGCAAGATATGCACATGTAAAAAGCTCTAAATGTTTTCAAATATGCTTTATCGAAATGTGGAATCATGGACTGCCAAGAATCAAAGAAATCTTCCAAACAAATTGCTAAGATTTAAACATGAATAGTTTGATGTAAAGATGTGGAAAAAACCACATTCCCCTTGAGATGAAAAGAAGAATTCATCACATGAGAGACAAAGAGGAAAAAAGAGAATTAATGCACAGAAAGTAACTAAAACATCATAGACAAGGCCCTTTAAACTATTTGAAAAAATGATTAAAAAGGACGCAATGATGCAGGACGTGCACATAATAAATTCAATGGAAATGTAGCCTTATGATGAAGCAAGTTCAAAACACCTCTTCCTCTGCTCATAGGGATAGTGGAAAGCTTGCATACCAAGACTCAAGTCACTTCTAACTATCAAAGACTTTGCTACCAACATTCCTAAGAACCTCGAAGCAAGGCGTCGACTAGATTTTTTTCTTTTCTACAAATTTACTGTTTATGAAAATGGCATCTACAAAACCTATGAGGGAGATTCTTTCATTCAGTGTGTTTACACCATACTACAACAAGATTGTGATGCACGGTATGAATGATTTACAAACAAAAAATGAAGATGGAATCACTATGTCTTTCTATCTTCAGAAAATATTTCCAGATGAGGGGAAAAACTTTCTAAAATGGATTGGGTGAAAAAAAGATGTTGAGTTAGAAATCCAAAGAAATGACAGTGATCTTTTGGAATTGTGGTTATGGGCATCATATCGAGGTCAATTATTAGCCATAACTATTAGGGGGGCTACAATGCTATAGATGTATGAAAGCTTATGGATAACTAGAACATTGATTATAATAAGAGGAAATCTATTGGATTTGAATCATGCACGACTGATAGTTCTAACCACAACCATTTATTCTATGCATTGTGCTAAAGTTTGTATTGGGTGGTTAGGTGTAGATCTTTGCATAAACTTGGCTTTCATATCAAATAACATTTGAGCTACTTATTAAAAAGCAACAAAAAAGAAAATGAAAACAAATGTTTCAGTCAACAAATTGAAGACACTACAAGCAGTGCCAAAAATTCTAATAATCCTCCCCAAAGCACTACACAATTAAATCTGCAAATTCATCGCGCTCCTTCTAGCGCCATTTTGTGGACGTCAAAATCTGTAAATGGTTAAAAATCTAACATACAAAATCATGGTTAGTGTTTTTAAACAAAAAAAACCTTCGACATCCATATGAAATAATACATCATGGTTCAAATAATGCAAAAAATGACAAGATAACTAAAGCAAAAGCTTATGAAAACATGATGCAAACTCTATCTCATATTGGATTGGTGTTTATGTGGAAAGAAGCCCTTTCCCAATCCTTGCTAAGCTCTATGATATGTTGATGATCAAGATGATGAACTGTGGAGTGGAAAAAATTAGCTCTCCATTGAAGAGAGTAACTTTGCATGAGGATTGTGGATCATTTGTTGAAGAATGAAGCTTCCATTTATAGATCTTAAGTTGAAAGAATTCTCATAAAAGAGCAATGTGGGATAATGTTTTAGCCAATGAGATGGATTCACTTGTAACCTTGTGAATGGTTGGAGGATGTGCAAGTTTTGGTCAATGTGCCAATAAAAAAGATTGGCTAGCCTATTTCAAATTCAAATTTGGCTTGTTGGAGAGAGAAAAAGTGACTTTAATGCAAAGTGGGGGACATGTAAGAGGGAAGTTATTGCCATGTTGGAAGGGACAAGTCAACTTTCTTTCAGATTCAAACTTGAGGAATATTCTCAAAATATGCTTTGTTGAGGGAAAATGATGATTTTAATGAATGAATTAAAATATTTTATTGGTGCAAGTGAGAAAAGCTAGAGGATGTGATAGGTGATTAGACTAGATTAATCGGAATTAGATTAACTTAGATAATGATTAGATGCTTTGACCCATTTGACTTAGATACTTTGATTTATTTAAATCAAAAGGGATGGAATATGAATTTGGGATTTAATTAAATAAGGTTTGGTTTATTTAATTAAAAGGGTGATGTGAGACTTAAATTAAATAAAGTTGATTTATTTAATTTACATGGATGACCCTTAGGAGATTGAATTAAATAGACCTAATTTACCTAGTGAATGGAGGAATGCAAATTTTATTTATTTAATGAGTGGATGAATGTAATGCTAATTAAGTGAACAATGCTAATTTAACGTGTCTATAGATGCATTTGAAAATAGTTTTGCAAATATGTATGCTTTGGTTGTTGTTGACAAGTCACTATTGGAAAAAGTATTTGTATATAGGCAATATTTTCCCCTCCACGCTTATACAAATATCTTTTCAAAATTCCAAATCAATTATTTAAGCCCAACTCTTTCTGATGATACTTATTTTCTTTAGGCTATGGCAGCAATTATATGATGAAACAATCTCTAAAAAATGTGTTGGTGGCTTTTAAGTGTTTTTGTAATAGTTATTTGATCTGTTCAACTTTATATCTTTAGCTAATAGGCTATGTTTTTGAAATTTCTATTTGGAAAGAATAGAGCATTTAATCGTGCAATATGTGTAATATATTCTGTAAGGCCACCCAATCAATTCTCAATAATGTGTCTAGGGATCTTTCATGTTTGGATGTTTCACATTATATTGAATATAAGGATTTTAATTCTAAACCATGTGATAATGCTTATAATGTAAAATTATTCTTAGGTCATAAATAATTATAGGAAATCTTAAAACTTCCAATGGCCATATTATCAATTGACTTAAGTAGATAAATTCGACTTTAGAAATACCTTCATAGAAATCAAAGTATCTGTGAATAGTATGTCAGATAGAAGTTAAATATATGTTATGATGTATACCCTATATGGCTAAAGATTGCATATAAGGATGCTAAGAAAATAATCTTGCATAGTGGTTTAGGAAAAGATAATTGTATGAGTCAACATACAGAGTTTAATATAAAAAAATAAAGATAATCTAGGTTGTAAATTGAAGAGGCCCTTGTGGGGGTTGTTAAGGCATTCATTGTAAAGATGGAATAAAATATTTTATCCATCTTCACTAGAATTGTATTCTAATAGAAGTAAGGTTGCTCACTATGTGTGCTATAAGTTGATTAGTAATCACATTTTGCGAATAAAATTCTTATTTTCCAATTCTATTTAGGACTCAAATCCCATAGTGTGTGCTTCACAATTTTAAATTACATATTATTTTGTCACTATAGCTATCATAAAGCTTGAAATTGTTTTGTTTTAGATATACTTGGTATATTGCTTTCTCTCATACCATTCATTTAAATTTTATAAATCATATAACTTTCTTCATATTAGAACATTTTTCTTTACACATAAAATACATTAAGTTACCCTTGAAAACATATTAGAGAACATTTTTATGCGCTAAAGGTGTGGTTTAGAGTCATTTATAAGACTTATAACATAGCTCAAACATCCTAGTTTTATATTGCTGATACCAAAACAAAAACATAGAAACATAATACTTGAAATCAAATTGAAGTCAATGTTCACAAAATTTTCAATCCTTCAAAATTTATTGGAAATTGAATACTACCATCTTTTAATATATTCCTAATTAGGCACTTATATCCAAGACTAAATTTATTATGCTATGCATATCAAACCTATTTTACACATTTATGGAAGTAAAAGGTATATTTGAAATTAACATTCATGCTATTTTCACATATAGAACATTAAATTTCTTTAAAGTCATATGCCTAAATTAGTCTCACTTATTGCTCTAGGTAATGTTAGTCCTTATGCCATAATAATATAAAAATCATAAAAACAATGTGTCGCATCCTACTCAGTCAAGTCTAAAGTGCCATAGTTGAGCGATCAATGTCATGGTTATGGGTTGCGTGAGTGTCTCTTATGAGAGCCTTTATTATAATAGACTTGGGTATGAAAACAAATAACTAGTTCCATGCCATCACATTAAAGAAGTGAGGTGTTGAGTCTTTACGATAGATAAATGGATCAACAATGCATGGTGTGACCGGGATGAGTGGCATGGTAAGCATAGCAGATATGCAATCAAGGATTTGAATCTGGTGACAGATACAACAACATTAAATTAAGTCTAGGTGTTTGAGTAGTCTTTAATGCCCACTGATATGAAGTAAAGAATTAGATTACCTTTGATTGTGTCTGGCCAATTAATACATTTTAGGTTGAGTAGTGTTAGTAAAAAAAACCATATTAGTAATGCCAGGAAGCCATCATTACGACTGGCAGCTACCACCACCCATTTTGGTTTCCAACGTCCTCACCATGGTTGGGAGTTATGCTAATGTTGTGACTGAACTATGGGGGGTGGGAATACTAGATGGTTCATAAAATGACCATATTCGACTCGAATCTGGAATATATGTTTAAATCAATTAGTTTGTGGAGGCGAGTGTAGACGGTGGGAAGTTTGTAGAAGGCTTGGTAGGGTTCGTCATGGGGGAGAGCAGGTGAAAAAGAAAGGGAGATAGGATGAATGCTATTTGAATATCTGGGAACAATAAGATGAATCTCAAATAATGGAGGAGGTTGAATATCAAATCTTATTGAGTTAAATCATGGTATAGTGTTGCCACGTTGTACAATGTTGTGGTGATATTTGATATTTTTTAGTGATGATGGTTCTATAGGGGCTTATCAAACAACAACAGAACAAGAGGAGCTACCAGCTATGGTATTGCTAATATTCATGTGCCACAGTGTGAGTGGTTGCTAAACAACAAAATACCGCTGAAGGATTTTAGCAGTGGAGAAATCTATTAGAGGGACAACATTTGCAAAGGATGATAGTGTCCCATCTCAACAATATCTTTGCATTCAACCATATTAAAAAAATAGGGGATGAAAGCAACTTCCTCGTCCTCTATTAGTTTCATGTATGAGGAAGGAATAGGGCATCGTAGGCAACAAAGAGCTTCATGATAGTTTAAAACCCTCCATGTAGGCTTTTAAGCCTTTAGCTTCTGCTCAATCATTTTTCTCTTCCTTTATGCTTACTATTTTCTTTCCAGTTTATGGATGGTAATTATTTTTTTATAGAGTTTTCTAGTGTTGTGTATTTCCAACTAGTTTGGGGTTCAGCCTATAAGAATCATTTATCATTTATGAATGGAATGGTGCAGCAGATCGAGCTATAACTCTGGATGTTTCTTGTTACAGTCAAACCATGTCATAGAATGAACCTAGAAAGAATTCCCTTTTTGGCCATTCTTCTTTATATTACCACTCTCAATAGAGCTTGTAACTTCAGCTAAATTTTGGTGTAGTTTTCAGATAATGTGATTGATCTTGATGATTTTCTTCTTTTAAAAATAAAAAAATAAAAAAATATATATTTTTATTTTTAGCTGTGGATTTCAGAGAATACATGTGACACAAAAATTTCAGTATTGCAGTATAAACTGTAGTATTTATTTATTAATTTTATTTTAATAAAGTGCCAATACTAGCACCAGTAATGCATATAAAAAGTGTATAACTTCATAATAGTTAGAAATTCAATTTTGAAGAGCAGTTCAAAAATCTGATCAACAGATAGAGTGATAGTGAATTTTAATATTTGGATAAGTAACATAAAAGTTATGACTATTTTAAGACTGACTAGTTTGGCTGCAAATCAGCATATAGAAAATTTGATAAATAAAATATGCAACAAAAAAAGAAAGAAAAGAGAATTGACCCTTATCCTATATTTGTTAATAATGAATTAAGACGTAGCTTTTTACACTTAGAATCTTAATTGTTCCTTGAATTTAATTATTCTTAAGTTTAGCATTCTTGACCTTAAGTTTTGGCTCAAGGAAGACTATTAATGTTGTAAATATCATTAACATGCATCATTAGAGTTTTTGGTTTTCAATTCCTTGGAAAATAGATCATTTGTTTTGATTATCTTTATATTGGTTCTAATGTATAATCCAAATATCATTATCATATTTTCATAGATTAATAATTAAATTAGTATTCTACAATTTTACAATGTTGGATTATTAAGTTCTAAGCTCAACTTTTTGTTGAAATATTACTTGATTATTAATCGATATATTACTGCAGTGATTTGATTCCTATTAGAAGTTAATTGGTGTTGATGGAATAGACATATGAATATCTTTACTCTTATAATCTCTAGATGCGTAAGAGCAACATGTATCATTGGGACCAACCCTTGTTGCTAGCTAGTTCTTCTAATTTCAATGTGTTTGAATAAAATGATAGAGTTACTTGTATTAATGGCTTTATGGTTAACCAAAGTATTGTGAAACAATTTATGAGTTAAACCTAGATGGTAATATGAGTTGGAGAAATTTTTTTTAATAACACTCTTGAGAACTCCTATGTGTGGGTCTAGTCTCAATCCTTCACGATGAACACTTTTTACCTATTATTACTAGTGGAGAGGTATTAATGGTTTGTGTTTGATGTTGATGTTAAGCCCTCTTTTTGGACCTAGTGATTATATTCCTTTTTTATCCAACCATGTGGGATATGGTTGAAGTCTAGTTGTCAAACTACGGTGCCTCTGTGAAATATATACGTAGGCAAGGCCGTCTGAGACGAGCCCCCGAGGACTAGGTCTGGCCCCTAGGATTTTTTCTCTTATATATTCTTATGATTACTACTAATATATATGTTTTGATAAAGGTAAAAATAGATTTTGATTGCTATTGATATATATATATATATATATGTTATTTTTGGCATGTGTCTTATATTTAATGTTTCAAGTTAATTTTGGGTTGGTTGAACTATTTAAGTCTACCTCAGAGATGTGGATTCCACGTCCCCTCTCAAACTGACGATGATGGTCTAAGCAATATAGTTATCAAACTAAAAGAATTATAGTTTATGACTAGTCACAGTTGTATGCCTTCTTGTAGTGCCTGATTTGGTAGCAAAATTTGAGAGTTTTGCAAGTGTAAATGAACAAAATTTAGAAATTGTGTTTTGTCCTTAACTTTATTTTTGTGTAAATTTTAGGGCATTACATTTGGTATCAGAGCGTTGTTGCAGCTCTGGGATCTTTGGTTAGTGTTGTGGTCCTATGAGTGTTGTTTGTGTGAAGCTCCCTTGTGTGCTTACCTCCTTTTTGTGATTAATGTTTGAAATGGCCCTATGACGTCTTTTCTTCCCTTATCCTTTAGTAAATTTTGTTAGCTTTGATTGAGTATTACATACCTCGATGTGAATGACGTAAGGGATTATGAAATAAATGATACTAGATTCATGAAATTTATGTGGAAAAATGACAGTGAGATAGTAATGCTTCTTAAATGAATTATATAGCACGTTCTCTAAAAAATGGATAGAAAAGTAGTGATTTAACCATGACTGGGTTATGATCTCCTTGTTGTGAGGGATGGATAGAATGACCTTATGTTGTCCTTCCTTTTTTTATTCTTGATAATGGTTCTTAGATCTGATCAAGTACTACGTATCCCTGTTGTGAATGACACAATGGATTGTGAGACCAATGATTCTATGTTCATATGCTTTATGTAGGATAAGAGTACTGAAATACTTATGTCTCTTAAGGAATCATATATTCTACTCTATAAGATATAGATAGAAAAAGTAGTGATTAAATTTTTTTTGAGATGTGAGACCTTTCTCTATGTTGTTAAGTTGATAGAGTATTATGTAACCACATGTGGATGATGCATTTGACTATGATGGGGGTAAGCAACTAAGTTTAGAGATTTTGACTTGGTAAAATCTAAATATAAGTGCACCTATGTACCCTTCCTTAGGAGTTGTAAATGGTTAGGATGATAAATTTCTTTTAACAAATTAAATGTGTCGATTGGAGGTTCCATTCATGTTGGTTAGCATGTTGTGGTGAACTACCCTTGTGAAAACCAAGTCAATTTGCAATAAAAATGGAAATGAAAACAAAGTGAATGGATAGAAAATGTTAGTTCAATTCATGGATTTATTATTATCAAATTCACCCTCGTTCTACCGTATAACCATGAACCTTATGGAGATGAAGAGATGATCCTTAAGGAATGACTATTGTGTGGATAATGCAACCTTACTAAAGTAAAACATCATCTAAATTCATAATGCAAGTGAATAACTAAGTGCACCACACTATAATTCTTAATTCTAGATCTATGTGCCTTGGTGTGATTTGAAAATATAATTCTTTCCTTGTGCATGGAAAAATGAAATGCATCCAAATAGTGCATGATACCTTGGAATAAAGTGAATTCATTTTTGTGTAACATTATCTTGTAGATATGAAAGAAAGTTTTTTGATTGGTTCAAGGACCTTGGTCCCAAAATTGTATTCCCACCTTAGGATGTATGCGTGAACTTGTATATGGAGTCAATTGCATTGAGTAAAAGTTTAGAGATAAACTAGAATAGTGGAACCATGCGCATAGTAAATAAATAATGATGGTGGAGATTGAATGAATGTAGTAGTAAACCTTGCATTATTAAATTTTGAATTAAGTTGTTATTTTATTACATGGCATGTATAAAATATAGAATGGCATGTGTGTCATAACCACATAACTTTGGTGAGACTTAAGGTCCCCAATTGCATTATTACTTATAGAAAACCATATAAATGTTAACTCATTAGAGATGCAAATGTTAAGTGTCTGATTAAGTAAAATTTGAGTAAAAAGGAATGTTGTGCTTGTGGTGCTAACCAACTAGACTATGTTTTCCTTATCATGAGTTGAGTATCAAATAGCTTTTCTTAAAAAAGAGTGTATCATGGTTGTGTATGCCACTTTGTAGAATAGAATGTTTTCAGTTTAATTTGTGTAAGGAAATGATTTTTTGGCTCTAAAAGATGAAAATTGGAAAGAGAAGAGAAAATAGAAGTTATTTTGTATTCTCGATGTATGTGAAAACCCCGTAAAGGTGCTTATGTTGTGTATTGTGGTAATTCTTTTTAGATAGACCAAGTTGTAAAAGTAAGTGTATGTTTTGCATCTTTGACTCATATGGAATGGAATGATAAGATTCTTGATAGTTAATGTGATTTGTCATATGGAAACCAGTATATGTGTTGTTCCCCAAGTATGAGATACAGGGTATCCAACTTGGGATAAGGGTGGTGGACGTCTAGTATGATTCCCTATGTGTACCCTTTGTAATTATTTTGTGTAGTTGATTTGTTGTGAAAAAGAAGCATAAAATGTGTGGATGTGTATTGATTAAATGAAATTTGATGCATTCCTCTATGTTAGTCTTATTTGTATGTTAAATGTGTACCCCTAGTGTTTGGTTCCCCCCTTATGGGAGTGCGATGCCAGCTAGTGTAAATAGGGGTTGAGAGGCACATGTTCTCCCATCAGGAAATTATGCGCTTAGGGTGTTGTCCCTAATCCTGATAAAGGATCTATGTCGAGTTATTGTAATGTTTCCATGGATGTTGACCGTGGCCTACTCCCCCATATATGAGAGCCACACTTGTTGATTCATAGTGCAAACCTATTCCTTGATGTTATAACCCATGGGTAAAGGATGGAGTTACAAGGACCACCAGTGATTTATATTTATGTGGTCGAGGACCACCAATTATTTATATTTATGTGGTCAGGGACCACCAGTTACTTATTTTTATGTGGTCAGGGACCACCAGTTATTCATATTTATGTGGTCAGGGACCACTAGTTATTCATATTTATGTGGTCAGGGACCACCAGTTATTACATGCTATTATACTTATGTGGTTAGAGAATCACCATTCCCCTCCTCCCCTTAGGTGGCTTGTCAAGTCACATGGTGCTCATGATGTGCAAATTGTATTGTTGAAATATAAATTGTTCATAATTCTTAATTGATGTTTTACTTTATTATGCGCCAACAATGTGGAATTTTACAACTATTTTATTAGGCTACTTAGCCGCTTGAAGGTTGTTATAGTCCAATTTTCCTCAAGGACTTGTTTAAATTTCATTTTGAATTAAGTTTGAAAGGTTGCAATATAGCTACAATTGATCTTTACTTTGTTTTTCTTTTGAATTTATAGTTTCCTCTTTGGGAGTTTTATTGAAACTTAAGTTTGAGATCTTATGCTATTTAGTTTGAGGCTTTCTCATTGGTTGCAAATTGTTGGCATGTGTGGTGTAATGTAAAATCTGTAAACTGCCATATCCCTGGGGGTTCCCTAGCAGGTTGTATAGGGGAGTAGATGCAATGGGGAATTATTTTTGAAAGGGGTTGTAAATGGGACCGGTATGGGATGGTCATTAATCCATTCTTCCCCTCATTCTATGATTGTTCTTATCTATATGGAGGAGTCCTTAGAGAAGGGCCTCAAGATCATCTTTCCTAATTTGCTATGGTATCCAGAAATATCCATCCTTGTAAACCCCATTGTGTGAGCCTTATGTTGTAAATTATGTGATTGTATGGGGACAAGTGCACCCATTGGGAAGAGCATCCTTGGTGTGAGGACAAGCGCACCCAATTGGGAAGAGCAACCTTGCTATTGTTTTGTGTACATGTGAAACTGTAAGTAATTTTGATGTGGCATACCTGTGAACTATGTGTGAAAGTATCAAATGATGCAAGTTAATATTGATTGAGATCACATGGTATGAGTGCCATGATTATAAAGTAAACTGTCCTCTTAAGGACATATTTAGATAAAATATGAAGTTAATAAATTTGAGACATGATTGGCCATTTAAATAAAAAAATAAAAATAAAAATAATTGCTAACATCATGAGTGATGTTTATAGTGCAAAACAATTTTTGATGTACATCCTATAATACTAATGTGTGTTGATATATGCTTTTGTAATGTTATTGAATATGGCTACATGGTTAATAATTGATAACCATAGGGATGGTAGTTAAAAATTGATTATAATAAGAGTATAACTGTTAAATGTTCTTGTGGAATGAGACATGGTTTGAGTGCTGTGGGTGAAAGATAAAGCATCCTTTTAAGAGCTTATGTAGAAAAAATGGAGCATTATGAGTGATGGTTGTTGGATGAGTTTTATTCATTGATAAAGGTATTAGTGTGATTTTTATTGATACTTGTGTAACTCTAAGATAAATTAACATGTTTTGAATTTATGAAATTTATGGCTAATGTTAAAACCTTCTACTTGGATTTGAATGAATCAACATACAATATGTATGACTCTTTCTTAATGTGTCATGAATCATGTGGTGTAGGATAATTTTATAATACAATGTTTGAATTATGGTATAACTTCTTAATAGTTTAGTGAGTAATAATTGGAATTTTAATAGGATTATGTGTGATATGGTGGGGGGATTCACTCCCAGTTCTTAAGGACTTCCAGGAGGAAGTCTATATAAGGGGGGGAGAATGTAAGGCCACTCGATCAATTCTCAATAATGTGTCTAGGGATCTTTCATGTTTTGATGTTTGACATTATATTGAATATGAGGATTTTAATTCTAAACCATGTGATAATGATTATAATGTAAAATTATTCTTAGGTCATAAATAATTATAGGAAATATTAAAACTTCCAATGGCCATATTATTAATTGACTTAAGTGGATAAATTTGACTTTAGAAATACCTTCACAGAAATCAAAGTATCTATGAATAGTATGTCTAAGAGAAGTTAAATATATGTTATGACGTATACCCTATATGGCTAAAGATTGCATATAAGGATGCTAAGAAAATAATCTTGCATAGTGGTTTAGGAAAAGATATTTGTATGAGTCAACATAAAGAGTTTAATATAAAAAAATAAAGATAATCTAGGTTGTAAATTCAAGAGGCCCTTGTGGGGGTTAAGGCATTCATTGTAAAGATGGAATAAAATATTTTATCCATCTTCACTAGAATTGTATTCTAATAGAAGTAAGGTTGTTCACTATGTGTGCTATAAGCTGATTAGTAATCACATTTTGGGAATAAAATTCTTATTTTCCAATTCTATTTAGGACTCAAATCCCATAGTGTGTGCTTCACAATTTTAAATTACATATTATTTTGTCACTATAGCTATCATAAAGCTTGAAATTGTCTTGTTTTAGATATACTTGGTATATTTCTTTCTCTCATACCATTCATTTAAATTTTATAAATCATCGAACTTTCTTCATATTAGAACATTTTTCTTTACACATAAAATACATTAATTTATCCTTGAAAACATATTAGAGAACATTTTTATGCTCTAAAGGTGTGTTTTAGAGTCATTTATAAGACTTATAACATAGCTCAAACATCCTAGTTTTATATTCTTAATACCAAAAAAAAAACATAGAAACATAATACTTGAAATCAAATTGAAGTCAATGTTCACAAAATTTTCAATCCTTCAAAATTTATTGGAAATTGAATACTAGCATATTTTAATATATTCCTGATTAGGCACTTATATCCAAGACTAACTTCATCATGCTATGCATATCAAACCTATTTTACACATTTATGCAAGTAAAAGGTATATTTGAAATTAGCATTCATGCTATTTTCACATATAGAACATTAAATTTCTTTAAAGTCATATGCCTAAATTAGTCTCACTTATTGCTCTAGGTAATGTTAGTCCTTACACCATAATAAAATAAAAATCATAAAAACAATGTGTCGCATCCTATTCAGTCAAGTCTAAAGTGGAGTAGTTGAGCGATCAATGTCATGGTTATGGGTTGCGTGAGTGTCTCTTACGAGGGCCTTTATTAGAATAGACTTGGGTATGAAAAAAAAAAAAGTTCCCTGCCATCACATTAAAGAAGTGAGGTGTTGAGTCTTTACGATAGATAAATGGATCAACAATGCATGGTGTGACCGGGACAAGTGGTACGGTAAGCATAGCAGATATGCAAATAAGGATTTGAATCTGGTGACAGATACAACAACATTCAATTAAGTCTAGGTATTCGAGTAGTCTTTAATGCCCACTGATATGAAGTAAAGCATTAGATTACCTTTGATTGTGTTTGGCCAATTAATACATTTCAGGTTGAGTAGTGTTAGTAAAAAAATTCATATTAGTAATGGCAGGAAGCTAGCATTACGACTTGCAGCTACCACCACCCATTTTGGTTTCCAACGTCCTCACCATGGTTGGGAGTTATGCTAATGTTGTGACTAAACTATGGCGGGGGACAGAATACTGGATGGTTCATAAAATTTCCATATTCGACTCCAATCTGGAATATATGTTTAAATCAATTATTTTGTGGAGGCGAGTGCAGATGGTGGGAAGTTCGTAGAAGGCTTGGTAGGGTTCGCCGTGAGGGAGAGCAGGTGAAAACGAAAGGGAGATAAGATGAATTCTATTTGAATATCTGGGAACAATAAGCTAAATCTCAGATAATGGAGGAGGTTGAATCTCATATCTTATTGAGTTAAATCATGGTATAGTGTTGCCACGCTGTATAATGTTGTGGTGATAATTGTTGTTATTTTTTAGTGATGATGGTTCTACAGGGGCTTATCAAACAACAACAGAACAAGAGGAGCTACGAGCTATGGTATTGCTAATATTCATGTGCCACAGTGTGAGTGGCTGCTAAACAACAAAATACTGCTGAAGGATTTTAGCAGTGGAGAAATCTATTAGAGGGACAACATTTGCTAAGGATGATAGCATCCCATCTCAACAATATCTTTGCATTCAACCATATTAAAAAAATAGGGGATGAAAGCAACTTCCTCCTCCTCTATTATTTTCATGAATGAGGAAGGAACAGGGCATCGCAGGCAACAAAGAGCTTCATGATAGTTTAAAACCCTCCAGGTAGGCTTTTAAGCCTTCAGCTTCTGCTCAATCATTTTTCTCTTCCTTTATTCTTACTATTTTCTTTCCAGTTTATGGATGGTAATTATTTTTTTTATAGAGTTTTCTAGTGTTGTGTATTTCCAACTAGTTTGGGGTTCAACCTATAAGAAGCATTTATCATTTATGAATGGAATGGCGTAGCAGATCGAGCTATAACTCTAGATGTTTCTTGTTACAGTCAAAACATGTCATAGAATGAACCTAGAAAGCATTCCCTTTTTGGCCATTCTTCTTTATATTACCACTCTCAATAGATCTTGTAACTTCAGCTAAATTTTGGTGTAGTTTCCAGATATTGTGATTGATTTTGATGATTTTCTTCTTTTTTGAAAAAAAATAAATAAAAATAAAAATATTTATTTTTAGCTGTGGATTTCAGAGAATACTTGTGACACACAAATTTCAGTATTGCATTATAAACTGTATTATTTATTTATTAATTTTATTTTAATAAAGTGTCGATATTAACACCAGTAATGCATATAAAAAGTGTATAACTTCATAATAGTTAGAAATTCAATTTTGAAGAATAGTTCAAAAATCTGATCAATAGATAGAGTGATAGTGAATTTTAATATTTGGATAAGTAACATAATAGTTATGACTATTTTAAGACTGACTAGTTTGGCTACAAATCAGCATATAGAAAATTTGATAAATAAAATATGCGACAAAAAAAGAAAGAAAAGAGAATTGACCCTTAGCCTATATTTGTTAATAATGAAATAAGACGTAGCTTTTTACACTTAGAATCTTAATTGTTCCTTGAATTTAATTATTCTTAAGTTTAGCATTCTTGACCATAAGTTTTGGCTCAAGGAAGACTATTAATGTTGTAAATATCATTAACTTGCATCATTAGAGTTTCTGGTTTTCAATTCCTTGGAAAATAGATCATTTGTTTTGATTATCTTTATATTGGTTCTAATGTATAATCTAAATATCATTATCATATTTTCGTTATCATGAACCTTGATTATATTTTCATAGATTAATAATTAGATTAGTATTGTGTGATTTTACAATGTTGGATTATTAAGTTCTAAGCTCAACTTTTTGTTCAAATATTACTTGATTATTAATCGGTATATTCTGGCACTGATTTGATTCCTATTAGAAGTTAATTGGTGTTGATGGGATAGACATATGAATATCTTTACTCTTATAATCTCTAGATGTGTAAGATCAAAATGTATCATTGGGACCAACCCTTGTTGCTAGCTAGTTCTTCTAATTTCATTATGTTTGAATAAAACGATAGAGTTACTTGTATTAATGGCTTTATGGTTAACCAAAGTATTGTGAAACCATTTATGAGTTAAACCTAGAAGGTAATATGAGTTGGAAAAAAATTGTTTAATAAAACTCTTGAGAACTCCTATGTGTGGGTCTAGTCTCAATCCTTCACCATCAACACTTTTTACCTATTATTACTAGTGGAGAGGTATTAGTGGTTTGTGTTTGATGTTGATGTTAAGCCCTCTTTTTGGACCTAGTGATTATATTCCTTTTTTATCCAACCATGTGGGATATGGTTGAAGTCTAGTTGTCGAACTATGGTGGCTCTGCGAAATATATACGTAGGCAAGGCCGTCTGAGATGAGCCCCCGAGGACTAGGTCTGGCCCTTAGTATTTGTTCTCTTATATATTCTTTTGATTACTACTAATATATATGTTTTGATAAAGGGAAAAATAGATTTTGATTACTATTGATATATATATATATATATGTTATTGTTGGCATGTGACTTATATTTAATGTTTCAGGTTAATTTTGGGTTGGTTGAACTGTTTAAGTCTACCTCAAAGATGTGGATTCCACGTCCCCTCTCAAACTAACCATGATGGTCTAAGCAATATAGTTATCAAACTAAAAGAATTATAGTTTATGACTAGTCAAAAGTTGTATGCCTTCTTGTAGTGCCTCCTTTGGTAGGAAAATTTGAGAGTTTTGCAAGTGTAAATGAACAAAATTTAGAAATTGTGTTTTGTCCTTAACTGTATTTTGGTGTAAAGTTTAGGGCATTACATATTCATAATGCCAGAATGGCTATTCTGACAATGCAACTAAGTCAATATATTTTCTTGTATATTTTGGAGCACATATTCATTATGCTAGAATGGCTATTCTCACAATGCAACCGAATAAAAAAAAAATCTTGTATCTTTTGGAGCATAATTTCCCACACTACAATATTCAATATTGCATTTACTTCCTGTTGTGCTATTGCACCAAAATTGGTCTATATATATGCATGTATATATATATATATATAATTTTTTCTATTTTATATTGAAAGATATACATATATGCAAACATATATATGCATATATATAGACCAGGACCATTGTGGGTCATTTGAAAATGCAACAACAATCTATATATGATAATGAACAGTCCATTATGGGCAAGTAGGGAAAAAATCATGAAACGTATTAATAGAAGACAAGCAAACTGTGTAATAGTTGGCTTGTCAATTTGAAATTGGACCTACATTGTTTGGAAGAAAATATTATAGAGAAATAGAGAAATTTTAAAACAACTATTAGAAAAACACTCAAGGCTGACAAGTAAATAAAAGATGACTGAAAACCAAAATTAAGAAGAACCTTAAAAGAGGTACAAAAACACACAAACATAGGAAATTGAAAGCAACCCAAAGGTACAGTCTGGTAACAATTAGAGAAATTGTATAAGAGGAGTTGCATTCTCTGCCATTTAGTATTAGAGAGAAATAGGGAAATTGTAATAGAACTATTAGTAAAACATTCACACAAACACACACATATATATACGTCTTCTCCAAAAAAAATGTTCATCGCTTCCAACCATATAATGCTCTTGTATCAATAACCCACTATTATTTTTGAGCCTTTTGTCATTTATGCTTTTATACTTTGTCATAGCATAGTATGGAACAATGGATTTACTATCTCTTGTGCCACTGTACATCAATGACATGCATTAACCCTTGTGTAAACAAACACTTACCATTCATGACAATAAGCATGACCTTGATGCATAGAGGCTTCATGAAAGAATTGATGTGATTAAGGAGTAGGGTGTCAAGAGCATGGAATGTTTCATGAAGCCTATGTGCACCAAGCTCATGCTATGTAATTCATAAATATGAAACTATTTTCTTCTAGTGAGCATGCTATTTTTGCAGATACAAATCTAGATAATTGTAAACTTCTTTCTCCCTCACCTGTTTCAAATTTCGTAGAAAAAATTGTTCTTCATCATATCCTTTCTTCTAGATTCCTATAACAAACTGTTCATTACCATATTTTACCCCTTCTATTCTCCATATATTTTAATGTTCATTTTAATGCACAAAAGAATATACTAGAAATTTTTAAAGAATGGAAGTCTTAGGAAAATTTCAAATCTATGAAATAAGAAAACTATTAGCAACACACTGTTATTTCTATTTCAAACATGAATATACACATGTATTTATTGATGAAAAATAGAGTAATTGTATGAGAGGCATTAGAATAACACTTGTTCGCTACTAAATATTATAGACAATAATTGGAACTAAATATTAAAGACAAATAGGGAAATTCTAGAAAGAACTCTTAGGGAAACACTTAAGAACCATACGGGAAATGAAAAAACTTGAGGCATAAAAAGAGGTTTAGACTAATAGAAGATTTTGAACTAATGGTGATAATTATGTATAGGCATCTCTTTATCAATGTCTCCATCTTATAAAAGTTGTTGCATGAAAAATATAGTACAATATAAGAAATTATATATGCAAATAGCAAAATTTCCCCTACTTCATTATTGTCTAATATATGGTATGGCTCCATTAAATTTTTTATGGGCCTTGCATAATTTTTTTTGCTCTGGGGTTTGGCTAGAGCCCATGAGGCTTCATGATGTCAGTACGGTAAGGAGGAGAATGAGCATGGGTTTTGTGGTTTTTCCTTTGACCGTCATACATTAGCTGCTACAAATACACAACATATTCTATTTTGTCGACTACATTTCTCTATGCTCATAGAGCTATATTTTCAACTTGCTAAATCAACTATATAAAGATGGTTCTTTATGATAATACCTACTTTCTTTAGATTATGAAAATAATTATATGATGTGATCCTAAATATTTTTATGTAAAAAAACCCTTACCCATTTCTTTAAACTTATACATAGATAACAAAATTTGAAACATATTGATACAAGATTCAAGCTACATCCTTTTTTGGTAAATATTGAAGACAAATAGAGAATTGTATAATAGGTATCAGACCTTATGGTGAAAATTATCTATAGGTATCTCTTTATCAACATATCAATCTTTTAAAACTTGTTGTACAAAAAAAAAATAGTCCAATATAAGAAATGATATATGGCAACAAAAAAATCTCCCCTACTTCGCTATTGTCTGATATATGATATGGATCCATTAAATTTTTAATGGCTGTTACATACTTTTCTTGCTCAGGGGATTTCCTAGAGCCCATGAGGCTTCATGATGTTAATATGGAAGGGAGGATAACGATCGTTGGTTTTGTGGTTTTCCCTTTCAACGTCATGCATGTTGGCTCACAGTTGTCATTGCACCAAAAGATCAACCTATTAATGCTTGATACAACTGCCAGATTTAACGGATCCACGAGAGGTGGTTAGTCCATGTCACGAATCCTAAGCGGAGCACTAACCATCTTCCAATGAACTCCCCCTTAGCGTTACCCGAGGTGATTCAAACCTGACACCTTTGGCTTTGATACCACTTATTGGCCCATAGTTGTCATTGCACCAAAAGATCGACCTGTTAATGCCCGATACAACTGCCAAAGTTAACGAATCCATGGGAGGCAGTTAGTCCATGTCACATATCCTGAGGGGAGCATTGACCATCTGCCAACAATACATTAGGTTCTACAAATGCACAACATATTGTATTCTTCCCACTACATTTCTCCACACTCATAGAGCTATCTTTTCAGCTTGCTAATTAAACTCTTGAAGCCTAGTTCTTTATGGTAATACCTACTTTCTTTATATTATGACAAGAATTATATGATGCAACCCTAAATGTTTTTATGTAAAAATAAACCTTGCCCATTTCTATAAACTTATACATAGCTAAAAAAATTTGAAACATATTGATACAAGATTCAAACTACATCCTTTGGTGGTAAATATTGAAGACAAATAGAGAATTGTATAAGAGCTATTAGAATAACACTAATTTTCTACTAAATATTGACAACAACAAGATCTGTTGTAGACTCAGAGTTGTCTTGCAACATGTAGAAATCTTTTGCTGCAATTTGCAATAAACTAGTGGCAACTTCATGAAAAGGAATACACTAGAGACTAGTTGAATGGTCTTGTAGCTTTAATTACAAAAAATAACACATACACAATGCACAAAAAATTGAAATTAGTGCAAAGGCACACGCGAATGTCATCTTTCTACTTTATACCAATCTACAAAATTTTAGAATTTTGAAACTTAAAAACAATAGTTCTTTTACAATTTCTCTTTTTTTTCTACAATAAATTTAGTGCCATATAATGTAGCTTGGATTTTGAATTGACAAGCCAACTATTACATATATTAGTTGTGTTGTATCAATCTTGACTTGCCCATAACAAACTGTTCATTATTGTAGTTCACCTACTCTATTATCCATGCTCTTAAGTTTTATTTATTGTGTCTTGGTTTTTTAATGTTCACTCTGGGATGCTAAGACTTCTATGTTTCAAATATTAATGTAATTTATTACTATTTTTGTATATATATATTCATACATTTATTGAGCTTGTCCCATCCTCTGCACAAGGTATACTTGCATCTTGCTTATGTGATATTTTTTGTTGAAGAGGCATTACATATTATTGGTTATAAGCTATACAACTATTTATATTTCTTAATTTATATATTGTCTTCCAATTACACATGTTTCCCACACTAAACTTCAAATTCTCCTTGTCACTAATTATATATGATTGAAACCATTTTAGATTGCAAACATTGTCAACTATAACTACACATGTCCACAATACTAAATATCTTTGTCATCACATATTTGCAATGGTGTAAAAGCTGCAACTACATTCTATTTATATAGAAGGTAAGCCTATATGTCCTTTATTCCATCTCTTTTTTCATGACTACATGTTAAATTATTTTTCATAAATGATATAACTACATATATTTTTAAAATTGTATAACACTGATTTCAACTAAAGAAAATTGTCAAGTTAATGCTATGAGATTTCCACAATATATAATGCTTGAGATTTGTTATTTATGGATATTTGATTGTGTTTTGGTTTTATGGATGAAAAAAAATTGAACACAATCAAATATCCAAAAACAACAAACTTAGGTACTTAACCATTGGATTCACCATTGATCATAGTGGTGGGAAATGCATGTTCTTTCTCAAGGGTTTGGTGACAGCCCATGAGGCTACATGACCCAATATGGTAGGTTGGAAAGCATGATTTCTTTCCTTTTGTTTAGACTACATCTAGTTGCACCTAGAAGGTATGCATACATCTTCTCTAAGACTTCTGTTTTGTAAATATGAACGTAATTTATTCCTATGTTTGCATATATATATATATTCACACATTCACTTAGCTTTCATGTTTTTGATTTTAATATGGTGTCATCTCTTATTTTATGACTACATGTCAAATCCTTTGTCATAAATCATACAACTATATATTTAAAAAAAAATTATAACAATGATTTGAGATTTTGACAATGCATAATGCTTATGATTTGTGGCCGGCAATATCTATTCTGGCTCAGGGGTTTGGTGATAGGCGATGAGGCTGCATGACCCAATATGGCAGGGTGGAGAGAAAACCTTCTTTTATTTTGTTCATACTACACCTAGTTTCACCTACAAGGTATGCCTACATCCTATCTAACACTTTTGTTTCAAAGCAAATATGAACGTAATATATTCTCGTGTTTCCATATATACGCTTGCACATTCATTGAGCTCCTATACTTTTCATTTTAATATGGTTCCCACATTCTTTTTAGTTTGCTAAAAAATAGAGTAATTGTATAAGAGGAGTTGCATTATTTGGCATTCAGTATTATAGAGAAATAGGGAAATTGTAATAGAACTATTAGTAAAAGATGCATACATTATTTTTATGCATATATATATATACATGTATATGTATTTACATATACATGTATATATATTCTCTATGGATGAAGAAATTGCAGTATTCAATGTTGTAGTGTGGGAATGCAAGAAAATATTTTGATTCAATTGCATTTTTAGAATAACCATTCTAGCATTATGAATATCTTACACATACTGCACAATTAAATGATCCATTCCTAAGAAATGGAAATTTCAAACAAATAGCATATTAGCTAAAGATATAAAGTTGAATTGATCAAAGAAATATTATAATAAAAAAAGCCATGAAACATGTTTTACATAGATTGTTTCATCATATAATTGTTGCCATAGCCTAAAGAAAATAAGTGTTGTTATATATATATACAACTTAATGCAAATTGATCAGAGTATACTCTCCCACACTATGACATTCAATTTTTTATTTACTTTGGCTGCCCACATTTACTTTGTCTACCCCCATTGTAGAACAATAGTGGAATGCATTAACCCATGCGTGAGAAAACACTTACCATTCAGGTTCCTTGTGTTGATGACACCAACTTCACCACCACCAACTAATGTAATTACCAAGCCCCACATTAGTAAGAAAAAACCCGGTATGTATATATATATATATATATTAAAGTAGCCTACATGGCCAACCCACACAACAACTATGACTATATCACCAGTGTTAGAAACCAAGATCAGATTTGCAAACCAAAAAGACCTTCCACATAAGAGAAAATCAGAAAAAGCAGATAGGTTGCAAAAGAATGTGCAACATAATATTATTCGAGGTACAAAATATTACAAGAGATAATTTTCTTTATAAAAGCAAAGATGCATAAACCTAATCTTATCTTGAGCAACAAGATAGCTCGATAAGATAAGGATAAAACATATAACTTAGGAATTAAATAAAGCCTAAGTAAAATTATGCTAATTTGTAATTAAATATTAATTACACCAACATTTTTTATTTTTTATTTTTTATTTTTTAACCTGGCTCTAATACCATGTTAGAAACCAAGATCTAATTGCAAACCAGAAAAATCACCTTGCACAGAAGCGAAAAATAGAAAAAAAGGATATTTGCAAAAGATGTGCAAATTGATATATTCGAACTACAAAATATTACAAGAGATAATTTCCTTTATAAAAGCAAAGATGCATAAACCTTATCTTATCTTGAGCAACAAGATAGCTTGATAAGATAAGGATAAAACCTATAACTTAGGAATTAAATAAAGCCTAAGTAAACTTATGCTAATGTGTAATTAAATATTAATTACACCAACAACCAAAAAGGTACATCCGCTCCAAGAAATCAACTTTTGCTTGCCAACTTCAGCCCCACAAATTAACATCAATGAAAGAAGGAAAACTATCATATAGTTTAATAGTTCGCTAGATTGTTTTGGTTCCATTTTCTCTACAAAGAATTGAAATGTACCTAACATGGAGTACAATGCCAATAATATCAATCAAGCTATTATCACTATAATTTCTCATGTCACTAATTGGCACAAAAGTAGAGGTTTTTTTGGCATGGAAATCTTATTTTCACACCGTTTTATTGTTAATTTCTCATCCACAATAATTTTGAGATTGCTATTTAATTAATTGAATCTTTTGTTTGCTTCCTTCACCGATCCCCTTGATATTAAATAAGTCATCCCCTCCTCAACTTGACCATAATGCAATTCAACAATATCATCAAAATAAGTAATACATATTTCTCTCCCCTCCCTATCTATAATGTCAAAACTAAGAAACTTTCCCTTCACCTCTTTGTTTGTGGAAATGGTATATCTCTTTAATATGTGTTACATGACCTATATATATGTATACATGTATATACATATATACATACACATGTATATATATATGTATGCATACATAATGCTGCGAACTTAATAAAAAAGTCAAGCTACATTCCCTAGCACTAAATATTATAGACAAATAGAGATTTTAATAGAGCTATTACACGACAAGTCCTATTCATAGTTGGGTTGATGAAAAACCTGTTAGAAGCTTCAAACAAATAAATTGAATAGATAGGAAGAGATATTAGAAAGAATGACACATAACAGTGACCAGACTAATTTCATATATATACACATGTGTATACATGTGTGTATATATATATTTGTATATATCATATATGCATACACATGTGTATATATATATATTTATATATATAATGCCATAGAATTGAAAATTCAAGCTACATTCCCTAGCACTCAATATTATAGCCAAATAGAGAAATTGTAGAAGAGCTATTACTTGACAAGTCCTATTCATAATTGGCCTGATGAAAATCATGTTGGAAACTTCAAACAAATAAATTGAACAAATGGGAAGAGATATTAGAAAGAATAACACTTAACAACAGCCAAACTAATTTTGTATATATACATGTCTGTATACATGTGTATATATATATATATATATATATATATATATATTTATATATATTTGTATATCCATACATGTATATAGATATGTATATGTATATATATATACATATATACATACACACACACACACACACACATATATATGTTTACATCTATATATGTATGTCTTACATGGGTATTCTGCATAAATGATTAATTTATTAATCATGCTTTTCATTCTCTAATAATTGTTGCTTTCAATAGCAGGTTGGAGGGTTTTAACACTGATGTGCTATAAAATGTGCAAGAAAGTATATTGATTAAATTGCATTGTCGAAAGAGCCATTTTGAACAGATAATAGAGCTATTAGAATAAAAATTAAAAGCCACTAATCTATTTTCCCCTACACGCATATACAAATATCTTTTTAGCTTTCCAAATCAATTATTTAACCCCAATTCTTTATGACGATACTTATTTTCTTTAGGCTATGACAACAATTATATGATGCATCAATCTCTGCAAAATGTGTATAGCACAAGAGACTTAATTGTGAATTCGAGCTACATTGCTTGGCATTAAATATTATAGAAAAAAACATTTATGTAAAATACCCATGTAAAAGGACTTGTAGCATATACTTCTTATTTTAGCACCTCCTATACAATTTCTCTATTTGTCTTCAATATTTACTAATAAAGAACATAGCTCGAATCCTCTATCAATATGTTTTTATGACATTCTTGTTTCCCCAATCTACTTGAATCTCCCTAGAAGAAACTACCTAGGTTTGTTTATGTAAGCAGTAAAGCTTGCAAATTATCTAGGATGGTAGTGTGTTACATCAATATGTTTCATTGTATTCTTTCTTCCTCATCTGTTTCAACTTCCCCACACCAAACTGTTCTTTTCCCAATTAGCTATGTGGCATTATAGCCATTTTGCATAGATTATTGCCACCCATTTCCTTTACAAGTTTTTTTTAATGTGTGCTTACTTTCAAATAATGTAGTTCAAATTTTGAATTGATAGGTTGAGAAAGTATGTGCAGGATCATGATGGTCCAAAAAGTGGCAATATGATGGGTATGTGGCTAACGACCTTTTTTTTACCCAAAATTGATGAAACAAAAAGGGTTTTTAAAGGAGATTCTCAGCTTTCCACCAATATAAATTATGCTTTACTTTGAATTTAATAAGTAATTATTATTCATTTTCTATTCAATTTACAACTAAAGTCCTGATTGATAGACTGATTGAAAAACATCTATCACTTTCAAACGGTATCACATTTTTTTAATCCAAAACATGCTTTGCATATTATAGGATTAAAAAAAGAAAAAATGAATTTCATAAAGTTTTGACCAAGTTAAGGTGGTCAGACATGAGAGTTTTTTACAATATTTAAATGTTGTAATAAAAAAAAAATTAATTATTTACTTGGAAAAAAATTATAATAAAATATGCATCACATCGGGACATGATTCCTCTACTTATATATGAAATATTATAAAAAAGTATTATCATTTTATTGTGGTTAGGGTGGTTAGACAGACACCTACTTCTTCTTTTTTCCTTGAAATTTAAGTATTATTGCATTGAAATTTCAATTTTTTACCAAATAGATTTTTTTTTTAAACAAACCTAGTAGTTTAGAAACTACATTCAATTTTCTATAGATTCTATTGTTACATATTTTTGAAATAATATAGATAACTTATTCAAATTTTTACGTCAAGTTCCCTAACTCTATTTTTTTTAATTTTTTTGCCACTTAAGGGCCTATTTTTTCCATGATGATCCTTCACATACTAGTCAACTCTTACATACGCTGCTTGTCTTGTATGAATATGTTTACTGTGGGTTTTGATAATCTATCATTTACCTATTATTCTTAAGAAATCTACAATAATCAAGGGTCTGCTATGGTGAACTCAAAAAAAGAGTATTATGAAGAATAGTTTGTTATCCAATGGTTCTTCTGTATATTCTTAATAGTTCTTTTACAATTTACCTATTTATCTATAGTGTTTAGTGCCAAATAATGTAGCTTGAATTTGGAATTGAGAAGCCAACTATCACATAGATTGTTTTTCTTGTACCAATATGTTTCATCATATTTTTGTGAGGCTTCATGATGCTAATATGGTGGGAAGGAGAGTAAGCATGGGTTCATTACTTCCGCCTTACATTTTTGTCTATTTCTTGCTACTTATATACATTGATACAATTTTTTGGCACACACTTCTCAACAAAAAAAAAAACTCTATACTATCCATTCAATTTTTCATTGTTTCCTTGAGCTAGATTGCTTGTTTTGTATCAAACTATTTAATGTGGTTTCTCGACCATCTATCACTTGTGATTCTTAAGTGTTTTCCTAAGAGTTGTTTTAAAATTTATCTATTTTTGTTATTGTGTGATATATGATAAGAGTCTTTGAGATTTTCCATGGACCTTACCTACTTTTTTTGCTTGGGGGTTTGGCTACAGCCCATGACGCTTCGTGATGCCAATATGGTAGGGAGGAGAAGGAGCATGGGTTTAGTGTTTTTTGGATTCTATTATCATATATTAGTTCATGCTTATATATATGGACACACAAATTCTTACATCCGCTTGTCCACCCAAAACATACTCATGTCTATGCATTGTATTTGTCATTGTTTTTACAGCTCTCTTTTCCATTTCTTCAATAGATTTGATGAGGGCGCAGCCCGAGACATAGAAAATAACCCACAAAGAAGAGAATAATTTTATTATTCAGAAAATAGAGCTTCTTACATGCAGAGGATCTCAAATCCCCAAGTTCTACAACACATGCAAGTTACAGAAAGCTACAGAATCACCCTTTCACAATATGTGAGCTTGTCCCCAAAACGCTACCCAAAAATTAGAAACCCGCTCATAAATAGAGATCCTCTTTAGTTTGGAGCCAAAAAAACATTCAAATTTGATTTTAGGCGGTTTGGCGCCAAAAAATTACAACTTGAAGTTCAAATTTCAAAAGAACATTTGCAATTGTATCTTCTAGAAAGTGTGCCAACTTCCCGGGGCCATAACTTTTGATCCTGGACTCTGATTCGTGAACCGTTTAAACAGTTGGAAAGGTTTCGAAGTCAATAACACACTTGAAATCCGCTACACTAATGTCAACAAGTTTCGGGGCCATTCCAAAAACTCTAAGTGCTTCAAATCTAACTCAAAAGATTTTCATGTGCAAATCTAGGAAACTAAAACTGCAATATCTTTCAACCTATAAATAGAAAATAAAAACCATAAATTGGGAATTTCATTATGACGAAAAGGGTATCCAAAAATGTAAAAATATCTAAAAACTGAGAAACTTGAAATTTAACTATTTTTGGGTGATGCAAGATTTCCCTTACACCACTGGATGCTCCTGCATCAAGATTACTTATACATAATTGTTTACTAGGATCCCATGTATTGAAAATATTTTATTTTACCTCTTTCTATTTACAACAAATAATGTTAACTGATTTTATTCTATACCTATATTTTTTCATTTATAATGTTCCTAGATAAAATGGAAATTTAAGGAAATTAGTGTATTGTAAATTCTCTATTCAAATTCTTTCATGATTGAACAATTTGATCCAATGTTGCTCATTCTTGTTGAACACCACCAACAATATATGTAAGAACAAAACTTTCCTATTATTAATAGATAGATTTGGTGAAGGAATTGTAAAATTATTAATTATTTCTCTCACTCTTTTTGCAATGGAATGTAACTCTCCTAGGAATCTAGCTTTATAGATACACAAATGACCGTTGTGAATGACAAGCTATCTAATTCATAAAAAATGAAACTATTCTTTGCTGATGAGAAAATTTCTTTTGTAGGTGTGAATTTGCATAATTCTAGTCACTGGATATGCAATTGAGTGGAAAAATATAAATGCAAAACAAATTTCCTCTAAAATCACAGGGATGAAGAAGCAAAAGCAGCTACTTTGGCTTGTAAAGAATGCAAGCAGATGTTAGAAAACACGTGGCATTTTTCATGGCTTTAAAATTCATGTTTATAAGTTTTTTTTTTTATGGATCTTATAACGTTCCTCACTCCATCCTTTTTCAGACCAACAATGCTTTGGTGTGCATGTGTTGGCTTTTCCACATGCTTTTTATATTGATTGCAAGGTTCATATATGTCTACCTTAGCACGATCACTCTAAACAATGTGTTCATCACTGCCAACTATATAATGTTGGCGTATCAATAAATAGATTTGATAAACCAATTGTAAATACCATTGATAATTTTTACTTCCACATTGTCTTTATTACTTTTGTAGATAATTATCAAACTATTCTTTGCTAATGACCATGTTGCTTTTGTAGGTGGAAATATACATAAGTTTAGTCATCAAATATGTTTTTCATTGGATATAGATTTTCATAGTACATATTTCATTCAAACATCGTGGTGATGGAAAAACAAAGACTAACTATTTTGATCTGCAGAGTATATAGGAAAGTGTTAGGAAATTTGTGGCATTTGTCAAGAAATTATAAGTTATGATGTTTTCCATGGATTTTGTATCACTTTTTTTTACATACCCTATAGGTCAAGAGTGTGTTGTTGTACATGCGTTATATTTTTCACTTGGTGACTAATTTTATTGCATGTAGCGCATATGTCTACTTCAGCACGGGAACTCCACAAAATTGATGCAGGAGCATCCACTGGTGTAATGACAATCTTGCATCACCCAAAAATAGTTAAATTTCAAGTTTCTCAGTTTTTAGATGTTTTTACATTTTGGATACCCTTTTCGTCATAATGAAATTTTCAATTTATGGTTTTTATATTCTATTCTTGGGTTGAAAGATATTGCAGTTTTAGTTTCCCAGATTTGCACCTGAAAATATTCTGAGTTAGATTTGAGGCACTTAGAGCTTCTTGAACGGCCCCAAAACTTGCCAAATTCAGTGTATCTAACTTTGAGCACGTTATTGACTTTGAGACCTTTCCAACGGTTCAAACGGTTCACGAATCAGAGTCCTGGATCAAAAGTTATGGCCCCGAGAAGTTGGCGCACTTTCTAGAAGATACAATTGCAAATGTTCTTTTAAAATTTAAACTTCAAGTTGTAATTTTTTGGTGCCAAACTGCCTAAACTCAAATTTGAATGTTTTTTTGGCTCCAAACTAAAGAGGAGATCTATTTATGGGTGGGTTTCTAATTTTTGGGTAGCTTTTGGGGACAAGCTCACATATTGTGAAAGGGTTATTCTGTAACTTTCTGTAACTTGCATGTGTTGTAGAACTTGGGGATTGAGATCCTCTACATGTAAGAAGCTGCATTTTCTAAATAATAAAATTATTCTCTTGTTTGTGATTTATTTTCTATGTCTTGGGTTGTGCCCTCATCAAGTGGTATCAGAGCAAGGTTTTCTTGAGCGTGTGGATAGATCGTCGATTGTGAGGCAATTCTCACTAGGACCGTGGTTGTGGGTTGAGGTCAAGAAATATGCCTCCAAGAGTGATGCCTTGTAGGCATGGTGGTGCCAGAGGTGGTCGAGGCGGCAGAAATGCTGGTGGAAGAGATGCACTGGCAGCCCTCCAGAGACAGATTGATGCGTTACAAGAGTAGTTGAGAAGAGGGTTAAACACGAGGGAGGAAAGTTAGGATGAAGGAGAGGAGGAAGGTTCAAATTTAGAAGAGGAAGAAGAAGCAACTAATTAAGACCAAATGCAGCTAATAAGGGCCATTCGAAGATCGGGAAAAGACCCAGAGCAGAAGTCCCCAGTTATTCCAGAAGTCTGAACCCGGAAGAGTTGATCAACTGGATCAATGAGCTAGAAGAATATTTTGAGTATGAGGAAATAGAGGACCCAGATTGGGTTAAGTTTGCGAAAATGAAGCTGAAGGGCCATGCCAGTATTTGGTGGAAAGAGCTCCAGTTGGAAAGAAATCGAAGAAGAAAAGGAAATATCACCAGATGGGATCGCATGGTAGAGAAAATGAAGAAGCAATTCATACCAGTGGACTACGAGTTAGATCTGTTGAATAAATTGCAAGGGTTGAAGCAAGGAAGCAGATCTGTGAAAGAATATACTGAAGATTTTCACAAGATAATCATCAAAACGGGTCACACAGAGGCCAATAAGGAGAAGGTAGCCCGATATCTTAATGGGTTACGACCGAGCATTCAGGAGGAGTTAAGCCTAGTCAGAATGACCACCATTGAGGATGTGTATCCGTTTGCTCTGAAGGTGGAAGAGAAGCCGAACAAAATATTTGATGGCAAGCAAAAAGGATGAGGAGGTTAAAGGAAGGGGTAGTGGAAGACTCGTGAAGTCGAAAATGATGATGAAAAGAAA
>VDFB02000017.1:206701459-206839968 GCA_007258455.2 Sequoia sempervirens
GGGAGGAGAATGTGTACGATCTAGAGCCATAAACAAGATAACAATCAAGTACAGATTTCCCCCGCCAAGGATGGATGACCTGATGGACTGTTTGAGTGGAGCTTAGTACTTCACAAAGATTGATCTGAAGAGTGGATATCACCAGATCCAGATTCGAGAGGGAGATGAATGGAAGACTGCCTTCAAGACCAAAGAGGGCTTGTACGAGTGGTTAGTCATGCCTTTGGGCTAACCAATGCATCGAGCACATTCATGCAGCTCATGAACGAGGTACTAAAAGAATTTCTAGGAAGTTTTGTTATTGTGTATTTAGATGATATTTTGATTTTCAGTAAGACGTTGGATGAGCATCTGATGCATATTCAGAGAGCCTTTGAGAAGTTAAGAGAAGAGAAACTGTTGATTAATCTAAAGAAGTGAAGTTTTGTGAAGAGGGAGTTAGTGTACTTGGGGTTTGTTGTCTCAGCAAAAGGTCTCAAGATGGACCCGGAGAAGGTGAAGGCTATTCTGGAATGGCCTACCCCAAGAACTGCTACCGAGGTGAGATCTTTCCATGGTTTGGCTAGTTTTTATAGAAAGTTCATTAGGAACTTCAGTAGTATTTGTGGACCCCTGACTAAAACAATGAGAGGGGATAGGAAATAATTCAAGTGGAGCACTGGAGCGGCAAAAAATTTTGAACTGTTGAAGCAGAAGGTGACAGAGCAACCTGTTCTAGCCCTCCCAGAATTCAACAAGGTGTTTTAGGTGGATTGTGATGCCAGTGGTTGTGCCATTGGAGCAGTGTTCAGCCAAGAAGGTAAGCCCATTGCCTATTTCAGTGAAAAGTTAAATGATGCCAAGAGAAAGTATTTTGTATATGATCAGGAATTTTATGCAATAGTTCAAGAATTAAAGAAATGGAGACATTATTTGTTGTCAAAGTAATTTGTTCTATATACTGATCATCAGGCCTTGCAGTACCTAAATAGTCAGGGAAAATTAAATCAAAGACATATGAAATGGGTAGATTTTTTGTAGAGTTATACCTTTTTTGTGAAACATAGGAGTGGAAATTCAAATAGGGTTGCAGATGCCTTAAGTAGGAGGCATACATTGATGACAAAGATGTAGATTGAAGTAGTCAGGTTCAATGAACTTAAGACACTATATACAGAAGATCCTAATTTTGTAGAGGCTTGGAAAGCTTGCCAATAACCTATTACATTGGACTGGACAAGGTGGCTAGATTTCATAATCCAAGATGGCATGTTATTTAAGGGAAGTCGATTGTGTATCCCGAGGAGTTCCATGAGGGAGAATCTGATAAAGGAGAAGCATGGTGGAGGAATGGCAAGACATTTTGGTTGGGATAAGACCATTGCCATTATCAGTGAGCATTATTATTGGCCTCAATTGTCATAGGATGTGAAGAAGTTTGTACAAAGCTCCAGGGTATGTCAGATGGCTATAGGAGTGAGCCAAAATATAGGCTTATATCAGCCCTTACCTATACCAAAGATGCCATGGGAGGTTATAAGTATGGTCTTTGTTCTTGGTTTTCCAAGGACACAATGAGGGAACGATTCAGTTTTTGTGGTGGTTGATAGGTTTTCGAAGATGGCATATTTCATTCCATGTCATAAGACCCATGATGCAGTCCACATTGCTGACTTGTTCTTCAAAGAGGTGGTGAGGCTACATGGTCTGCCAAAGAGTATTGTTTCTGATCATGACACCAAATTTGTGGGGTACTTTTGGAGGACCTTGTGGAAGAAGCTGAAGACAGAGTTGAAGTTCAGTTCTACACACCATCCACAAATAGATGGGTAGATAGAGGTTGTTAATAGGAGTCTAGGTAACCTACTAAGATGTTTGGTAGGAGATAAACCCAAGGGATGGGACTTGATCTTACCCTAGGCAGAATTTTCTTACAATAATTCTGTCAACAGAAGCACTGGTAGATCACCATTCCAGATTGTGTATGGAGGTAGCCCCATAATAGCTCCATAATTGAGGAAGATGGACCAAGAGAAGAAAATCAGTGTTGAAGTTGAAGATTTTGCAGAACACATCAAGGATATACATGAGAAGGTAAGAGAACATATTAATAAGATGAATATGCAGTATAAGGCTAAGGCAGATCAAAAGAGGAGGTATAAGGAGTTTCATATTGGTGATGAAGTGATGGTCCAATTGAGGAAAGAAAGGTTTCCAGTGCGAACATATAACAAATTGAAGATGAAGAAGTTCGGTCCCTATAAAATTTTGAAGAGGCATGATTCAGGGAATGCATATGAGGTAGAGTTGCCGGATGGATTCAACATTTCTCCTGTGTTCAATATTTCAGATTTGACAGAGTATCATGAAGGTGGTGCAATGAAAGTATCAACGATGGAACAGTGTGGGATTCAAGCACCTACTTCAGAAAAGGAGGAGATTGAAGAAATCCTGGATAGTCGTGTGGGAAGGAGTACCAGGAACAAGCAGTATGAAGAATATCTGGTGAAATGGAAAGGAAGGCCTATTGAAGATTCATCCTGGTTGCCTAAGGCAGAGGTTGACCGTTTGAGTTTTCCTCCACCATCTGAGACGTGACGGGGTCACTTCTCCAATTACCCTGGGTGTCTGATGTAGGAGCATCTAGTGGTATAAGGGCAATCTTGCATCACCCAAAAATAGTTAAATTTTAAGTTTCTCAGTTTTTAGATGTTTTTACATTTTTGGATACTCTTTTCGTCATAATGAAATTCCCAATTTACGGTTTTTATTTTCTATTCCTGGGTTGAAAGATATTGTAGTTTTAGTTTCCTAGATTTGCACCTGAAAATATTCTGAGTTAGATTTGAGGCACTTAGAGCTTCTGGAATGGCCCCGAAACTTGTCAAAATCAGTGTAGCAAATTTTAAGCGCGTTATTGACTTTGAGACCTTTCCAACGGTTCAAATGGTTCACGAATCAGAGTCCTGGATCAAAAGTTATGGCCCCGGGAAGTTGGTGCACTTTATAGAAGATACAATTGCAAATATTCTTTTAAAATTTGAACTTCAAGTTGTAATTTTTTGGCACCAACCTGCCTAAACTCAAATTTGAATGTTGTTTTCGCTCCAAACTAAAGAGGAGCTCTATTTATGGGTGGGTTTCTAATTTTTGGGTAGCTTTTTGGGGACAAGCTCGCATATTGTGAAAGGGTTATTCTCTAACTTTCTGTAACTTGCATGTGTTGTAGAACTTGGGGATTGAGATCCTCCACATGTAAGAAGCTCCATTTTCTGAATAATAAAATTATTCTCTTGTTTGTGGGTTATTATCTGTGTCTCGGGCTGTGCCCTCATCAAAAATATGTTCATCGCTCCCACCTATATAATGCTAGCATATCAATAAATAGATTGAATGAACCAATTCTAAATACTATTAACTATTTTTAGTTCCACACTGCTTGTATTGGCTTCGCACACATACTTAGGTACTTTTAATGCTTTCTTTTATATTCTAATGGGTTCAATAGAATATCTTTTTCCAACTCAAATAAATCATTGTTTTCCCACAAAAAAAGAGATACCTTTTAATTTAATTATTGTAAAAATGCAAAATATGTGTCTCGTGTCATCACATTCTTCTTCTCCTAAGGTTTGTTCATTCATTTTCCATCTAGAATGGTGAAAGTTAGTCTTCAATGACTATGGCCATCTTTCCTCTTTGAGTACTATTTGTTCTTATTCTATTTGATCATCCATTTATTATTTTGGTTTAACTAACTTCTAATTTTGTTCATGGACCAATTGTAGAAGATATTTTTACTACATTCAATCAATGAGAATACATATAAAATTATATCATACCTTAAATTTTGGAGGGAAATAATTATTACTAACAAAACTAATTATTTAAAAAAAAAAATTGTATTTAATTTTCCAAATGTAATTTTTTAAGAAAAATTTGATTGCAAAATCATTCTCCTAACATTATTAATTAAAATCATTTTCAAAAAAATATTATTATTCAAATAATTATATAAAAAAATCAAAGATCATTTTCTTCTTTTATCCAAATGGTTATTAATCTCACATCCATTACCTTATCTTAAGATAATTAAATAACTAGCAGTCATTTGCACAGGCATGCGGCAATTAGCCAATAGGGGCCTTCTGTGGTGGGCTACATTTGTGGTGAAGAGGGGTGAAGCTTTTTATTTGCATGGAAAGGTGACAATGAATCTAATGGATGAGTTAGATTGTATAAATCAAGTAATCACAAATAAATTTTTGTATAAATTTTATTTAATAGTATTAGAAAATTTGAAAATCAATTTTTAAATTTGTTTAAAAGTGGGAAGTTAAAAATTAAATTAAATATCAAATTTAAAATAATTGTTTCTTCTAGCAAGAATATTCAAGTTTTATATTTATTGGCAAGAGATGCACATGAATATTGTCACTTTTTTGTGTAGGTTATTCAATCAATTAATTATTTAATTTTGAAGTTAATGGAAGTCTTTTCTAAGGGTCATCATGCATGTGTGTATTTTTTAAAATTGGACAAAATAAGTACACATTTTTTTCCATGAAATGAAGACATTAAATATTGAGTACTTTTTATAATTAGTATATCTCTACAGTTTTGGAAATTAAAATTTTAGTATGCATGTGTTTTTTGACAAGAGATGGAAATTAGCTTTAGGCATCTCCACTTGTAATTCTATTACTATCTATAAAAGGTGTGACACTAATTTGTATGTAACAATTGGTTTCCAAATTGAACATTGAACCTATATTATTTTCTACTAAATATTATAGACAAAATAGGGAAATTTTAAAACAACTCCTAAAAGAACAGTTAAAAATTATAGCTAAATCATATATGAGCTCGAATCCATAGTAAAAATTTTCACATAACACAAGTATTACAAATTACAACACAATTGAGAATAAAAAAATCCACTTTTTAATGAATGATTGCATAGTGCCATTAGAGAGTAAAAAAAGATAATGTTATAGGAGGGGAAAGTTTAGTACAAAATATCCAAGACAATATATTGATTCAGTTACATTATGAAAAAATCCATTTTGGCACTATAGATATGTTACACGTACAACACGATTAAAGGTTGGCTTCTCAAAAAATAGAAAATTCAAACAAATAGCACATAACCTAAAGATGCGACTACTTGGTAGTACATAAGAAACATGTTAAAAACCATATTTTCTATACATATATCTATGTGAGGAAAGATATATGGAATGAAAAGGAAAAACAAAAAGACCCATGCTCATTATCCACCCTTCCATATTGGCATCATGGAGCCCCGAGGACCCTAGTCAAACCCCCGAGCAAAAGCAATATGAAATGTCCATTGGAAATTTTGTGAAGTTCCATATTTTGGAATTGTCATCTATGTTTTAGCCTAACACCTGCAAATAGAATAGAGTCGTATGTTAATGGACGGGGAAAGAAGATGAGTAAGGGAGGATCAAAGATTAGTAAATATATAGTGAAAATCAATAAACACAATTAGAAAGTAGAAATGTTGAATAATATTTGCAAGGGGGTCACAAAATATATTTATTGATTATGGAGAGGTTTTGTACTTACATGTACTATTGGTTATGCTTGAGATCCAAAAGGAGGATTGGATTGAGTTGTCAGAGCATTGAACAATTTGGAAATTATGCAACACATTAGTGTTCAAACCATGAAACCTGCTATCAAAATAAACAATAAGCAAAGAATGAAAGATATGAACAATAAATTAATCATTTATGCAAAATACCCAAGCAAAAAGTTTACTGATTGTGTAGACCAATAGTTTTAATACCTTCCAACCTACCAAAAACTGGAGCCGAATGCAACAAATCTAACAATAGTGTGTTATCAAACCAACACCACAATGACTCTTTTGAGAATACAACTTTATCAAAGTATACTCTCCTAGATTCCATCATTCAATATTGCATTTACATACATATATATACATGTATACATATATTGGATGGATAACACACACACTCACATAGATATATATACATATATATATATACATATATATATATATACATATATACATATATATGTATATATATATACATATATATTAGTGGTAATTTCAGCAATAAAAGTTTGTGGCTTTGCTACTTTTATTAAAAAAAAAAAAACTATTTTATAAATTTGTATAGGTCACGGGTTATATCTATTCGCAAATTTAGGGAGTTTTCCTCCCATATAGTCACTTATTTAAAACCATAATATTATTGTTTGTAACAACAAAGGTAATATGGATAATCCTTTTTGGTTTGTTACATTATAACAATAAACTAATATGAGATATTATTTTTGTTAGTTATAACAAAAGAGAGTAATTAGTTGGAATTAATTTGTTGATAAGTGCATCCATGAGCTACATGAAGTTTGTGATCTCCATCTTTGTTGACGTGCTACATAGACTATTCTATCAATATAGTGACAATATTTATTAGTAAAATACAATCTAATATTTATTTTAGATTATTTGATTGAAAAACTAAATCAAATATATCTTATTTTGATTTAATCATATGCAACGAAAGTTGTTAAAGAGATATGACATGATATGAAAATGAAGCATGAAGGTGGGAACTATGGATAGGAAAAAGTCTAAAATATGAAATAAATTGGACACAAATAAGCCAATCATCCCCTCAACTTAGCATATTGCATGTCTTCATACAATCTTTATTACTAAAATCTTTTGGTTTGAACTTGTAAGCTTGGGATTTATGATTGATTTTTTTTTTTTGTAGCCATCATAACTCATTCTTAATTTCATGCCTTCTTTAATTTTTGCTACCAACTCTATAACTTTCAATTTTTTATTTTATTGAATATTAATACCTCTTTCAACTCTTTTTTATAAATTTCTTTCTTTTCATTTTTTTCTTTATTTTTCAACTTTTATATATAGGAGTTACCACTAATCTATTTTATTAGAACAAAACCACTAATCTAATATATATATAGGAGTTACCACTAATCTATTTTATTAGGAGTTACCACTAATATATATATGTATATATATATACATATATATACATATATACATATATACATATATATATACATATATATATACATATATACATATATATGTATATATATATATATATATATATACATATATATATATATGCATGTATAGATATATATACATGTAATGCAACTTAATCAAAATATACTTTCCCACATTGCTACATTCAATATTGCATTTACTTCAACCAACCACATTTACTTCATCCACCGCCATAGTACAACAACCACAAAATGCATTAAGCCTTGGGTGAGCAAACACTTAGCATATACAATTACTCTATTTGTTAGGATGGTACAAAGAAGAAGTTCAATCAATGTGGAAATGTATATATGCAAACACAAGAATAACTTACATAGAAATTAACAATGTACACCAACCTATTTGTAAGAATTTCCACTTAAATGAATTAGAATGCTCAAAAGATGCATAAAGCAGAGAATGTATCAATGCCGGAAAGTATACACCAGAATATGCAAAAAATATTTTTAATTCAATTGCATTGTGAGAATAGGCATTCTGGTATTTTGAATATGTGGTCCAAAATATGCAAAAAAATAGGTTTATTTAGTTTCATTGTCATAGGTCTATTCTTCCCAAATAGAAAGTTCAAAGTGTATCAACTAAAGATATAAAGTTCAACAGATTCAATGGGTCTTTCGACAATGCAATTTAATCAATATACTTCCTCACATTTTACAGAACATGAGTGTTAAAACCCTTCAACCTACTATCAAAAGGAAAAATAAGAAGAGATTGAAAGGCATGAACAATAAATTAATCTTTAATGTAAAGTACGCAATATACATGTACACCTATATATCCATGTAGATATACATGTAATCTAGTATATACGCATACATGTATATATATGTATATATATATATGTATGTATGTATGTATGTATGCATATATGTATGTATGTATGTATGTATGTATGTATCTATATATATAGATGCATACATACATACATATATGTGTGTGTGTGTGCATCTATATACATACATACATACATACATACATACATACATATATGTATATATATATATATATATAATATATATATATATATATATATATATATATCTATATATATATATGTTCACATGTATCTATATATATATATGTATAGTGTACGTCATGCTAGATGAGTAGTTTGCATAGATGGTTAATTTATTGTCTATGTGTTCTTTTCAAATGTTTGTATCTTTTCCATTATACCCATTGTGGAGAATTGAAAGAGATTATCATTATGTATGGATGGAGGAATTTCAATTAAATGTCCTTTCTTTCCTTAGAAAATATGTTGAGGGTTAGTAATTTGTTCGTCGTTGGTTTGTGGTTTTGGTTATCTGTGTCTATTGACCAATGAGGAAGATTTAGGCAGATCCTTTGTTTAAGAGGTAAGCTCCAAGCTGTCAGTAAAAGCCCTGGATAAGTCCTATCTATTTTTCTAAAAGCACGAATTATAAAAGAGCTATGTGATACCCCTCGTGTTGTTAATACTATTTTGTGTTGATTTTTTACTTGGTTTGTGATGGTGATTAGTTCATCGGTTTTGGTTGTGTGTGGATTTATAGTTTGGTTGGTTTATTGTATTTGACATTAGTTATGATGCTTGATGATACATTATGTGGTGATTATGTTATTTTCTTATGTTATGGTTTCTTTAATTATATATGTGGTGATGTTGTGATTCTATGTTGCTATGGTTTCTGATGTGTTTGCTAGTGAGTCTTGGTGAAAGGACGGAGTTGCATCACTTACTTGCAAGTGCCCTGCTACCTCGCGATTACCTTTCATGGTGTGTCTGCAATGGAGATTTACATGCTACTTGACATTTTTTTCTATGTAGGATGCAGGTACTGGACATTGACTCCACCTGCTTGCCAGTTTTGAGTGTGTCTCATAAACCCAACGGGTATGATGTTGAAAAGGGAGTTGATAACGAAGTATCCCCGTCCCAAGCTCGTCACCTTGTTGTGATTCTTATGGTGTTGTGGTCTTGACCTTGTCTTTATTTCTCTATTGATTGTTATTGATTATTTATTTATTTGTGAATAGTTGTTATTTAATTAATATTTATTTTATGTGTGATTAATTAATGTTATTTAATTGATATAGTTATTTGTAGATAATTATAGTTAAGCTAATTAATTAAATTTTCTTGATTGAGCGGATAGTTTAAATTAAAATATTAGATCCTATAATGTGAATTAGAATTTTTAATTTGCATAAGGTAATTGGTATTAATTCTTGTTTTTTTAAATTAATTAAATAGCATATAATGGTTTATTATTATTAAAAGAAAAAAATTAAAATTAGTTAATTTATAATTAGAGTATTTATGGGAGTGAGTGGGAATTTAATAAAAATCCTTGTTTAAAAATATTCTTGGAGAGAATATTGGCATGTTGTGAATGGTAAGAAGTTTCTTCACGGAAAGACATTGGTTGTAGAATAGTTTTTGGGATTTAGGAGTTTCTGGTATAAAATTTGAGGAGGTTTACAACATATATATTTTGGGCTTTAGGGAGAGTGGCTCCACGTCAGAGTTTGAGTAATAAGTGATAACCTAATTAATTACTTAGTGGGTGGATAGTTAAACATTAACAAGATAATTGTGGATACCTCGTCTACCTGTTAGTGCTTTCACAGAATAAAGGTGGGTTGAGAAGGTTGTAGTTGGCAAGATCGTTGCCTCATCTTCATGAGAGTTTAACAGTTCCGCACGAGTCACCCTATGGGGTTGATTCCTAGAGAGGTTGTCAGGATAACCATAGATGGGGGTGGTTCCTAGAGAAGGGCAGTCAGGATAACCCATGTATGACTGTGCGATGAAACTCTCCTTTAGTATTACCTTGAGTTTTTTTATTGCTAACCTCTAGAAGTGGTCTATTGATATGTTTTGGTGATTTATTGTTGTTATGTTTTGGAAGTGGTCTTTTGAAGTTATGTTTCCCTTTATGTGTGTTTTAGCTTCTCATGCTTGGAGTTTAGTCTTTTGTATTTTTTTGGATGTTCTTAGTCGGGGACCCTTTCTTAATTACTCCTAGCATGTGGGTGGTCAGGAGGAATGTGCTACGCACCATGTTGGGTTCCCTATCTTGCATTTGTACCTTTTAGTGTAGAGTTTTATAGAGACATTTTAGATCCTGAGTTTAAATGTTTCTAGATGTATACTTGTTTTTCTATTATGCTATGAGTATTGATATGTTACTCTCCCATGTATTGGGTAGAATTATGATGTAATCTTGAGTAATTGCTCAATGAGATGTATTATAGATTGATGTAATGTATAAATATATTACGTAATTCATTCTTGAATCATAATTGTCAATATCGTTAAGATTGTGTTATATCTGAGTAAATATGTTCTTTGTAAATTTCCTAGTAAAATTTGTTATGAATACATGTATGGTTCTCTATATGGTTCATTCTTGTCCCATTGCTTATCTCTAATAAATGTTTAAATAAATACATTTGAATGAACAAGTTACGTTAGTAGAATTGGTAAATTACCTTTATCAGCTTTGTTATTGGATAGATTACGTAATGTCACCTCGTGTACCCCAAGGGACTTGGGTGTTTAACTAGTAATTATTAGCTATGTTAGTTGCATTAGTAAACTTAATGTTTATTCTTAATGTTTTCAAAAAAAAAATTGTTGTGTTTTTAGTTGTCCTTTGGGGTTTGTGCAATGGGGCGTTACAAGCTATTAGATGGTAAATCTTATTCATGGCTGGGTTGATGGAAGCACTGTTGAAAAAATATAACATGAAGACATTACCGATAAATTAATCATCTATGAACACAACCCATGTTAAAAAGAGTATAACCCCACAAACCTCATTAAAAATTCCACATGTGTTGCCTCGTACTAAATACTATAGAGAAATAGATAAATTGTAAAAGAGGTATTAAAATAAGAAAAACAAGTGCAATGAAGGAAAATGTACACAATCACAACACATGGATAAAATGGTTAAGGAAAATATATTTTGAAGTCTTTGAAAAGATCAATGCATGTCTTCTTCCACCTATTTATATATATGTATGTATGAATACATATATGTATGTATGTTTTACTAATAGTTTTGATACAATTTCCCCATTTTTCTATAATATTCAATGGAAGATAATGCAGTTCTTGTTATACAATTCCCCTATTTGTTAGTAGACTACAAAGAATTTGGGCATCAAAGTAAAATGAAAACCATGACAGCTCAATGAATGCACCAATCTATATAGGCAAATGGAATAATAAATTACATAGCCATTCACAATCTATAGTGTCCTCTTTGTAAGGATTTGAAGTGAAATCAATTAGATGGATTCGAAGGCTAATTGTTCAAAATGCGTATAGCACCAAAGATGCATAGAGTGTATATATGTGTCAACTTTCCATGCAAATAAAAAGCTTCAACCTTTATTGAGAAACTACAATTAAACTTGGTTTCTATTGCTAGGAAATATGGACAATGATAGTGTGTGCCCTGCTGTTCGTTTGTTGTTTGCAGGTATCTCTATGCACTTTTTGTGTTATAGCCATTAACATAGGAGAAATTGCAGATTAAGAGTAGTTTTTTGGTTGTTAAGTATTATTCAAATAGCTCTTTTAGAATTTATTTATTCATTCAGGTTGACTAGAAAAGAGTATAAGTTGAATTTTTAATTCACAGCTCAATTCTTACACAAATTGTTTATCTTGTATTAATATGTTTAATGTGGGCTTTAAGATATAACATAAAGAGAATAACATGAAACATATTAATAAAAAATACAGGGAGGTTGAAAGAGATAAGGGAAACAAAATATCATCAAACATAAGAATACAAAAGAAGCAATTGATGCAACAATTTTCATTTTCCTATCAGTTATTTGTTTCAAGTTCACATTGGTATTTGCATAAGAGGAAAGTATAAGACCATGGGAAAATCTAATCTGAACAACATACTATAGTTATTTTAGTCAAGTACATGTATAAATCTGTGGATGATTGTTTATATAAAGCAACAAATATATAGAGGGTATGTAGCCATAGAGGGAATGTATAAAATAGGAAAATATAAATATGTAAAACAAACCTTGTTTACACTTAGAGTTGTGGCCATAGTTCTAGCACCAATTGTTGAATACATGGGCTGCATTTTTGATTGTTGATCTATCTTTGTATTGAGTGCATCATACAACTACAAAGCAACATTTTTTTTTGTTATATCAAAATACATGTGTGAAATTAGATAAGTAATGAATAGGGAAAAGGCATTGCGGAATGACCCACTGCAAGGACAACAACGAAGATGTCGTAAGCTATGAACAAGAGAAATTGTGGAACTCTCCAAACTAGCACGCAAGGGAGGTGCATATCAATTTCTTTGACAGGTATCCTATGAAACAAACACTAGAATTTGTCATTTCACAAGGCATCCAAAACAGTTGATATCGTTATGTTAGAAAAATGAATATTATCAACTGGCATATGAGCAAACACCTATCATTATGTGTCTATTGAGCAGGGAACGATGAGGAAACCATGAAGCCAATAAACTCCATGGTTGTTGTGGACATGCTCGAGCAAGCCATGACAAATAACATGGAATTTTATCATGTATCATGGAAAATAAAATCAATTTACACAAAACTATATATTTATGAATGTAATATATAGGAATAGTGAAACAAGGAAACGACGAGAAATTTTTTTTGTATACAAACATTTGTAGTAATTTGAATCATATAGAGCTAATAGAAAAGATAACAACAAGACATGTAAATTTGTGGATGGAAAGCATGGAGGAGGAATGTGAGAAGTCAACGTATATAGGTTGCCATAATAGAAAACACAACATCCTTGCAGGATTTTAAGCTTATTAGTCAAATGGAAGACAATTTTTTTTTAAAATGTATCTACAACATGTGCTTATATAGCTTAATATATTAGAATGTTGCAAAAACATTATTTACTTATAGAACTTTTGTTTTCTAGTTATTGTTAGTTCCAATCTTTGTGCATCTTAGACAGCTAAAGTTGTTTGTATTTGCATATGTATTAATGTGTAAGAACTGTAACTGTATGTTTACACCACTGTATGTTAAAATTAGTTGGAAGAGAATTCTAGGTATGCTAATAAATAGTTGACTTCATGGAATTTTAAAACACTTAAACAAAGATGGGAGAATGGAATATACAAAAGAGTGTATTGGTTTGAATGCCATATAATAAGAGCATCACACAACAAAATCTTAGACCAAGAAGTGGGTAGTTTAAAAGAATATAATCATCAAAACATGGAACTGACCTATACAAGTTGTGGCCTCTAGTTATTTTTGTGTGGTATCTTTGTGCATCTTTGGCATTATACCCATTTTATAAAAATTATTAATTGGTATGGTTTTTAAATATACAACTTAGAAAATGTTTGAGGAGGTGATGGCACACAAGATGAGGTAGATGCAAGAATAATTATCTTGGAGCCTTTTTTGTAAGTCGGCATGTCTGGTGGAACCATAAGCACTTGGCAAGGCCTACAGTTGCTCGAGGTGTGTTTCTTCGTTGTAGGGATGAGCAATGTACTTGTTGGTGCCAATCCTAGAGTATCTCTCAAATGAGAAAGGTGGATCAATACAAAATCCTTCAATTGATTTAACATGTGAAATAGATGTAAAAGTCAACCCTTGCCTCTCTTTGCTACCTATGTTTATTGTTGCTCTATCCAATGTTAAGCCCTATGCTTAATGTATTGTGATTCCCCATGCCATAGTGATTGGAATTTTTGTTCGACTCCCTCGAATTATCGTTGGGATGGGGATGTCTCTTGGATGTTTTGGGTCCCGTGGTGGGCCAATGCAATTTTGGGAGTGAACAAAAACATAGTCAGGTGGGTTTGGTGGTTTAGAATGTGGATTGTATATAACAGTCATAACAACACCAAGGGATCCATCAATGAGGACAACTTGAATCCACAAATTTGTTTTTAGCATCACTTATTCACCAATAAAAAGTAGTAATTCTAGGAGAATCTAGTCATCATCTCCATGATTAGATGCATATTGCTGAGCAATCCGAGCAATGCTAATGGCTATTGGTAGATTTAGCTATTTGATCATTTTTTTGTTGTGGAATGTTACCAAGTCATTTTTCACCAACAAAGGTGTAGAAACATCAAATTGTTCTCTTTGTCTGGCTAAGAAAATTTTATTTATTTGTTTCATAAGCTCTTCCAAATCATCGTGGAGAGCCTCAACATTTCTTATATGAAGAAATATTTCACAAAACTTTCATTGTGAAGGGCTGTCTCCTTTTTTGCGAAAGATAGTGTCTATGGTTATTGAGACTGTGAAAGTGTACCACAAGGCTACAACTTATGATGATGAAGTATAAATAGGTTTATCCATGACAGGTGGTAACTAAGAAAGATCACCAACAAGGATCATAGAACACTGCCAAATGGCTCTTTCTGCTTATCTGGGAATGCTTGGCGTAATTGGCTATCTATTTTTAGTAGCATCTTTGGGCCTACAAAACTCATTTCATTGATCAATATGTACTCAATATACATAAATTTTTCTAGGAATAATGTCAATTGTTACCCTTGCAAAGGATTCATATCTTTTATGGGAATCCAAAGTGTTGTATGGATTATAGAGACACATATGTTGTACGTAGTGACACCTGTAGGAGCTAATGTGAGCAAGCAGATATTGGATCTACCAAAAGAAGTGTTCATTTGTTGTTGAATATAATTTATCAAGAAGGATTTTCTAGTTCTAGTTTTCCCTTGAATAATGACATAGAGAGGGGATTTGGGTGAAGGCTACATATGGTTGGTTTGGATTATTTGAAGGGCCAATTGTTGCTTTGGTGAAAGTTGATGGGTTGACATATATACAAGCAAGAATTGAATGATAGCTTGGTCACATTGTACCTTCACTGATGAGATGAACTATAAAGCAATATTATTGAGTTCTTCAAGAACATGGTTTTCATTCCATGGATGGTTCATAATAAAATCTTGCCTACCCAATAGTTGAAGTTGATTTATACTAAAGTTAGTAGTAGCACCAAGTCGAGAGAAAAATTGCCATTCATATTCATCCATTGAAGGAAAATGGTTCAACTCATCAGTATCACTATCATCTTGTTCTTCAATTATGGATGTAATTGGAAATCTATTAACATGCCAAGGATGATAACTAGCCATTTTTAAAAGTTTCCAATTTTTTATTATCTCTTCTCTCTGAAGACCTATATCTGTTTGTATGTTCCGGAAAGGTTTGTGTAACATCAGTTCAGTCCAAAAAAATGTGTCAAATATCTGTGTATCTTCAACAAGAGTAGTCTTTAATAACGATTAAACAAGGACAACTGCAAGTTGGATCCTTGGTTTCTATTTAGCCTTTTTGCATTGCTACGAGTATGTTCATAGGCGAACTGATTCAATAAGGGATAAAGTAGCTAACTTTGGAGGCCTTTGCATATAGAAATGAATAGATTTTGTTGGAAACTCTTCATCAGTATCATCTTTGTTTATACAAAACCATGTCTTTTTTCCAACATTCAAGTGAATGTATTGTCGGCTTGAAGTAAGAAGAAGAAATTTTTGTGACATATGGCACATCTCCTGTGTAGAGATGTCATGTTCCACAAGCATATTCATCATGAATTTTTGGCATGCAACAAGTGCTCTATCCTCAACTATATTTGTATTTGCAACTCTTTTCAACATAGGTAGATAACTTTTTGATTTTTTCTTAGCTTCAGCTGCATATTTTGAAATATAATTCAAAAAAAAATTCCTAGAAACAATTGGTTGGCAGTCAACATTGGCACTCCAAATTCCAAGAATAGTTGGGTTGTGAATATTTAGGCAATAATAATTTCTTGCTAGTTTGTAGGATTTGTTAGAGTCAGCATTAGATGTCAATGTAGAGGTAAGTTGTTGCTGCCATGGTGCTTTATACCAACATTGCAATTGATCTCCTTTTCTTCTTAAACAAGTATATTCGAAGAATTTTTTGTTCCTTTGAATTTTGTTTAGCAACTCTTCATAATCTATGATTGGATCATTGGTTAGGATCTAGCTTGCGGTAAGCAAGCACGAGATTTCTTTAGAGCAATAATACATTCTAAGCAATCTTTGTGCAGGGAAACATGGATCCCAAGTTGAAACATATCTACCAAAACAATGCCTTGGTATGGTAAGATCATTGTCATTGGACCAATCAAGAGTATTCATGTTAGGAGCTTCTGAAAGCCATATAAAACCATCCACATGTGTAGATCCACAATGTTTACATTCATATCTATACCAATAATGTTTTGCATACAAAAGCTTTCGATCACCTCCTCATAGAAAATTGAGAATCCATGATGCAAATATAAAGATGCTATATGTGGATTCTAAACAACACTATCTATTAGAGTTTTTGTTGAAGCCTTCATTGCTAAATGAGATGCAAGAGAGCAAACATTTAGCAAGTCAACCCATTTTGTTTCTCCACAACTCAAAGTGAAAAAAAGGGTGGGTATACCAAGCTGTTTGATCATAGTAGTTAGTTGGGCCCGACAAGAGCTCTAGAAAGAGTTAGTCCCACACAACGATGCACCAAATCGCATCAACTGGTCAACTAGTTGGCGGTCGGGAGCATCTTGGAGCTGTTGCCTCAAAACAGTCAACAACCTAGGGATTCTATCTTCAAGATTTGCTTTAACAAAAATATAAATATTTTTTTGGTTACGATGTCTGGGTATGTGCAGGAACATCATGGAAAAAATAGGCCCTTAAGTGGCAAAAAATTTAGAAAAATCATTGTTAGGAAACTTGACATAAAAATTTGAATAAGTTATCTATATTATTTCAAAAATATGTAAGAATAGAATCTGTAGAAAATTGAATGTAATTTTTAAACTACTAGGTGTATTTAAAAATAAATAAAATCTATTTGGTGAAAATTTGAAATTTCAATGTAGTAGTACTTAAATTTCAGGAAAAAAATAAGAAGTAGGTGTCTCTCTGACCACCCTAACTATAATAAAATGATAATATTTTTTTATAAGATTTTATATATAAGTAGAGGACTCATGTTAGGATGTGATGCATATTTTTTGTAATTTTTTCCAAGTAAATAATTAATTATGAATTTTTTATTACAACTTTTAAAAAATATAAAAACTTGTATGTCTAACCACCTTAACTTGGTCAAAACTTCATGAAATTTCTTTTTTCTTTTTTAATCCTATAGTATGTGAAGCATAGAATGTGACGCATGTTTTGGATTCAAAAAATGTGATACCATTTGAAAGTTATAGATGTTTTTAAATCAACCTATTGATCAGGACTTTAGTCATAATTCTAATATAAAATGAATAATAATTATTTATTAAATTCAAATTAAAGAATAATTTATATTGGTGGAATGTTGAGAATCTCCTCTAAAAACCCTTTATGTTTCATCAATTTTGGGTAAAAAAAAAGTTGTTAGCCACATACCCTACAAATACCCATAATATTGCCACTTTTTGGCCCATCATGATCCTGCACATTCCCGTCTCATAATCAAGTTGTAGAGAAAATATCTAAACCTAAGATGTTTTTCAAACATGTGGTCAAAATATCTCATTAGGTGGAGGGAATATTCATGCAAGTGAATTTTAATATTTCTTGGTTGAAGGGGAAGTGTTGCTTCAGTGGGGAACAATGTTGGAAAGGCCATTGAAAATAAACCTTCAGTGTTGTATTCATTAATAGGAGAAGAACTAATTTTTGGCCAAGATAAGATATTATGGCCTTTCTTTTCAATTTGCAAGACGTATTTTATTGCTTGCAACTCTTGTCTAGAATTTGGTAATCAAGGAATAAATGATGAAAATTTTGAAGACCCATTTTCTTCTTGTCCAACATTTGTTGAGCTGGTTGATGGAATTAGGTCTTCAACTAAAACTTGCTCTATTGTATGCAACAAACTGGACACATCAATAACAACATCAGGTAAGATATTAAGAGCCTCAACATCAATCTCAACATCATTGTAGTATTTTTCATATTGGATTTTTTATTTCAATGCATTGATGACATGATGTTTATTAACATAACAATCATAATTCTTGCGTTCAATAGTGGTTTTGCGGGTGATAACGACCTCAAGGTCTTGCAGGCGATGAGGTAAAATTTTTGCGATGCTTGATATATCCTGAGTGAAGCTTATCATGTGACCACTATATTTAAATTGGCTTCCTCTAGTGTGGGTGACCTATAAAAGTAGAGCCACCCTAGCAATAAGCATCTCTTCAACTTGTGTTAAGTTTTTTAGTAACAATGGTTGTGGGCCTAGGTCCATTCCATTTGTGGAGTTGAACTGATGGGCACCTTTTCTAAGAATAACACCTTACACATATGGATTCTAACCCTAACATTTGAGTGTGCATCCCCATTTAGCTTTCCCTACATATATGGCAAACAGAAATGTTGGAAAGTGCATCTATATGATGTCAAAATAGCTTTACCACAACAATATAGCTATTGTTGAATATTTATTTGAGGTATTGTTCTTGTGTTCTTGCAACAAAGGAGATCCTCTAAGATTGTATACAAGGGTTGGAATTTTCCATTGGAATTGCATGCTGCATGGGAGCATTGTTACCATTTTTGCATGCAAATGTGGTTGTTGTTGTTGTTTTTTACCCTTTTAAATTCAACAATTGATTGCATTGTGTAACTTGACTTTTCCCATATAGCCTACGAGTATACATAAAAGCTCAAGTACATTAGCATATCTGAATATACATATATACCCATACACACATTGAAAGTGGCAATTATACATAAACATATAACAAAATATATATGTCTATCCATTTGTATATGAATCAATATTCATGAATGACCAAAAATGGAATACCATAGGTTGAACATTAGGAAATATTAAATTCTAGTTGAATCTTGTCCCTTTCCTAAAAATATATATTTAGGGTTAGTAGTTCTATTGACCTCTAGTTATAATTTTAGTTATACGTATGCATCTCTATTGGTGGATAGGTTAACATAGGACCAATTGCAGATTATGAACTTGGTGCATATAAAATTAGTTTCTATAGGAATTGTTGGCTCAATCTCATAGGATGAAACCTTTGAGAAAGCATGGTCACAATGATTGTTGAGATGTCTGGCCGATCTGCTAGTTGATCCTGAACTGTCGCTGTGACTTCTGGAATGTCTTGGCGATCAGTATAACCTAAATCTTTGGCATAACCTTGAATAGTAGGAATGATTTTTTGACGACGGTAGAAAGTCTGGCCGATATCAACAGTTGTGTCAAGTGGTGGTCAGGGAGACTCATGGAGACTGGAGTCATCAGAGTAACACAACGGCTTCGATGTGAACTCTTAGCGATGGAGGATTGTCTCGCCGACAGCATTACACTCGAAGTCTTCGATAAGAACCTTGGCTGAAAGGTTTGCTTCGATGTGATGTCTCATCGATAGCATTCCTCTTTCCGATGGATGTGAACATCATTGTAACCTCTTGGCGATAGTGGTAAGTCTTGGTGACAATGCAACGTGTGTTTGTTATTGGATGTCGGTATGAATTTTGGTGAAAGGTAGTCTCAGGGTAACTTGGAGACTTCGGTAAGAACTCTCAGTGAATAGAGATAAGTCTTGCCAATGGTAGTTCATTTCGGTATGACTTGAAGGACTCGGTGTAATCTCTTGGTGAAGAGTGATAGTATCACCGAAGGGAAAGCATATATCTATGTGATCTTTGAACATCGATATGATGTCTCATTGAATAGCGATGGACTTGCCGAATAGTGATACATGTGATGGATATCAGTATGATGTCTCGGCGACAAGGGGAATTCCTGAGCGATAGCTTGTGAACTTAGTGTAATGTCTTGCCGATAGTGAAGACTCTTGGCGATAACTACAATTGTTCTTGTCGCATCAGGGAGAAATGGTTAGTGTATCACTGACATGCGAATATTGTTTGAATGCTTTTGACTGACTGGAAGACTATCCTACGTGGTGTGTCTTGGACCAATCAAAGAAGGTGGAATATGAACCATTTTTCTATGAGACCGTTGCAACTATTTCTACATGGAATACAAACTGTTTGTGTGGAAAATTCTATGCGAGGAAATGGAAATGTCTATTTTTGGGCAATGGTCGATCGTGGTGCTGAGCTAGAGATTGTTGTTCGATAGTTGCGATCTAACAGTTAAAAATGAATCGATTTACAGAGGCAGTTGAGAATGAATGTATATATGTATACATTGGACGTTCTGTAGAGGTGGAAGAGGAAGTGAGAGGCAGGGTTATGCTGCCAAAATCTCTCCTGATCATGGATCATGGTTGATCTCTTTCTTGTTGATCTGCACTGTATACTATGTGAGGGTATTGCAACAGTGCAAATATTGTATGGTCTGATGGATTCATTAGGAAATGTAAAGGGGAGATTTTGCTACCAGGTTGTATCCAAAATGAACAAGATGTAATCTCTGAAAAGGCTATGAGCCTGAATTGTATTGTAACCTTTTGTTGCTGAATAATACAATGGCTCAAACTTTGGAGGGTGGGGTTTTTTACCTGAAAGGGTTTTCCCCATGTAAATTTGTGTGTTCTATTTTTTTGTCTTATCTTTCATCTATGTTGTTTCTATTTCTAGAATCTGTTATTGCTTGTTGTTGAATTTACATGTGCTTCTCTTAGAAGTATTAATGTGGGAAATGAACTATGTCTATTTCCACTTTAGGACATAGTTGTATGTGTCTTTGAGGCAATCTAATAAGAATTAAATTTACCGAAGGCACTACTGTTGTTGGAGTTTTCTTTGAGATGCCCTAAATTTCTCTTACAAGTGGTATCAGAGCCATCTTTTGGTTGCTGGTTTTGGGTATTTCTCCTATGAATATTTCTTAGCTTGATAGGTTGGAGGAAATCTGGAGGAATGGATTGATTTATTGATCCTTTGGTTAGTGGAATTCTTGTCATATTTAGAGATAGTACCCATCCTGAAGGATGGTGAAGATGGAGAAAAGGGAGTTGATCATTTGTTTTTTTGTGATTTGTGTCTCCTGGTTGGTAGTAGTATAACCCTTGTGTATGAGGTGGATTTTCTTACTCTGTGGTTGTGTAGCAGTAAAGCTTTCATATTGGGTGTTTGTGTGAGAGGCTCCTTGATGACATGGAGAATCCTAGGTTGTTTCTTAGCCATGGAAGAGAGTGCTTATGCTAGGTGGTGTTTCCTAGTGTTGGAAGGCATTGTTTCCTATTAACCTCGAATACATAAAGGCTATGGAGTTAATCATTAGATGATTTGCAAGCCTCTGAAATAGCCTTTCTCTCCTTCTCGGATGCATGTACATGTTGGTTGTTTTAGAGTTGGCCTGAAAGGGGCCTGGATTTTACTGAATTGTTGTTTTCCTTCTAAGGATGATTTGTACTTGTCTGGCTTTGTGGTTTTGCAAGTTTTACATGGTTAAGAAAAACTTGTGGTTATGTGGAGTTTTTGTTAAGCTATTTTCTAGACACTGGCTTTTGGGGTGTTGCTTGATGAGATAGTTGCAGTTTTGCATGCATGCTTTGTGCATGGTTTGAGGAGGTGTGATTTCTTCTCTACATGGGAGTGTTGGTTCATGATTTGTCACTCAGCATTCCTGTGGTGGTGCTTGTGAGTTCCTTGATTATGGTGCTCATTGTGGACATGATTGGAAAATCATATTTGGCGTGTTCTAGTGTTTGAGTCATGATTGTCTATATGGTTATTCTCTTTGAAATCTCAATGTTGTAGTTTGCAATGCGATGACAGGTTTGCATGTTCGATGTTTGTGACCTAAAAGTTATGCGGTTGGTGGATTAGCTACCCATTGGCTGTAGTGAGATAACTTGGATGTGGATTGTCTTTATCCACAAGGTTGATTCATTGCTGGTGTAGACTTGTTAGTTGGCCTTGTCTGTGGTCACTTGTGCATTGGTGTGATTTCTTTGAGATGAGAGGATGGATATTGTTTGAGTACCTGAATAGTCGATTATGGGAACCTAAAGCGGGTGGTCATGATGCTTGGAGAGCTCAGATGTCATGTTTCAGTGGGAGCTTTAGCAGTATCTGAGGGTTCATCACATGGTGGTGAATGGTCTTCTTTAGTGTTGCAGATGTTTCAAGGGGGAGCTTTTAGATCTCGTTGTTGCAGAAGGGTTCTTTCGCATTTGCATGGACATTATTTGAAGATGTGCAACATCTTGGATCCATGGAGGATGCTTGGATTCTTTCGTTGAGTTGTTGGTGGTGCTTGACAAGTGACGTTAGTTTTGAGTTTATTTGCTTTATGTCATGGTATACTCTTGTTTGTGCACTGGAGTTTTGGCATTGTGCATTGTACTTGAGACCATGGTGAAGTCACTTGAAGCATGGTATGTCCTAATGGGATATGTAGATCATGGTGTCATGACAAGTTCCTAATTCAGATGATTAGATCTTTGACAGTGGTCTGGTAATTCTTTCTATATTGGGTGCTTTGATTATTTGCTTGATACTTTGTGATAGTGTAGTAATGCAGTTGAAATTTAGCATGAGATGATCAGTTGCTAGTACTCATGGATACATGAAGAATAAGGTGAGGCTGTGTTTCTCTTATGAGAGAAGTGTTTTTGTTTGTTACTCTTGATGAAGTTTTTAGCAGAAAGTCTGAGAAGCCTACACCTTGGTTGAACGTGAGTTCAATAAGAGACCTGTGAGGAGATTGCTCTTGGATTAGTCATGATGGCTTGCATATCTTGAAATAGTATTCTCGTTCCCACTCTTGGTCTGCTCGGTAGTTTAATCTGAGAGGTATTTGGCCCATTATATCTTTCAGATGTGTTTTATGTTCACTTTCATGATATGGATCTTGATTTACTATTTAATGGTTCTGGAGGATTCATAGTGGAAGATGTACAGCTTGTTTTATCTCCTTGAGCTTTTGTGTTATCTTATTTACTGATGAGAATTGGTAGGAGATAATGTATGGGCTGATTTCCTGAAATGGGGAATGAAGTAGCTTGATCTTCTTTGAGAGGCTTACATCCATGTTGATTACATGTTTTTAAAGTTGGTTTGATATTGGTGATTGAATGGTTGGATGTTGTTAAGGCTTTTCTTTTGGGATGAGAAGGAGATCATTCTTGACATAGCTGGCTATTAGAAGTGTATATAGGAGGATGTTCTATAGGAATATGATGTGTAGAGTTTCTCTCTTTGGTCTTGGTTTACCTCCTGGATGTTTGGTTTCACATTACATTGGTTTGAGGTTTGGTTGGAGCTATAGTGATCACTTGTTTGTGGTCATGTGTTTTTCACTCATTTTCATGGGTGATGACATGGAGGTTCTTAATCCTTTTTCCTTTTGTTGTGTGTGCAGAACTTGGAAGAGCCATGAAGACTTGTGGTGAGAAAAATGTTTCTTGTAGCAGTTTGTTGCAGGTTGTGCATATCATTGTTGATATTTCCTTGGTACTACATGGTTACATTTTCCATGTGCTGTTATTGGTAGACTTGGTATGTCTTTGATCTTTCAGTTTTGGAATTACTCAGGCAGTGGGAGTTCCTATTGTGTTTTGTCTTCTTCGACTAGTTGGCACTTGGAGCTTGTATTTGTTGTTAATAAGTTGGTTTTGGAGTGGCATGAGTCTACTAATGTTGATACCTTTAAGGTATGTGAGATTGGATGGAATAGCACGAGTTGTGGGTGCTATTTTCAATCGTGTGGGTTTATCAGTTGGATGGAAGCAGTCAATTTGATTTTTGTTCTAGTTGGTGTCTTCTATCTTATTTCTGGAGAATGACTCCATGGTTGTGTTCTATTTGAGGCTTTGAAGTTGATATTACTTCTGTATAACGGTTGAGAATAATGAAGTGGTAGCAGTATCTTGTTGATGATATCACTGGGATCTTTTGCTTGTGTTCATTGGACTAGTGCTTACTCACCTTGGCTTGTATCTTTCTTCCACAGGTGGCATGTTGGAGGATGACAAGGATTGTTGCCTGAATTGTGGACATCTTGGATGTTGGTGCAAAATTCTTGATGGAGCATGAAAGCATGTTTGAGGTCTATGTGGTTTCCTAGAAGGTTGTGATTAGTTGCATTTCGGTTGCTTTGTTGGATAGTGAGTTGCAGTTGGATGCCTGGTATTTGTTGCAGATTGTTTGGTCGATTGTTATCTGTGGATTTTTGTTGATTGGGTGTCTTCAGTATTGCGGGGTTTCAACTAGTGGAGCTAGTGTGGTCTTAGTTTCTAGTTGCTTTGGAGGGGCCTGTGTGATCTTCGTCAAGTGGGATATTGTTGGAATTCTTGCCTCAATCTCACAGGCTGAAATCTCTAAGAAAGCATGGTCATTGTGACTGTTGAGATGTCTGGCTGATCTACTAGTTGATCCTGAACTATCGTTGTGACTTCTGGAATCTCTTGGTGATCTGTATAACCTGAATCTTCAGTGTAACCTTGAACAGTCAGAATGATGTTTCGGCGATGGTAGAAAGTCTGGCCAATATCGACAGTTGTGTCAAGTGGTGGTCAAGGAGACTCATGGTGACTAGAGTCATCAAAGTAACACAAAGGCTTCGATGTGAACTCTTAGTGATGGAGGATTGTCTCGCTAACAGTGTTACACTCGAAGTCTTCAGTAAGAACCTTGGCCAAAAGGTTTTCTTTGGTGTGATGTCTCATTGATAGCATTCCTCTCACTGATGGATGTGAACATCGATGTAACCTCTTGGTGATAGCGGTAAGTCTTGCCAACAATGAAACGTGTGTTTGTTATCGAATGTCAGTATGAATCTTGGTGAAAGGTAGTCTCGGGGTAACTTGGAGACTTCAGCAAGAACTCTCAGCGAATAGAGATAAGTCTTGCTGACAGTAGTTCATTTTGGTATGATTTGAAGGGCTCAGTGTAATCTCTTGGCAAAGAGCGATGGTCTCACCGAAGGGAAAGTAGATATCTATGTGATCTTTGAACATCATTATGATGTCTCATTGAATAACAATGGTCTTTCTGAATAGTAATACATATGATGGATATCGGTATGATATCTTGGTGACAAGGGGAAGTCTGAGCGACAGCTTGTGAACTCTGTGTAACATGTTGCCGATAGTGAAGACTCTTGGCGATAACTACAATCGTTCTTGTGGCATTGAGGAGACACAGTTAGTGTCTCACCGACATGCAAATCCAATTTGAATGCTTTTGATCGATTGAAAGACTATCCTACATGGTGTGTCTTGGACCAATCAGAGAAGATGGAATATGAACCGTTTTGTTGTGAGATCATTGCAACCGTTTCTGCATGGAAGACAAACTATTTGTGAGGAAACTTCTATGCAAGGAAATGGAAATGTCTATTTTTGGGAAATGGTTGGTGGTGGTGCTGAGCTACAGATTGTTGTTCGAAAGTTATGATCTAATAGTTAAAAAGAATCGATTTACAGAGGCAGTTGAGAACGAATGTATATATGTATACATTGGATGTTCCACAGAGGTGGAAGAGGAAGTGAGAGGTAGGTTTATGCTGCCGAAATCTCTCCTGATCATGGATCATTGTTGATCTCTTTCTTGTTGATCTACATTGTATACTGTGTGAGGGTATTGCAATAGTGCGAAGATTGTATGGTCTGATGGATTCATCAGGAAATGTAAAGGGGAGAGTTTGCTACCAAGTTTTATCTAGAATGAACAAGATGTAATCTCTGAAAAGGCTATGAGCCTGAAATTGGATTGTAACCTTTTGTTGCTGAATAATACAATGGCTCAAACTTTGGAGGGTGGGGTTTTTTACCTGAAAGGTTTTTCCCCATGTAAATTTGTGTGTTCCATTTTTCTGTCTTATCTTTCATCTATGTTGTTTCTATTTCTAGAATCTATTATTGCTTATTGTTGAATTTACATGTGCTTCTCTCAAAAGGATTAATGTGGGAAATGAACTGTGTCTGTTTCCACTTTAGGACATAGTTGTATGTGTCTTTGAGGCAATCTATTCGGAATTAAAGTTACCTAAGGAACTACTGTTCTTGGAGGTCTCTCTGAGATGTCCTAAATTTCTCATATAGTTTCATTGCTAATATATACATGTATACATATGCAAAAATATACACATGTATACATATACATGCATTATGCATATACATTGACATACATATGCATATACATACATATACATACACACACATACATACATATACATATAAGACTTGGGAACCTCGAAACATGGAGGGTTGGGTAGTAATTTTGTGCTCGTGTGAGGCTTAATGCATCCTTCATTTGCTGCACAATGGGGGCAAGCAAAGAAAAGTAAATGCAAGTGGATGAAGTAAATGCAATATTGAATGTTCTAGTGTCATAAACTATACTTTGATTAAGATGCATTGTCAAAGTAATCATTCTGGCATTAATTTCATATTATTTGGAAAAAAATTATTGTCTACATATCTAATCTACGACATTGTACTAGTATTTCTTTTTGCATATACATAGACATACACATATGCATGTACATAGGCATATACATACACATGCATATACATACATATACATATACATATGCATACATGCATACATGTACATATACAAGCATATACATACATATACATATACATATACATATATACATACATATACATATATATATGTTGGTAATTGCCATTGTGCTACTGATATGTGGTTGAAATTGATATCAACACTATTAGCATTGAGATGTTAAAGACTGGATATGTTGAGGATATTGAGAAAATTGTAATAGTAAAAGCTATAGGCATTCTATGAAACTGTCAAAGTTGTTGTAACACACATCATGCAAACCCCAAAGGACAAAACAATGCACACATTTTATTTATTTATTTTTATAATACAAAGTAAACATATAATGAATCATTAACCATAATCACATTATACGATAACATCATAACATCAAGTCCTTTGGGGAGCGCGAGGTCATGTCGCATAAAACCAACTTATAACAAAAGATACACATAAGGCTAAATAACTTAACTAATCTTACATCCATCATAAAAATTTCAATAACCATTTGCAAAAGATAACGTACATATATCCATAAGCATAAGTATAAGCACATTGCATGATACAAACCATAATAAATCTTATAACTAATGAATGGTTACAAGGGTGCATTTACAATACATCATATTTTAATACATTACATGTTCACAATACATGAGATACAATGAAACCTCCCATACATGTGGGATAGATACATAATATAACGAATGTCTGAAATACAACATAAATATCTAGTACAAGCTCCAACTGAAGGATAATGTGAAGAATGAATGTTGATGTGGAACCCAATGAGTGCAGAGCATGTTCCACTCGACCATGTGGGTTTTAGAAAAAAAACCCATCCCCCATGCTCAGAGGTGACAAGGAAGTAACTGCAAACAAGAATGCCACAAGACTAACTCCAATAAGAATATCATAGCACAATAACTCCAATAGCAACAACAAAGATTCAATCACAATAAACATAAAGCCATATAACACATCATAAATAAGTCAAAGACTATAACTGCAACCACTTGCAAAGTAAATCCAAAACAACACTCACAACACACTTCCAGAGGCAACCATGAAAACAAGCATAAGGGAAACTAGTGGAGAGTGTCATCACATAGCCTACATGGGTTATCCTGGCCCTTCCTCTAACATGAGGTGCTAGCCCCTATCTATGGTTATCCTAGCCCTTCCTCCTACTTGAGGTGCCAGCCCCATAGGGTGACTCATGCGGAGCTGTTAACCTCTCCTGAGGATGAGGTAACGACTTGCCAACCATGGCCTTCTCAGTCTACCATTAATCTGCGATAGCCCTAATGGATAGATGAGGTATCCAAGATTATCTTATTATGTTATTACTACCCATCCACCTAATTTCTATTATTAGGTATTCACTTGTTAATCTAACTCTTACATGGGTTATCCTGAGCCCTTCCTCCTTTTGAGGTGTCAACCCCCATGAAGAGCCACTCTCCCTGGAGACCCCAAAACATAATCAAAAGCAAGGGTTGTACCATAAAGAACAAGGCACTAAATCTCAACAAATGACATGTGAGGCATTACTCATCTCGCTAAAGCACATAAAAAGAGTCTCAACAAAAATATCGTACAACCCTCTTAGAATAAGAATACCAACAACTTGATACATCAAGAGCACATAAAACGAGGAATAGCGACCAACAATAAAATCAACCCTCTAGAAGCCTAAGGTTCACAACATCCATAAACAGGTTCTCAAAATCAATTGGGTTCCCACATCGAAAAGCCAAAACAATAATATAATGTTTAAAAAGAAAACCCAAACAAAAGTACAGGATTTCAAACTCAAATCAACATAATAATTTTACACAATGAAAAAAAAATCTTTTTATTCCATCACTAAACCTCTATTTCCACCATAAAATTTTTAAATAAAAATTTGATAATAATTTTGTTTTGACATAAATATATAATTTACCTTTTTCCATTAACCATCCCAGTTCAAAATCATAATTTTCACAATTATAAAAGAAACATTTTTTTTTTACATTTATATTTTATATATATATATATATAATATTTTTACACATAATATTCCATTTATTTTATCTCATGCCATACTTCTGAGTTAACCAGTGATAAAATAGAATATATCTATATATATATATGTGTGTGTGTGTGTGTGTGTATGTATGTATATATAAAATAACGAATGAAAAACTATAAAGCAGTGGCTACTATTAAAGCCTGCCAGCCTTACACAGGCCGTATACAGTAGGAAGTTCGTGACTACGTACAACAGTCTTAATGACTGTTGTGCACTGTGCTTGGCAGTCATTAATACTGTTGTGGGAAACGCCCATAGGCGGCCCAAGGAAAGAAATGGGGGGGTACGGCCAATGCCGTCCCTCCCAAAAATTATATATAATATTTTTTCGCTATGAATCAAAAATAAAATCGAACAATATCCGCCGATAAAACCCATTCCATCCCTCTACGAATTTCGAAATAAAAAGGATATAATATTAAATAAATATATGTATATATATATATATATATTTATCAAGAACATTTTCTACAAGGAAAACATATAACTATATTCAAATGTGTATATATTCTATAAATATATATATATATATACACCCAAAGGAATATATATATATATATATATATATATATATATATATATATATATATATATATATATATATATATATATTCAAAAACCTATTTATCTCAGAGGGGAAACAATTTCCCATATAAAATTGTAAAACACATAACATTTTCAAAAACCCAATTAAACTTCTTCCATTTGCTTGCAACCCAGAAAGTTTCTAAAAGCCCAAAAGAATTTTCTTTCATAGAAAACACATTTAATTTTGCTAATTCAAAAAAATAAAGAAATAAGAAAATGGAACCTGGAGTCCCACGCTGATTGAAGACTTGATAAAGTTTTTCTTGATCCCAAATAGCCTTTTCGAAGAGCTCCCCTTTCTTCCTTCAGAACTTCTCCACCAGATTTCCTTGATCAATTTTCTAATCTAATATTTTAATTGAAAAGAGCCTCTCCTCTAGAACAATGAAAGAGAAAAACAATTAAATAGAGAAAACTAGAGAGGATGCAATTTTTCCAGAACTCATTTTTATTTTTTGAAACTTCTGTCCATTTTCCCATGAATCAAAATCTCACAATTTTTCATTAAATAAAAATATATCTTCTTCTTTTTCGAAAACTCCAAAAATCAAAATTAAAAGAAGTTTTCTAATTCATCATCATCTTTTCAGCCAAAATCACAACATTCATTGGTCCTTTTCTTCTCTTCTTTCTTTTCTTGATTTTTTTCTATTTAACAAAACTTTTTGTTTTAATTTTGATTTTGCAAATTATACTAGCAATTCACGCAATTTAACTTATTTAATTATTTTATTCCATTAATTATCCTCAACATGCTATTTGAATTAATTTATCTAAAAACCAATTTTAAATAATTTAATTTACACCTTTCGATAATTTACATGGCTTTTTAATTTAAGGCTTTTATATTTTAATACAAACTATTGAAACACTATTATCAACATTTATTAACATCATTTAATTATTTAAATTACATCTTACAATTTAACACCAACGTAAAAATAAATATCAAAAGTACACTCACACAAACCCACTAATATAAAATGCAAAAATGACTAACGTCAAAGACGCACAATACCACTAAACATAAAACAGGTTGGCAACCTTAGGACGAGGTGACTTCCTTTTCATCTCTATTTCAGCTTCATGCCCATTGGGTTAAATTGATGCTTGCCCTATCCTGCCAAAGTAGGTGGAATCGAGACTTTGTTCCTACAATTCCTGCATACAAACAAGTTGTGTACAATATGTGTATATATATATATATATATATATAATCAAAACATCACATCGTGAGAAGGAATTGCACCATAGTAGGGCACTCACAAATGAACAACATTAAGTATAGAGTAAAATTTGCTAAACTAAACTGATCACATCATATCATCATAAAATGATTACTAATCTACTTCATCACAATATACTACTGAAATCAAATTAAACATCACCCAACCAAATTTGGCTATAATGTCATATCATAATATCCATGTCATCAAATAAAGTAGCATAATCATCAAGCAGTCTAAACTATCCAATCCACCAATCCAACCCATAAATAGTAACCATCAAAGTCTCAAGGTATCAAGCAAAACCATAGAAAAATAACAAGTCCAAACAACAACATGAGGGGTATTACAGTTGTGAAGGTTTTTTTCTTTATATGTAGAAGATCAGTTGTTGTGGACTAAAGGGTTTACTGTTAAGAGTGTCTAGTTCACCCATTGGAAGTTTCAGAGGTCTGCATGAATATTTGTCTATGTTATGGAGATCTGTGTTCTAATAGTGTTTATGTGGTCTATGTCAGTGTTCTTGATTGATGTTTGTGTGATTCTAGTAATTATACCTATTGTAGATGTTTCTTTGTTATTTCTTGGTGCTCATCAATGCTTCTAGACTATGATCTATCATCGTTGCATGTTTACATTGCTCAGTGTGCTCGTGGTCAAATATTTTCTTGTGCCTATTTGTTTTTTCTTGTTCTTGGTTGACATGATGGTGGTAACGTGTTATGGATCCTTGGAGTTTAAAATTTTATTTTTTGGCGTGCTCGAGGATTTTTTTGTGGGTCTCATCTTAATCTTGGTTGATGGTGTTTGATCCACATTGAGAATGTATTTGTAAATTTGGGCCAACATTGTAATTATGTTTTATATTCTCTGGCCGAGTAGGATGTTGATGTAATTCCCTGATGTGGATATATATGAGTGAATAAAGAGATGTATGAGTTTATGTATGTGTGTATGTGTGTGTATGAGCCCTATGTGTGAATATTGTTCAAATCATTAAAGAAATAGTAGAGTGTGTTGAGAGTTTTTATGTGCTTAATTGGAACTATAATCTGGCTTTTACAGAAGCTATTCTATCAGTTCAAATCCTTGTGGATCTAATCCATTATCTGTTGGGTAGTGAGACCCTTTTGTAATTAAGCAGTGAGCTCTAGGCGGTGAGCCTAAATGCATGTGCTTTCCCCTTCTCATTTCTCATTATAATTTTAATGGGGTATAATATTTTGGACTAACATCCATCGTGGTTTTTCCCCTAACAGGGTTTCCACGAAAAAATTCTTGGTGTTCTTTGTGTTTCTGGTGTTCTAATTTTTTGTTGTTAATTGATTTTTCATTAGATCAGAGATTAAGTTAAGTGTGAAAAGTTTAATATTCTGTGACAATTGATTCACACCCCCTCTCAGTTGTGAGTCCTTGTTTTGCCAAGAATTGGTATCAGAGAATATTCCTCTGAAGAAGTTTAAAAGCTTGAGGTGATCTGAAATGACATCATACAAGAAGGACAACCCTAGATTTGATGGAACCAACTATTCATTGTGGAAGTGATCTATTTTAAGGATCTATGACATTTTCTTTGAATGCTTACATTAACCATTACAAACCAAGAGTGATTAATTATAATTAAACACACAAATATAATTTAAATAATGAAATTATAAGGTAATTAAAGAAAGAACAGAATGAGAGATAAAGAGAGTGCAAACAAAGATTGATAACAGAGTTCGTCGTTTAGAACGACTACGTCTCTGGGCCCCTCTCCAATTGAGTGAACTGATCCAATTATTCCTCTAGAAATTTGGTTACATTCGTTGGCAGAACCTCCCCTTGGTTTACAAAGAAATTTACAAATGCACTTCCAAAGTGTGTGGAAACAAGCTTCTCCAAAAGCATGGAAATACAAAAATTTCTCCAAGGAAGACAATCTCTCACACTTGCAAAATTCTTCCAAAATCACTTGACTTCTCTCACCTTTCTCACCTCCTTTTATAGTCCAAAATTACCAAAATTGGTGTAAAACCAATTAACTACCCAATCTCCCTTACATAGTGCAAAATTTCAAAAATATCCCCCTTTTCAGATCTCACGAAAGGATAATATATCCAATATTATTTTTATTTAGCCCTTTATATTTATCCGAGGCTTTACAAATGAGATTCTCCTTTTATTTAGGAGATTTTATTTCTCCATAGGGTATTTTTTATTTTATTTTATCCCTATGTATAGGGCTACATTTTGAATTACGCAAGTTTGTTTTAGAATAAATAAATAAATACCATATCCCCTTAAAGAGGATCTTTAAGGTATTTTATAGGGGGGTGGTGGTCCCACCACACTCCCCTCCTTTTATCCTCTCCCCTAAAAGAGGGGGATTTGTTCCCCTTCAAAAGTGGGTTTCCCCCCATACCATGGGTGGCACCCCACTTAATGTGGGCTACCCCATGGATGGGTGGGGCCCATCTTAGATACTTTTATTAACTATAAATTTTATTATATTTTCTATTTTATTTTATTTTATTTTATTTTTTAGATTTGATTTTTAATTATTTTTGCCAAAATAATTTTTTCCACTTGGAGGCAGGAGGTGATGCCATGTGTCAAGGGCTGATTGGCCATTGTGTTGACTGGGTGCTGACATCATCAGGTTGACCCAATCTTTGACCTTCCATAACTTCACCATACGGATTCTGTTTACCATGAAATGAACTCTGTCGGAATCATGATGATGAGCACTTCACAATGGTGTTGACTTTGACCATTTTTGATGACTTTGATTTTTTTTCCCTTTTTCTGGCCTAGTTTTGAGAGTTGACTAGAGGTTTGACCATATATATCTTGAGCTCTCGAAATCCAATTGACTCCGTTCAAGTTGCGTTGGAGTCAAGATCTCGAGCACTTTCTAATGATACCAAAACTAGAGAAAATGGAGAATTTCAAAATTTGATGAAAAATCCTCTGGATTAGTCCTCCCCACTGGAGAGCTTTTGGACCTCTGAAAGCTAGTTACTCATAAAGCAAGTGAGAGTAAAGTTCCCTCGCTTTACCAATCTCCATCCACTTTTCCTTACTTGGATGGATCCCTTTGAGCCCCACTCGAAGGTATTCAACTGCTCCTCTTCGTGAAGTCCTGGTGTTCTTGTCGAGGATGACGTCTTCAAGAAACTCTGACATGTACTCTGGTGAAAGGTTGTAAACTGATGGAACTTTCACTTCAGCCTCCTCATTTAGTATCATCAAAGGTTCGTAAAACTTGAAGTTCTTAATGTTGACTACCAAGTAAATCTGCATGTATGGAGGAATATTAAGGCGGAAGGAATTTGTGCCAATCTTTTCCAAAATTTTGAATGGACCATATCTGATCGACTTGAGCTTCCTTCCTTCACCTTGCATTCTTTCCTTGCTTATGTGTAACAAAAATCTGTCTCCAACTTGGAAATGATGATCGTTGTGATGCTTGTCATGACGAGCCTTGTACTTTGCTTGACTCTTTTCCAATTGTGGTTCTACAGCCTGATGAATTGCTTGGAATTTTTGGATGAACTTTAAAGCCCTTTCTACATCAAAGCATCCATCTACAACATCATTTGTTCCAAAAGTGAAGTCCATTGGTGTCTTTTGAAAATAGCCGAAGCAAGTCTCAAATGGAGACCTATTTGTAGAAGAATGGGTTGCAAGGTTGTAGGCATGTTGCACATAATGAAGACTTTCATCCCACAACTTAGGATGCTTTCTACAATATCCTCTAAGCAGATGCACAACTATCTTGTTGACTACCTCTATCTGTCCATCGGTCTGTGGATGGAAGGTTGTACTCTTCTTCAGTTTAGTATCCATAAGTCCCCATAAAACTGACCAAAAATCCCCAAGGAATTGAGAATCTTGATTTGATACAATGGATGTGGGTAACCCAAAGTGAACCCATACAAACTGAAAATACATATGAGTTGTCAGTTCAGCAGTGACTTTCTTTTTACATGGCATAAGAATACACATCTTGCTGAACCGATCAACTACTACATACAAATAGTCATGCCCTTTCCTAGACATAGGTAACCCCCCAACAAAATCCATAGATACACATTCCCATGGTCGGGACGGTACAGGTAAAGGTGTGTACAACCCCAATTTCCTATTACTTGGTTTGCTAGTTGCACACATCACACATCCCTTAATATATTTTATTACAATTTCTTGCATTGGAGGCCAGCAACAATATTTCTGTAGTTGTGCCAAAGTTTTACTAACCCCAGAATGTCCTGCAATTAGCAATGTGTGTGCCTCTCTAATTGCATGTTCTTGTTCATTCTTTGGAATGCATAATTTTCCTAAGTGATACAAGATTTTATCATGCACCTAGTAATCCTTTTTTTTCTACTTGTTTTCCTTGGATTAGAGCTGAATAGATATCCTTAAAATTTTCATCAGTAGCATATTGTTCTTCAAAACTTGCATGCATCATATAACTATTTTTAAGGATTATCGAAGCATTAGAAACTGGAGGTCTAGAAAGCATATCTACTACTTTGTTATGGGATCCTTTCTTATACTTAATGACTAAGTGAAACTGCTATAAAAATCTCATCCATCTGAAATTCCTACTTTGTTGTAGGTTAGTTTGTGAATGCAAATATTGTAATGGCTGATGATCGATATGGATTACTATTTCCTTGCCCATTATATAATGTTTCCATTTCTTAACACTATGTACTAAAGCATAAAGTTCTTTATTGTAAGTTGGATAATTACTTACTACGCTAGAAAAAGTTTCAGAGTGGTAACAGATCGGCTTACCTCCTTGTGTCAATACTACTCCCACGGCGAATCCACTCGCCTTTGTTTCAATCTCAAATTGTTGGTGCAAATCTGGTAAAGCTAGGACTGGTATGGTGCTTAACTTTTCCTTTAGTGTGTCAAAGGCCTTCTGTTGTGGTCCTCCCCACTCAAAAGTTATATTTGTAATTGTTAATGCATGCAATGGTGATGTGATAAAGGAGAAGTTTGCAATAAACTTCCTCCAATACTGGACAGCACCCAAAAAACTCCTGACTTCAGCTACAATACTTGGCTTAGGTCATTTTACAATTGCCTCGACCTTCGCAGGGTCAACTTTCAATTGACCATTCCCTACGATATAACCTAAGTACACAAGAGATGTCTTTGCAAACTTGCATTTAGACATCTTTACATAGAGTTTTTCTTTTCTTAGTACATCAAAAATGTTTTTAACATGACATACATGGTCTTCCCAAGACTTGCTAAAAACTAGGATATCATCAAGATATACAATAACAAAATCATCAATATAAGGACGGAAGATGTCATTCATGACTCATATGAATATAGCGGGTGCATTGGTAAGCCCGAAGGGCATAACCATCCATTCATAAAGTCCCTATTTTGTCTTGAAATCAGTTTTCCAAATATAATCCTTTGCAATTCTAATTTGTTGATAACCACTTCGCAAATCTAATTTAGGGAAATAAATTGCATGCTTAAGTTGATCAAGCAAGTCATCAATTCTAGGAAGCGGATACCTATTTTTTATGGTGATTTTTTTCAGTGCCCTGAAGTCGATGCACATCCTCCATGTTCCATCTTTCTTTGGAACCAAAACAATCATAGAACCAGAAGGTGATGTACTTGGACGAATCACTCCTCTGTCGACGAGCTCCTGAACTTGCTTTTTGATTTCTTCATTTTGCATTATAGACAAATGCTACATGCCTATATTAGGTAGTGGTGCATCCTGCTACAATTGAATTTCATGTTGAATATCTCTTTTAGGAACCAATCATTTTGGTTCCTGAAACAAGTCATCATAAGCAGCAACAACTTTGACCAATTCAACCTTATGTTTAGGATCACTTCCTTTAAACACCTTAGATGTTTCATCTTCTTTGGCCTTAACAAGCATTAACTCAAATTTTTTATTAGAGTTCAGTAATCTTTTCATCTGACCAACATTAACTAATGCAAGACTAGTTTTGAGTTTGTGTGCATGTACAATATATTCAATCCCATCCTTAAATAGATGATACTTGTTTTCCTCCCTCAAGAAGATAGCTTTATGGTCGTACAAATATGGACTTCCTAACAAAAGTCTGTAAATATCTAAAGGTACAACATATGCTACAACCTCATCTTTAAAGTTTGTAGTGATTGCAAAACTAAGCTTACATTGTTTAGTGACTTGTAATTGTGCATCATTACAAACCCATCCCAAAGGCTATGGCTTTGGATGTGGAGTTGTAGTCAGATTTAGATTTTTAACAACCTCTTCAAATATGAGATTAACTTGTGAACCCATGTCAAATAAACTATCAACCTTAGTGTGTTTAGTCACCACACAGATATGAAAAAGTTCATTCCTCTACTTATCTACTTTAGGTTGCTTACTTGTACTTGCAGAAATACTTGATTCAGATGCAAGAGATATACTTTTGTTTTTACATTGAATCCCAGTGGTGGTTATCTTTGTCTCATCCCCGGAATCAAATCCAAGATCTTGTTGTGTTACAACAGCTATCTTTTGCCTCCCTTTGTTTCCACCATACCTCTTTGGCCTAAGTTCTTGATGTAGTTTCCAGCACTTAGAATCTTTGTGTCCTTCTTTCTTGCAATGAGAACAGGTGGTTTTTTCACCCTCTTTCTTTATAGTGGCTATTTTTTTCCCTTTTTCTTTATCTTTACCCTTAGGTTTCCCCTCAGACTTAGATGGTTTCTTTGAGAAATTATCATTGAAAGTGTTCTTACCCCTTGACTCTAAATGAGTGGCTTGGACTGACACTTCATCCAAATTATTAGGACTCAACATTAGAATAGTATGTCTTAGGTAAGAATGCAAACCACCTATGTACTTGAGTAATGTATCCTGAGTATACAATGGAACATTTAAAGCACTAGCCCATTTTCTAAACTCATGAGTGTAATCTTGGACAGACTAACCCTTACCCTGCCTAAAGGTTTTCCAATTCATTGCTAATTGTTGCATATAACCTAAAGGATAATAAGGGAAGCAATAAATTCCATCCAAGTCATATTGACCTTACCATGGTGAACAATTTCCTCCCGAGTCCTACTCTCCCAAAAAGTGAGAGTTGTACCTCCCAACCAGAGAGTGGCTAACTGGATCATAGAAGCATCTTTTGTTAGGCCTTGAATCCTACAATAGACTTCTACCTGCTAGATCCAATCATCTAACTTTTTGGCATTTAACTCACCACAATACTTAGGCAATTAAAATTTTCCATCAAGTTTAATAATAGGCTTAGACTTGCTTTTGAAAGGATTAACAGTAGTAGAAGAGGAAGAAGAAGAAGGGGAAGATGGAGAAGAAGGGGAATATGGAGGAGATGGAGCTTCTGGATCTTTTACTCCTTTATCTTTTTGATCTTCCTTCTTTTATTTCTTCGACGAATCTCCCTTTTCACGCTTCTTCTTTTCCACATACAACTCTTCCACCATAACCTTCATTTCGAGGAAGACTAGCTAGAAAGTCTTATCATCAAGCTCTTGCTTGATGCTTTTCCTAGCTTTAGTTTCATCCATTGTTGGCAAAGTCCTTCGTTTTTCGATCTCAGGATTGTATTCTTCAATTTTTCCTTTGCCTTGTTGAAGCTTCGACCGTGTAAGCATTCAAATCTGCAATACTAGTCAAAACATCGCTTTGATACCAATTTGATCTATTTTAAGGATCTATGACATTTTCTTTGAATGCTTACATTAACAATTACAAACTAAAAGTGCTTAATTATAATTAAACACACAAATAGAATTTAAATAACGAAATTACAAAGTAATTAAAGAAAGAACAAAATGAGAGATAAAGAGAGTGCAAACAAAGATTGATAATGGAGTTTGTCATTTAGAATGACTACGTCTTTGGGCCCCTCTTCAATTAAGTGGACCGATCCAATTATTCCTCTAGAAATTTTGTTACATTTGTTGGAAAAACCTCCCCTTGGTTTACAAAGAAATTAACAAATGCACTTCCAAAGTGCGTGGAAACAAGCTTCTCCAAAAGCACAGAAATACAAAAATTTCTCCAAGAAAATCTCTCACACTTACAAAATTCTTCCAAAATCACTTGACTTCTCTCACCTTTCTCACCTCCTTTTATAGTCCAAAATTACCAAAATTGGTGTAAAACCAATTAACTACCCAATCTCCCTTACATAGTGCAAATTTTCAAAAATATCCCCCTTTTCACATCTCTCGGAAGCATAGTATATCCAATATTATTTTTATTTAGCCCTTTATATTTATCTGAGGCTTTACAAATGAGATTCTCCTTTTATTTAGGATATTTTATTTCTCCATAGGGTATTTTTTATTTTATTTTATCCCTATGTATAGGGGTACATTTTGAATTACGCATGTTTGTTTTAGAATAAATAAATAAATACCATATCCCCTTAAAGAGGATCTTTAAGGTATTTTATAGGGGGGTGGTGGTCCCACCACACTCCCCTCCTTTTATCCTCTCCCCTAAAAGAGGGGGATGTGTTCCCCTTCAAAAGTGGGTTTCCTCCCATACCATGGGTGGCACCCCACTTAATGTGGGCTGCCCCATGGATGGGTGGGGCCCATCTTAGATATTTTTATTAACTATAAATTTTATTATATTTTCTATTTTATTTTATTTTATTTTATTTTTTAAATTTGATTTTTAATTATTTTTGCCAAAATAATATTTTTCCACTTGGAGACAGGAGGTGATACCATGTATCAAGGGCTGATTGGCCATTGTGCTGAATGGGTGCTGACTTCATCGGGTTGACGCAATCTTTGACCTTCTATAACTTCACCATACAGACTCCGCTTTTCGTGAAACAAACTCCGTCGGAATCATGATGATGAGCACTTCAAAATGGTGTTGACTTTGACCATTTTTGATGACTTTTATTTTTTCCCCTTTTTTTTGGCCTGGTTCTAAGATTTGACCAGAGGTTTGACCATATATATCATAAGCTTTGGAACTCCAATTGACTCTGTTCAAGTTGCATTGGAGTCAAGATCTCGAGCACTTTCTAATGATATCAAAACTGGAGAAAATGGAGAATTTCAAAAATTGACAAAAAATCCTCTAGATCAAGAAGACTAGAGTGGAATGTGATTTGAGCTACATTGGAGAACCCTATTGGAAGATCACAGAGAATCAGTATGTTATCCCTGCAAATGGTCCTTCCACTGCTGATGAGATCAAAGAAGCTAAGAATAATGTATGGGCTATGGAACCTTTGTTGAGTGCTCTAATAGATTCAGAGATGACAAATGTGTTAGGTTTGAAGACAACTCATGAGATGTGGAAAAAGTTGGAGACTTTGTATGAAGGAGGTGTACATGTGAAGATGGCTAAGCTGCAAAGTTTAAAAGTCAAGTATGAGAATTTGAAGATGGGTGAAGATGAGAATATCTCTTCCTTTATGTAGAAGGTGAATGAACTAGTGATGGGCATTAGATGTGTCAGTGGTGTCCTTGATGAAGATGAAATTGCGGCTAAGGGTTATGTACAGGATCATGATGGGCCAAAACATTGCGATATGATGGGTATGTTTAGGGTACGTGGCTGACAACTTTTTTAACCCTAAATTGATGAAATGAAAAGGGTTTTTAAAGGAGATTCTTAGCTTTCCACCAATATAAATTATGATTTACTTTGAATTTAATAATTAATTATTATTCATTTTCTATTTGAATTATGACTAAAGCCCTGATTGATAAGTTGATTGAAAACATCTATATCTTTCAAATGGTATCACATGTTTTGAATCTGAAACATGCATCACATTCTATGCTTCACATACTATAGGATTTAAAAAGAAAAAAATGAATTTCATGAAGTTTTCACCAAGTTAAGGTATAATAAAAAATTCATAATTAATTATTTACTTTAAAAAAATTACAAAAAAATATGCATCACATCGAGACATGAGTCCTCTACTTATATCTAAAATCTTATAAAAAATATTATCATTTTATTGTGGTTAGGGTAGTCAGAAAAACACCTACTTATTTTTCCCCAAATTTAAGTACTACTACATTGAAATTTCAAATTTTCACCAAATAGATTTTTCTTTTTAAAAATAAACCTAGTAGTTTAGAAACTACATTCAATTTGCTACAGATTCTATTGTTACATATTTTTGAAATAATATAGATAGCTTATTCAAATTTTTACATCAAGTTTCCTAACTCTATTTTTTTTGAATTTTTTTCGAGTTAAGGGTCCTTTTTTTCCATGATGATCTTGCACATACCCTAAGGTACTTAGAAATTTACCTACCTCCTACAAAGTGAAGGCTCATGCTATTGAAGAAACCAAATCATTGATGAATTTCACAAGAGATACACTGACTGGTAAGTTAGCTGCTTTTGAGTCGAGTGAATTTGGTGAATTTTGTCCTAAGATCGAGAATGCATTCAAATCTATTGTATTTGGGAGAAGCATGTTAAGATATGAAATGGGTGAGTGTTCTATGAAGATATTCAAATATGAAGAATAAATGAAATAGCTTGAAGATGAAGAAAGAGAGGTAGAAGAGTTGGAAGCATTGATTTTAAAAAGAGAAGCCAGAGGACATGGTAAGTACAAAGGAAATTTTCCCCTTATATGTTTTTCATGCAATAAAATAGGTCATTTTGCATTGAGGTGTCTTGATAGAATTCCTAGACCTAATCCTAACAAACATAAATTTCAAAAGAAGTGCTATTTTGCTGAAGAAAATGATACAGAGGATGAGTATGAAGGAAATGGAGATACTAGGTGTTCATTACCATTAAGGAGAATGATCTAAAAGCCATTGAGTCTACTATAGTTGAAAAATCTCTTGCAGCTCGAATAGAAGAGAAGGATGAGTGGGTCATTGATAGTGGATGCACACATCATATGACTGGTGATAAGAGAAAAATTTTAAGTCTAGGAAAGTATGACATTAGGATTGTAAGATTTGGTGACAACAATTCTTGTCTAATTCATGGCAGAGGGTCTATTTGTCTTGGTATTAAGAAAAACATTGATGATGTTATTTATGTTGAAGGCTTGAAGCACAATCTATTGAGTGTTGGAAAAATGGTGGATAAGGGTTATGATCTTCAGTTAAGAGATGGAAGATGCAAGATATATGGAAGTTTTAGAAACTTAGTTTCTTTAGGTAAACAGACAAAAGGTAATGTTTTTCATCTGAATACTGCTAAGGAAAGTTGTCTGATTGCACAAGTAGATGAAATTTGGTTATGGAATAAAAGGTTGTGTCATGTGAATTTTGATAACAATGTCAAGATATGTTCTTATCAAGGAATTCAAGATTTTCCTAATTTAGTGACACCTGCTAACACAATCTACAAGGAATGTTAGATGGGTAAGAATACAAGAGCCTCCTTCCGAAGTAAACAGTATCATACAAGTGGATTGTTGGAGCTAGTGCATAAAAATCTAATGTGGTCCCTCCAGAGTGAGAATTCTTTATGGTGAAAGGTACTTTATGCTGATCATTGATGATTATTCTAGAATGATATTGGTTGCTTTTCTAAGAGAAAAATGTGAAGCATTAGAAAAGTTTCAAAGTTTCAAAGCTATGGTAGAAAATGAGAAAGGTTTGAAAATAAAATGCTTAAGGTCACACAGAGGTGGTGAGTTCACCTCTAGGGAGTTCAATTCTTTTTGTGAAGAGAATGTAATCAGAAGACAGTTATCTACTCCCTGAACCCCTCAAAAAAATGGTGTTGTAGAGAGAAACAACAAAACTATTTTGGATGCTGCCAGAACAATGATGCTAGAAGGAAATGTGCCCCACACCTACTAGAGTGAAGCTATAAGCACTAATGTATACACTTTGAACCAGGTAAATGTAAATGGTAACTCTAGTAAGACTCCTTATGAACCGTGGTTTGGTCATAAGCCTACTATCAAGTACTTTAAGATTTTTGGAAGTAAGTGCTACATCAGGAGAGATGATGATTCTCCCAAAGCTAATCAAACAAGATACATGTCAATGATTGGAGCATTACTCTATCTAACTCAAACTAGTCCAAACATTATGAATGTTGTATGTATGGTTGCTAGATTTTAGGTCAATCCAAAAGAGTCTCATGTGACTATTGTTATGAGAATCTTTAGATATCTGAAAGGAACAATTGATTTTGGGATTTAGTATCCAAAGGATGATGATCTTATCCTAAATGCATAGACTGATGTTGATTGGGCCGAAGATGTAGATGAGAGGAAGCGTACTAGTGGTGGTGCCTTTTTCCTATGGAATAAGTTGGTGTCTTAGCTGAGAAAAAAGCAGAATTCTAGTTCTTTGTCTACTACTAAAGCAGAGTATATTACTGCTACTAACAATTGCACAGAAGTGATGTGGATGAAACAAATTCTAAAAGATATTAGGGTAGTATATGATGAACATATTTCCATATACTGTGACAATTCAAGTGTAATCAACATATCAAAGAATTTGGTACTACACTCGAAGATTAAGAACATATCAATCAAGTTTCATTTCTTGAGGGAGAAAGTGAGTGAGAAAGAAGTCAGAGTGGAGTATGTGCCCACAAAAGAACAGATTACAAATATTTTCACTAAGCCATTACTGAAGGATACTTTTAAGTATCTTAAAGGGTTGCTAAGGGTAATCACCCCTCATGATAAGAACTAAAAGATGCATTTTCATGCATCAATCCATGTGTATCATAGCTATGTAGTGATCCAGATTGATGTTTTTGTGGTTGCTACTTAGGGGGAGTAGTCAGATGTCTAGAGATGTGGTTCAAAGCATGTATGTGGAAAGGTGATGCTTACCTTTACCATTTATGTCAAAGGGGGAGAAGAGTCATGTGAAAAATCCTTGTGGGAAGAGAGAGTTGTGAAAAATGAATGTAAGGGAGAGACAAGTCTTGTACAGGAGAAGAAGAATTGTGGAATGAAGATTTCGGTTGATGGTATTTTTCACATCATGTGCTGCCATCAATTCCAAAGGAGGAGATTGTTGGGAATTTTCATTGTGCTACTGATATGTGGTTTTCATTGATGTCAACACTATTAGCATTGAGATGTGAAAGGTTTTATATGTCAAGGATATTGAGAAAATTGTAAAAGAAAAAGTTACATGAAGTATGTGAAATAGTCAAGGTCGTGAAGGTGTTTTGTTCTATATGTAGAAGATCAGCTACTATGGACTAAAGGGTTTACTATTGAGAGTGTCTAGTTCATCCACCAAAATTTTTAGAGGTCCACATGAATATTTATCTATGTTATGGAGATCTGTGTTATGACAGTGTTTATGTGGTCTCTATTAGTGTTCCTGATTGAATTCTATGTGATTATGGTAATTATGCCTGCTACGGATGTTTCTCTATTGTTTCTTGGTACTCATGGATGCCTCTAGACTATACTCTATCATTTTTTCATGTCTACATTGATCAGTGTCCTCGTGGTCAAATGTTTTCTTGTGCATGTTCAATTTTTCTTGTTCTTGGTTGACATGATAGTCACAATGTGTTGCAGATTCTTCGAGTTTAAAATTTGAATGTTTGGCACACTTGAGGATATTTTTGTAGGTCTCATATTAATCTTGGCTGATGGTGTTTGATCCACATTGAAAATTTATTTGTAAATTTGGGCTATCATTGTAATTATGCTTTATATTCTCTGGCCAACTAGGTTGTTGATGTAATTCCCTGATGCGGATATATAAGAGTGGTTGTGTGAGTGAAGAAAGAGATGTATAAGTGTATGTGTGTGTGTATGTGTGTGTACAAGCCCTATGTCCAAATATTGTTCAAATCATTTGAAGGCAGAGCAGAGTGTGAAGAGTAAGAGCGAAGTGTGAAGAGAGTTTTTCTATGCTTAATTCAAACTATAATCTAGATTTTGCAGAAGCTATTCTATCAGTTCAAATCCCTATGGATCTAATCCATTATACATTGGCCAGTGATCCCCTTTTGTAATTGAGCAGTGAGCTCTAGGAAGTGAGCTCGAATGCACGTGCATTCTCCCATCCATTTCTCATTATACTTTTAATAGGGTATAATATTGTGGAATAACATCCACCGAGGTTTTTCCCCTAACAGGGTTTCCACAAAAGAAATCTTGGTGTTCTCTATGTTTTTGGTGTTCCAATTGTCTAAGGTTAATTTCTTGTTCATCATATCAGACATTAAGTTAAGTGTGAAAATTTTAATATTCGGTGACAATCGATTCACCCCCCCTCTCTATTGTCTATCCTTGTTTTTCCAACAATATATACATAGACATATCTACACATACACATACATATATTGTAGACATATGAAATTAGCATCATTCACATTCATCCATTCATCAGGTAAATCAAGTTCATTAAACTCAATCCCCTAAGGTCATCCATTTAAATTAAATAAATCAACTTTGTTTAATTTAAGCCTAACATCATTCTTTTAATTAAATAAATAATTTTTTTATTTAATTAAATCTAAAACATCATTCATCTCTTTTTTTATTTAGTTTAATCTTTAAATCTAAAGAAAAAAGGTCAAATCACCTAAATCCATCACTAAATTAATCTAATCCTGATTAATTTAATTTAACTCATGTCACGTTCTCTATATTTTCCCACTTGCACAAATAAAGAATAATATCTAACTCCTTGAGTGAAAACTACACCATGGTACTCTCTGAGACAAAAAAAAGTAAAAAGAAAGGACACATCCAATGGTGGAAACCTCTCTGAGGTGCCTGAGGATGGAGGATTCAATCTTCCTTTTAGAGCTCTCCATCAGGAAAAATCAGTAGTCCTAGCCAAAAAGTGCAATCTAGTTAATATAGGAATAGAGGAGACCCAACACATCACATTGTATGCAAATTCATTACTATCAGAGGAACAAGAGCTTCTAGTAACCTTCTTGAGAGAAAGACAAGTTAATTTTGCATGGAGATATGTAGACATGTTAGTGCTCAATCCAAAAACTGTAGTTCATCACCTAGCAGTATACTCTAAAGAAAATCCTGTTAGAAAAAATCTTAGAAAGATGCACCCACAAATTGCCCTGCTAGTCAAAATGGAACTAAAGAAGCTATTAGATGTGGGATTCATTTGACCAATTGACTATCAAGAATGGGTGTCAAACCTAGTTCCTGTCTCAAAGCTCAATGGGGGCATCAAAATCTGCACATATTTTAGGGACTTAAACAAAGCATGTCCACAATATAATTTTTTGTTGCCCAACATTGACATGATTGTAGACATGATAGCAGGACAGGAAATGCTTTCCTTGATGGACGGTTTCTCGGGACACAACCAGATAATGATTGCTAAAGAAGACCAACACAAAATGGCCTTCACTTTTCCATGGGGGACTTATTGTTGGGATATGATGCCATTCCACTTGAAGAACGAAAGAGAAACATACCAGAGAGACATGACATTAATCTTCCATGACATGATTCATAAAACTATCGAATATTATGTTGATGAAATACTAGCCAAATCCAAAAAGAGGAAGGATCACATAGCAACTTTGAGCACTATTTTTGACAGGCTAGAGGAATACAAGGTCTGATTAAATCCAAAGAAGTGCATCTTTGGCGTATAATCAGGAAAGTTGCTAGGATACATAGTGTCAATGAGAGGTATTGAGGTAGACCCTGCTAAGGTAAAGAAATCCTTGGGATGGAGGCACCCAAAAAATTGAAACAATTGAGAGGTCTCCAAGGTAGGCTTCACTCCATCTAAAGGTTCATAGCACAGCTGGTAGATAAACAAAATCCATACTCTCACCTACTTCACAAGGGAGTGGCATAAAAATGGGATAACAAGTGTGAAGAAGCCTTCAATAAGATCAAATAATATTTACTTACACCACCAGTCCTAATTCCACTCCATTAATTCTCTATGTTAGCAATAATAGCAGCCCTTGGAGTTCTTCTAGCTTAGCACAATGAAAATGGGATAGAAAGAACCATGTATTATATTAGCAGGACAATGGTTAGTCACGATTTAAACTACTCATTCATCGAACAAGCATGTTTAGCAGTAGTGTTTTCTTCATAAAAATTCAGACATTACATGTTGGTGCACAAAGTCAAACTCATCACCAAAATTGATCCCCTCAAGTACTTACTATCAAAGGAAATTCTCACTAGAAGAATGGCCAAATGGGTCATGGTACTATCAGAGTATGGCATTGAATATGTGGAGTGGAAAGAAATTAAATGCCAAGTCATCACAGATCAACTTGCAAAAGCACTAATCTATTCAAAGAATCCTCTCATCTCAGAGTTTCTAGACAAATCTATCTTCAATCAAAACATAGCTGACCATTGGAAACTTTACTTTGATGGATCATACACACAACATGGATTAGGAGCCAGTGTATTCTTTATCACCCCATAGGGGGACTACATACCAAGGCCATATAAATTGGCATTCCCCTACACCAACAACATTGTAGAATATGAGGCTTTAACCATAGGTATTAGAAGAGTAGTGCAGTGGCACATCATGGCCCTTAGAGTATACACAGACTCTTATTTGATAATAAACCAAGTGAACGATGAATACCAAACTAAGGATGACAAGTTCACTCCATACAAGACACTGGTGGAGACTCTCAAGGAATCCTTTATCAAGATCACATTTGAGCAGATACCTAGAGCCAACAAAAAAGCAGTAGACGCCATGGCAACAATTGGATCCCTACTACACATTCCTCACAATGTCCCAAAATATGAATTCTTGGTAAAGCAGCTTCTCATGCCCGAATTTGAGGTACCAGAATCAGAATTTGTGTGTGAAAGCATTTGTCCCAGTGATCCCTGGTACCATGAAATTTATAGCTACCTATGAATAGGTTTCATACCTACTGACTTACCCTCAACATTAAAACTAACCTTTGTCAAAAATGCATCCCAATTCATCATCCTAGGAGATACCTTGTATCATAGGAGCATCGAAGGAACCTTATTACATTTTTTAAACACTGAGGAGGCATTGACCACTTTAATTGAGGTGCATAATGACATATGTGGCTCACACTCAATTGGAATGACCCTAGCCAAGAAATTGTTGAGGATGGGTTATTATTGGGCTACAATGGAAAGAGAAGCAGATGACTACATCAAAAGGTTCCTACAATGTTAGTAGCATGGGGACCTCGTCCATGCTCCAACTCAAGAACTTCATCCCATCATCACACCATCTCATTGGAAAAATAACTCCCACTTGATCTAATGGCCACAAGTTCATCATAACCGCTACTGAGTACTTTACCAAGTGGGTGTAAGCCATACCCATGACATATATAACTAGGAAGCAGATATATAATTTCATCGTGAACTATCTCATTTGTCACTCTAGTGTCCCACAAGCCATTATCTCAAATAATGGGACACCATTTAAGAATCAGGATTTTCGTGACTTGTGTGAAAATTTCAAAATCCAACATCTCTTCTCCACCACATACTATCCCCAAGGCAATGGCCAAGCAGAAGCCACAAATAAAACCATTTTAAAGATCCTCAAGAAAATAGTCAATGATGTAGGTTGTGATTGGCATTTGTAGCTCAATCCTTCCCTCTCGGCCTACCAAACTAGTATCTCCACACCCCACTGGCACCAGCCCCTTCTCCTTGGTCTATAGATTAGAAGCAGTACTCCCCATTGAGATCGAGCTCTTGTCACTATGAATATCACTAGAAAACCTCATCATAGATGAACAGTACCCAGTATCAAGACTGAATGAGCTAGAGCTATTGGATGAGTGGCGTATAGATGCTTTAAATCATTTGCAAGTCTATCAGAATAGACTCAAGAGGAGCTATAACAAGAAAATTAGAAGCAGGACTTTCCAAGTAGGAGAATTGGTACTAAAGGAGAATCAAAGGAATGTCCCAAATCCAAACAACAAAGAAAAATTTGAACCCAATTGGTTGGGACCATTTGTTAGCATATCAAGCTATAAATTAGGAGCATATCAATTATCAACACTTGAAGGGGAACCTCTGCAAGATCCCATGAAAAAATCTCATCTCAAAAAGTTGTATGCCTAATCTTTCAAGGTATAGAACCAAAAAATATAAAAAATGGTCCTAAAGAAACGATTACCTTGGCGAAAACCTGGCAAATAGGTGTCTTGGTGACAACAAAAAAAGAAAAAAGAAAAAAATCCAAAAAAATCAGAAACAATAGAGAGAAAAATTGTCCTCTAGTGAAAACCACTTTAGTGGCACTTTGGACAAGTACCTTGGTGAAAACCTGGCAAATAGGCACCTTGTGTAAATAAACATTTTCTATCCACCATGATCTTTACGACTTGTTCTACATCATCCATCCATTATGTTTCCATCATCAATCGCATTCAAATCTCCATCTATAACCCATCTGTTTGGAATCTGCATCATAGCTTGGTCCTATGTTCATCTCATGGTCCCTCCTAGTACTACTCAGCCCACTCCCAAGGTCAGTTTGTCCTGCCTTTATTGGAGTAGGCTATTGCATCACATTGGGGGCATGTTCTCATCAGATCAGATTCATGTATATTCTTGAAGTCAAAAAATCCAAAAAATCCAAAAACATCAGAAAATCCAAAAAATACCAAAACATTAGAAAATCCAAAAAACCCAAAAACATCAAAAAATCACCAAAATCTAGAAAAATCCAAAACATATCAAAATCCCAAAACAGGTCAAAAAGTCAAAAAAAGAGTCATCTTGTTGAACTATGGGTCTTTTAGCCTTGAATGTAGGAAAGGTTGATCTTTGATCATCCCCTGAGACACTTAGGTCAGTCCATTAGTAGTCTAACATAATAAACTGACATTGCATCATTTATATCTTCATTTATAAAATCAATCAAGTTGTCAATCGAACTACGTGGTTTCTGCATGTCTAATGTAGGCAAGGCTAATCGACTGATTAGCCCTAGAGGCCCCTAGGATAGGTCCTTAGGTTAGTCTCTTGGTGAAAATCTTAGAAAACCCCAAAACATTGGAAAATAAAAAATCAAAACATTTGAAACATCTCGAAAAATACCAAAACGAGCCTCAAAACATTTCAAAAACTCCAAAAGCATCCAAATATTTGAAAAAATCCATGTCTCATCTTGCTTTCACCTGCAATAAACATTACCCATAATAAACGATCGTCATCCTTAACCTTTGGTGAAACAATCATAAACAAGTCTAGTAAGTGAAAAGAGAAAACTCAAAATGTCAAGTTTCAGGTTTAAGACAATATGTAAACAAGTTGGTCAACTCTTTGTGTTAATATCCCATTATCCAATCAATCACATTTCAATCAGCTAATAACATCATGTCCTAGGATGTATCCTTCCTACAATAGGAATTATTTATCAAAAAGAACACTTTCGATAAACGAAATGGTGTGCCGCCATCCACTAACATGTCCTAGGATGTATCCTTGCTACAATGGGCATTACTTTTCGGCAATAGTTTCAGTTCTTATCCTTAAAAAAACATTTCCTTTTGGTTAGCAGTATTGAAGAACATCAGCTTGTTTGTTTACTTTATCTTTGTCTTTTGACTTATCTCTTTGTGCTCATTCCAAAAACCTCTTGATGATGTCCAAACAAATGGATTTAGAGAGATAGGAATGGGGCAACAATCATTATCTTTTTTCTACTATGCTTGTTGGATATTCTTGTAATATAACTTGGTGAATACTTGCTTTGCTAGATATGTATAGAGGGTGTTTTAGGCAGCTTGTTGACTATTGCATTGATAGGTTATACATTTCCATTTGTTGGTCCAAGATGTTTGAAACTTCTAAAGTGCATCCTAACAAGGTTTCTGTATGTCAGGTGTGAACAAGAATACTCTTATCTATTTTTTGAGTCAAAGTCCATCACACTAAGTGCAACGCCATTCTGGTCTTTTAAAATCCCAATTTTTAATAAGCAAATCATCCTTTTCTCATCATCATCGCTCATAAATATGGCTTGTTGGATCGTTTTGTTATCACCTCATTTCTTCTTTTTCACACTAACATCACCTCATGATCAGTTTATCATCATCACCAGTGCATCCATCCTACATCCACAAACCATCAACATTCTACATATCATCTCACATGCATGTTCATCATCATAATATAGATATGTTAGTCTAAGCTTCTCATAAAATCATACATTTCCATAAAACATCCAATACTTAATCATATAGGCATTATCGCATAATCCATCTCACATGCAAATGTTTCATCATCATTTAAGTCATTTAGGATAATATAGATTGATTATTCTAAGCATCTTATAACCATTTCATTTGCATCATCATCATAATCATCCATACATCCATCTTGAACCTCTCTATCGTGAGATTGACCCTCAAACTAAATCTTTTTGCTTGATCTCTTTAGGGGGCAATGCACTAGTGTACTTCTTTTAACTGAGGCATCTGAAAAAATCATATTTTTTTTAAATTTGACTGTGGCAAGTTTATTCTTTGAACCAACGTAACAAGTAGATTGCTTCAAAGAAGGGCAAAATGTAGACATACGAAATTAACATCATTCACATTCATCCATTCATCAAGTAAATCAAGTTCATTAAATTCAATCTCCTAAGGTCATCCATTTAAAATAAATACATAAACTTTGTTTAATTTAAGCCTAACATCATCCTTTTAATTAAATAAATCAATTTTTTATTTAATTAAATCTAAAACATCATTAATCTCCCTTTTGATTTAGTGTAATCTTTAAATCTAAATCAAAAAGGTCAAATCACCTAAATCCATCACTAAATTAATCTAATCCTGATTAATTTAATTTAACTCATGTCACATTCTCTAGATTTTCCCACTTCGTCAAATAAAGCATTTTAATTCATTTATAAAATCCTCATTTTCCTTCAACAAGGCATCTTTGGAGAATATTCCCTCAAGTTTGAATTCAAAAAAAAGTTGACTTGTCCCTTCCAGTATGGCATTAACTCCGCTCTTACATGTCCCCCACTTGGCATTTAAGTCCCTCTTTCTCCCTCCAACAAGCCAAATTTGAATTTGAAAAGGCCAACTAATCTCATTTATTGGCACATTGACCAAAACTTGCACATCCTCCATCCACTCATATTTGGAAAAGTGGCTCCTTCCTATTGGCTAAATCTTTGTCCCACATGGCTCTCTTTTGGGCATTCTTCCAACTTAAGATTCTATAAATAGAAGGCTCATTCTTCATTTATAGCATCCACAATCATCATGAAAAGTTACTCTCTTCAATTGAGAGCTAATTTTGTCCACTTCATAGCATCTTCAACAATCTTCATCATTTGAGCTTGTCAAGGATTGGGAAAGGGTCACTTCTCACAAGTGACACTAATCCACTATGGAATATGCATATACCATGCTTCTTTTATACTTTCAATTAGTTTTCTTGTGAGGTATGATGTGTTATTTCATAGGAGTATTTATGCATCTATATGAACTAACCCCATTTCTAACTAGTGTTGGATTTTTAGCTTTGTGCATATTTGTAGGTACTCACATATACATATACATATAAAATATTGATTGTTGCAGTGTCAGAAACTATACTTTCATTGTGTTGCACTGTCAAAAGAGCCATTGTGTGATTCATTTCATAGCAAAAGCACAAAACATGTTGTCCTCATATCTAATCTATCATATTGTAGTATTTGTTTTTGCATGTCCATAGATATACACATATGCATATACACATGCATATATATATACATGCATATACATACACATATGCATACATGCATACATATACATAAATATTCATATACAAACATATACATACATATACATATACGTATACATATATACATATATACATACATATACATGTATATATACATATATATATATATACATATGCATATTTATACATATACATATACATACACATATACATATACATATATATACATACATATACATACAAATATACATATACATTGAAGCCATCCTTTTATATGTTGGAAAATAGGAATGCATATCTAGTTCCACATCTTTATGCTCTTTCAAGATGGCCCATGTAGACGTACATCTAGAAGTGAAGAGAATTGAAAACAATGACACCAAATTTGCAACAATTACAAGATAAATTCAAACCATACTTACAGAATCAAGATTTGAAGGTTGGTCGTTCACACCCTTAGAGCTAGACTCCCCAGGGAGACCAACAGGGGCTGCCAAAAAATCAATATTGGGGCCCTTTGTGAACCCATCCACAAAGCCTGCTTCCATAGACATAGTTCTACGAGATTATTTATAGTGACACAATGTTGCAATTTGAGTTCACTAATTGATAGCTCTATTTCAAAATTAAAAAAAAATATCAGTGTACTATAGCATTCCACTTTTAATACTGTTAAAGAACATGAGATACAACAAGAAGAATAGAAATCCACTTTTAATGGTGCAAACACCAGGGGATACATCAAGAAGAATAAAATAATAAATGCAAATGCATATACCCTCATATGTATCTCTCTATCTTTCAGAATGCTTATATGTGTGTGCATGCAAGCTTTTATTATTTCTATATATATATATATATATATATATATATATATATATATATATATTTATACAGATTTTAAATTTTATTATGTTACATGGAAAGAATAATATGGTGCAATAATATTCCCAAAATGTGTATAACATCACAACCTTAATTGTAGATATGGCCCACATTGGTTGGTATTCAATATTATGGGAAAAATATTCATACAAAACACCAATGCAAACGACTTACAAATTCCATAGCACAACAGTTTGGTAAACCTTTATTTTGTTAGACAAGAGAGCCAAGGAAGATGATTCTTACAATACTATAATTTTAAAGCAAAAATGCTATGGCTCTTTTGGCAATGCAACTTAATCAATATATTTTCCTACATTAATAACAAAAGAAAAAACAACAATTACTGAAGAATCAAACATATGTTGTGCTTTATTCTTTTCCTAATAGTTCTTTTACAATTTTCCTATCTGTCTATAATATTTAATGGCAAATAATGGAGCTTGAATGTAGAATATATGTATGTATATATGTGTAGAAATAATCAAGTACATATATGCATTGACGTTCCCCTTTATGAACACATTTATGAACACACACATATATGCATATATATGTATCCATATGTACATATGTATATATGTGTTTATATACATAAGACTATATCTAAATACTTGTGTATAGTATATTTTTTTATCACCATCTAACTCTTGAGCTTGGAATTTATGAAGGAAAGAAACATCCAAATTGCTTTTCCCCTCAATTAACCAACTGGGAAGGCTACAAATTCAAACCTTTTTGGTTGCTTATACCATATTGTCTACTCCAAAGTCTGGAATTAGTATAGGCAGCTAAAGGGTTGAATTTGAAGCTTTCTCAGCTTGTCAACTGAGGGAAAATCCAGTCTAGATGTTTACTTATATTAAAAAAATTAGAAGATTTTATCACATGAAGGGAGAGATTTTGGATGTACTCTTAAAAATTATGTAAATTTTTTGACATATGTTTTTTTAATTATTATTATAAATTGTCACAAAAAATTGTTTGGTATACAAGGTGGATTGATGATCAAACTTAAGTCATGGAGGGGAAATATCAATACTATATCATTTGATTCTATGGTTGTATTGTGGTGATTTTTACACAACATAAAAAATACTTATACATGCTATTTTAGACTCTACTTAAAATCACAATCTACATAAATATGAGTAAACATAGTATACAGACCTATTTAGATATACATATGTATGTATATCTTGTCTTGTACAAATATTTTTAGTATGGGGTTCTGATCATCCGTGATGTATTAGGGTAGGAGAATAATTATATGAGGTGACCCTAAATCTTTTTAATGTAAAATAGACCTTGCCGATTTATTTGAACTTGTAGATAGAAAACAAAATTTGAAACATATTGATACAAGATTCAACCTACATCCTTTACTAGTAAATATCAAGGACAAATAGAGAATTGTATAACAGGTATTAAACACATCCTTTACTACCTTCTCAATTGAAAATTCAAGCAACATTATTTTCCACTAAATATTATAGACAAAATAGGAAAATCGCAAAATAACTATTAAGAAAAAAGCTAAAAATAATAGCTAAATCATAGATGAGTTGGAACCCACACAAAAAAAATTTGTAGAATGAAAGTAGGTTGTGTAAAATTTGGTTTGTCAATTCAAATTTGAAGCTACATTGTTTAGCAAGAAACCCATATGAAATAGAACTCATAAAGCTAATGAGTACCAATAATCTGCACAGCCTCCCCATAATGGCATAGGCTTAATTAGCAATCCAAGCTACATCACATGGCAATAAATTTTGTAGTCAAACAAAGAATTTTCAAAAGAGATATTGCATAAAAAATCCTCTTGTCAGCCAAGCCGATAGGGAACCCACTCGAAAGTTCAAACAATTAAATTGAACAAATAAAATAGATATTAGAAACAATAACACTTACCAACTACCAAACTGATGAGGGAGCAGCCCGAGACATAGAAAATAACCCACAAACAAGAGAATAATTTTATTATTCAGAAAATGGAACTTCTTACATGTAAACGATCTCAAATCCCCAAGTTCTACAACACATGCAAGTTACAGAAAGCTACAGAATCACCCTTTCGCAATATACGAGCTTGTCCCCAAAAAGCTACCCAAAAATTAGAAACCCGCCAATAAATAGAGCTCCTCTTTAGTTTGGAGCCAAAACAACATTCAAATTTGAGTTTAGGCGGTTTGGCACCGAAAAATTACAACTTGAATTTCAAATTTCAAAAGAACATTTGCAATTGTATCATTTGCAATTGTATCTTCTAGAAAGTATGCCAACTTCCCGGGGCCATAACTTTTGATCCAGGACTCCGATTCACGAACCGTTTGAACCGTTGGAAAGGTCTCAAAGTCAATAACGCACTCAAAGTTTCCTATGTAGATTTTGGCAAGTTTTGGGGCCGTTCTGGAAACTCTAAGTGCCTCAAATCTAACTCGGAAGATTTTCAGGTGCAAATTTGGGAAACTAAAACTGAAATATCTTTCAACCCAAAAATAGAAAATAAAAACCGTAAATTGGGAATTTCATTATGACGAAAAGGGTATCCAAAAATGTAAAAACATCTAAAAACTGAGAAACATGAAATTTAACTATTTTTGGGTGATGCAAGATTGCCCTTACACCACTGGATGCTCCTGCATCAGACACCCAGGGTAATTTGAGAAGTAACCTTGTCACATCTTAGATGGTTGAAGAAAACCCAACTATTCAACTGCTACCTTAGATAGTTAGGATGAATCTTCCATAGGCCTTCCTCTCCATTTCACCAGATATTCTTCATACTGTCTATTTCTAGTACTCCTTCCCACATGACTATCCAAGATTGCTTCAATCTCCTCCCTTTTTGAAGTAGGTACTGGAATGCCATACTGCCCTATTGCTGGTGCTTCCTCCGTTCCACCTTCATTATACTCTGTCAAATCTGAAATTTTGAACACAGGGGAAATGTTGATTCCATCAAGCAACTCTACCTCATATGCATTCCCTGAATCATGCTTCTTCAAAATTTTACAGGGACCGAATTTCTTCATCTTCAATTTGTTATAAGTTCCCACGGGAAACCTTTCTTGCCTCAAGTGAACCATTACTTCATCGCCAATCTAAAACTCCTTATTTCTCCTTTTCTGATCTGCCTTAGCCTTATATTGCATATTCATCTTATTAATGTGTTCTCGTACCTTTTCATGTATATTCTTGATGTTCTTTGCAAAATCTTCAGCTTGAGCACTTATTCTCTTCTCTTGGTCCATCTTCCTCAATTCTAGAGCTATTTTGGGGCTACCTCCATACACAATCTGGAACAGTGATCTACCAGTGCTTCTGTTGACAGAATTGTTGTAAGAAATTTTTTCCTGGGGTAAGATCAAATCCCATCCCTTGGGTTTATCTCCTACCAAACATCTCAGTAGGTTACCTAGACTCATGTTAACAACCTCTGTCTGCCCATCTATTTGTGGATGGTGTGTAGAACCGAACTTCAACTCTGTCTACAACTTCTTCCACAAGGTCCTCCAAAAGTACCCCACAAATTTGGTGTCACGATCTAAAACAATACTCTTTGGCAGACCATGTAGCCTCACCACCTCTTTGAAAAACAAGTCAACAATGTGGACTGAATCATGGGTCTTTTGACATTGAATGAAATGTGCCATCTTCAAAAACCTATCAACCACCACAAAGACTAAATCATTCCCTCATTGTGTCCTTGGAAAACCAAGAACAAAGTCCATACTTATATCCTCCCATGGCCTCTCTGGTATAGGTAAGGGCTGATATAGGCCTATATTCTCGCTCACCTTTTGTTATCCGACATACCTTGCAGCTTTGTACAAACTTCTTCACATCCTATTACAACCGAGGCCAATAATAATGCTCATGATAATGGAAATGGTCTTATCTGACCAAAATGTCCTGCCATTCCTCCACTATGCTTCTCCTTTATCAGGTTCTCCCTCATGGAACTCCTTGGGATACACAATTGACTTCCCTTAAATAACATGCCATCCTGGATTATGAAATCCAGCCACCTTGTCCTATCCATTGTAACAGGTTCCTTGCAAGCTTTCCAAGCCTCTGCGAAATCAGGATCTTCTGCATATAGTGTCTTAAGTTCATTAAACCCAACCACTTCAATCAATTTATGCCTCCTACTTTAAGGCATATGCAACCCTATTTGACTTCCCACTCTATGTTTCAAAACAAAGGTATAACTTCTTGCAAAACTCTACCCATTTCATATGCCTCATTTAATTTTCCGACTATTTAGGTACTGAAGGCCTGATGATCAGTATATAGAACAAATTCCTTTGGAACAAATAATGTCTCCATTTCTTTAATGCTTGAACTATTGCATAAAATTCCTGATCATATACAGAATACTTTCTCTTGGCATCATTTAACTTTTCACTAAAATAGGCAATAGGCTTACCTTCTTGGCTCAACACTGCTCCAATGGCACAACCAATGGCATCACAATCCATGTGAAACACCTTGTTGAAATCTAGGAGGGCTAGAATAGGTTGCTCTATCACCTTCTGCTTCCAGAATAGGGTGAAATACTACTAAAGTTTGTAATGAACTTTCTATAAAAATTAGCCAAACCATGGAAAGATCTCACCTTGGTAGCAGTTCTTGGGGTAGGCCATTCCAGAATAGCCTTCACCTTCTCTGAGTCCATCTTGAGACCTTCTGCTGAGACAACAAACCCCAAGTACACTAACTCCCTCTTCACAAAACTGCACTTCTTTAGATTAATCAACAGTTTCTCTTCTCTTAACTTCTCAAAGGCTCTCCGAATATGCATCAGATGCTCATCCAACGCCTTACTGAAAATCAAAATATCATCAATCAAAATATCATCTAAATACACAATAACAAAACTTCCCAAAAATTCTTTTAGTACCTCGTTCATGAGACACATGAATGTGCTCGGTGTATTGGTTAGCCCAAAAGACATGACTAACCAATCATACAGCCCTCTTTGGTCTTGAAAGCATTCTTCCATTCATCTCCCTCTCGAATCTGGATCTGGTGATATCCACTCTTTAGATCAATCTTTGTGAAGTACTGAGCTCCACTCAAACAATCCATCGGTCATCCATCCTTGGCGAGGAAATACTTGATTGTTATCTTGTTTATGGCTCGGGAATCGTACACATCCTCCACTCCCATCCTTCTTTGGTGCTAGTACTGCAGTATGCGACATGGACTCAAACTCTCCCATATCAAACCCTTTCTCAACAACTCTTGAACTTGTCTTTCAACTCCTCATTTTCCTGCTGGAGTCATTCTATGAGCTGCCTTATTTTGCAAATTGCCTCCAGGAATCAAGTCAATCTGATGATTGATCTTCCTTATTGGTGGTAAACCCTCAGTACATTACAGAAATAATTCCTGAAACTCATCAACATCCTAGAAACTTCTTCTGTAACCTTCTCACTATCCTCCTTACTCACTCTAGGAATCAATGCATAACACATGCTCATGCTTCATACCTTCTAAAAATTTTCTTCCATCTACATAAAAAATTCTAGCACTACTGCATACCTTTTCTTGGTCTCCTTCAGGGGTTTCAACTTGTGACAAACCCCATCCTTTGTCAAGGAATAAGTGTTTTCATGGCCATCATGTATACTCGCCTATCGAACTGCCACGACCTCCCCAACAACATGTGACAAGCATCCATGGGGATGATATCACAGAGTACCTCATCATGGTAGCTCTCGATCTTGAACTTTACTAGGCACTGCTCATTGACCAAAACTTTGTGGTCTTTCTGTAGCTAGGCAATCCGATACGGATGCGGGTGCCTTTCCCTCTTTAGCTTCAACTTTGTGACCATCTCCTCTGACACCAAATTATCAGTGCTCCCACCGTCAATAATGACATCGCAATATTTTCTTTCACACTTGCACCTTGTGCGAAATAGATTCTTCCTCTGTTCTGGTTCCTTTTCCTCAGTCACCATGGCTCTCCTAATCACTAGGGCTTCTCCCCTTTCAGCATCATCTGAATGTTCAGATTGGGCCTTCTCATCTGCATGCACAACCCTTCCATGACCTTCTGGCCTTTTGTCTGCCCTTCCTTGGTGTTGTGGACATTCATAGGCTCGGTGCCCTTCTTCACCACACTGGAAACATGTTCCTTTGAAACCACCTCTTCCAGATCCTTGTCCATATCTCCCTCATCCTCTACCTCTTTGATCACCACTATTTTGATCATGAGGGTTGTAGAAGTTGTCATTCCTTTGGCTTCGGGTGGTACCCACATCTTCACTTTCCTTTTCATCATCATTTTGGCTTCCTAAAGGTTTTCCACTGCCCCTTCCACTTTGACCTCCTCGTCCTTTTTGCTTTCCATCAAATCTTTTGTTTAGCTTCTCTTCCACTTTCAGAGCAAACTGATACACATCCTCAATGGTGGTCATTCTGACTAGGCTTAACTCCTCCTAAATGCTCAGTTGTAACCCATTAAGATATCGAGCTATCGTCTCCTTATTGGCCTCTGTGTGGCCCATTTTGATGATTATCTTGTGAAAATATTCAATATATTCTTTCACAGATCTGCTTCATTGCTTCAACCCTTGCAATTTCTTCAATAGATCTAACTCGTAGTCCACTGGTATGAACTGCTTCTTCAGTTTCTCTACCATGTGATCCCATTTGGTGATATTTCCTTTTCCTCTTCGATTTCTTTCCAACTAGACCTCTTTCCACCAAATACTGGCATGGCCCTTCAACTTCATTTTCACAAAATTAACCCGATCTGGGTCCTCAATTTCCTCATACTCAAAATGTTCTTCTAGCTCGTTGATCCAGTCGATCAACTCTTCTGGGTTCAGACTTCTAGAATAACTAGGGACTTACGCTCTGGGTATTTTCTCGATCTTCAAAATGGCCCTTATTAGCCGCATTTGGTCTTGATCAATTGATTCTTCTTCCTCTTCTACATTTGAACCTTCTTCCTCTCCTTCATCCTCACTTTCCTCCGTCGGGTTTAACCTTCTTCTCAACTGCTCTTGTAACACATCAATTTGTCTCCGGAGGGCTGCCAGTGCATCTCTTCCACCAGCATTTCTGCTGCCTCGACCACCTCTGGCACCACCATGCCTACCAGGCATCACTCTTGGAGGCATCTTTCTTGACCTCAACCCACAACCATGGTCCTAGTGTGAACTGCCTCACAATCGGTGATCTGTCCACATGCTTAAGAAAACCTTGCTCTGATACCACTTGATGAGGGTGTAGCCCGAGACATAGAAAATAACCCACAAACAAGAGAATAATTTTATTATTCAAAAAATGGAGCTTCTTACATGTAAAGGATCTCAAATCCCCAAGTTCTACAACACATGCAAGTTACAGAAAGCTACAAAATCACCCTTTCGCAATATGCGAGCTTGTCCCCTAACAGTTACCCAAAAATGAGAAACCCACCCATAAATAGAGCTCCTCTTTAGTTTGGAGCCAAAGCAACATTCAAATTTGAGTTTAGGCAGTTTGGCGCCGAAAAATTACAACTTGAATTTCAAATTTCAAAAGAACATTTGCAATTGTATCATTTGCAATTGTATCTTCTAGAAAGTGCGCCAACTTTCCGGGGCCATAACTTTTGATCCAGGACTCCGATTCACGAACCGTTTGAACCGTTGGAAAGGTCTTGAAGTCAATAACGCACTCAAAATCTACTACGCCAATTTTGGAAAGTTTTGGGGCCGTTCCGGAAACTCTAAGTGCCTCAAATCTAACTCAGAAGATTTTCAGGTGCAAATCTGGGAAACTAAAAATGCAATATCTTTCAACCCGGGAATAGAAAATAAAAACCATAAATTGGGAATTTCATTATGAAAAAAAGGGTATCCAAAAATATAAAAACATCTAAAAATTGATAAACTTGAAATTGAACTATTTTTGGGTGATGCAAGATTGCCCTTACACCACTGGATGCTCTTGCATCACAAACTGATTTTATATCCATCATGTTCATAATCTGCAAATGGTCCTATGCTAATGCATCCAACAACAATGATGCAAATAGATAACCAGAACAATAAATGCAAGGCAATAAAAAATACTAACCCTAAGCATATTTATTGTGCAAACAAACAAGGTTCAACTACAATTGCTCCTATGGTAACAAGTATAAGACCAAAAATGGACAAGGATAAACCCACTCACATCTTGAGCAAGAAATTGTCAGAAAATATGCACATTATGTGAAAGTTGGACAACAGGGAAAGGAGTATCATGCAACATATTGGTGAAAGTCAAGTAGTCTATCTAGCAACTATTAGAGCTATTAGGATGATACTCATGAATTAGATGTATGTCATTCTCCAGTGTTTTCCTTATAGCTTTTTTACAATTTTCCTATTTGTCTATAATATTTAATCCTAAACAATGCAACTTGAATTTACAACATATTCATGTATATATGTATGTATATCTGTACATATATGTATAACATATATACCTCTTACCTTAAGAGCTATTGTAGTTAAATGTTAGTCTAGATCATTTTGGTTATCTATGTGTATACCCATTTTGTACATTTGAAAGAGATTATTGTTCTGTATGGATGTCGAAATTGAAATTAAATCTTCCTTCTTCTATCAAAAAATATGGTCAGTGTTGGTTATTTATACATTATTGGTCTATTCTTTTGGTTGTCTATGTGTATCTTTGGCATTGTATGCATTACCATTGGAGCAATTGTAGCTATCTATGTGTAGGGTTTAGCATTGTATGAAAGCATTAACATATTGCAGATAAAATTACTTTGGTGGCTATCTAGTATTATTCTAGCAAGTCTTTTACAATTTGTCTATTTGTGGTGATGTAGCTCAAATTTTCAATGAAGCTTGTGGGGTTTTTGGAGAACATAATTCTACTAATTTCTACAAATAGAACCACACATATAATCTATGCCAAACTAAACATAATCGTTGAGATTATATTCAAAGTAGTTGGTTTTACAGATCTTATAAACTCCTCTCACACAAAAAATTAAAAAATAGTAATCCCATAGAAGCATAAGAATACCTCGCCTAGTTATGCATACACAACACTGCATATTGAAAGATCATTCTCATCATCTGTGTATATCTTTGGCATTGCAACCATTACCATAGGAGGAATTGTAACTATATATGTGTAGGGTTTAGGGCTGTATGAAACCATTAACACACACACACACACACACATATATGTAGACACATATATATATACTTTGTGGATCTTTGCTGTCATACACATGGTCTGGTTTTCATTTTCAATGGAGCTTGTGGGGCTATACTCTTTTATAAGTTGGTGTTTTGCATAAATAATTAATTTATTGTTAATGTGTTCTTGCTATATGTCTTTGTATAAAAAGAGTTGCATTATCTACCATTCCGTATTATATGGAAATGGGGGAATTGTAACAGTGCTATTAGTAAAACATACATACATATATTTATGCATATATACATATCTATACACATTCATATTGCTCCTTTTGATAGCAGGTTCAAGGGTTTTAACATTGGTGTGCTGCGAAACCCATGAGAAAATATATGTATATACACATTTGTATACATATGTGTGTGTGTGCATATATATATACACATCTGAGTACATATATATATACATACACACACACACACACACACATATATATATATAGACACACACACACACTTAATCGAGACTCCAACCTACATTAGTGTTATTCTAATACCTCTTTTAGAATTTCTCTATTTCTCTATAATATTTAGTGTGAGGTGATGCAACTCGAAATTTCAATCAAGTTTGTTGGGTTATACTCTTTTCTTTATGGGTGTCGTGTATAGATGATTAATTTATTGTTAATATATTCTTGTTATATGTTCTTGTCTCTGAGGTTAAACATAAAAAATCCTATTCATAGCTCAGCTGACAAAAATCCCATCGAAAACTTCAAACAAATAAAAAAAAACTCTGCATATCTATATATTTGCAATTTCTCCATCTATACAAAACCATAACGGTAGACATCCATGGAAAGTGACTTACATATTCTAGAGAAAAATAGTTTTAACATAAACAAAAAATAATCCATTTATACAAAACACCCAAGTAAAATGACCTATAGATTGTGTAGCACCACAGTTTTAAAACCCTCCAACCTGCCATAATGGCTCTTTTGACAATGCAATTTAATCAATATACTTCACCACACATTAGGCAACACATCAGTGTTCAAACCTTGAAACCTACCATCAAAATGAACAGTAAGCAGAGAACGAAAGACTTACACAATAAATTCATTTTTGCAAAAAACCCATGCAAAATGACTTATTGATTCCACAGCTCAACAGTTTCAAAACCCTTGAACCTGCTAAAAAATGGAGTCGAATGCGATAAATTTAACAATAGCCTGCTATCAAACCAACACCACAATGGCTCTTCCAACAATACAACTTCATCAAAGTATACTCTCCTACACACCAACATTCAATATTGCATTTACTTCTTTCGCCACCATCATGCAACAATAGGGAACATTGGGCCTTGTGACAACAAACACTTGGCATTCACATTCCCCATATCCAACACACCATTCTCGACTGCCACCAACCCATGTAATTAACAATGCCCATGTTGCCACAAAAAAAACGGTGACCTCCCCACTGGCTGACATACCCCCATCACCGGCAAATCCAATTTGCAGCTAGGCTGATGAAAATCCCGATGGAAACTTCAAACAAAATAGCCTATCGGCTAATAAATAATTGAACGATTGATTAACCTAGACAAAAACATTAAATATAGATGTCCATCCAAACCTAAGAACTATTAAACTAAAATACATAATACCTTAAATTTTGGACAAAAAATATTATTATTAACAAAACAGATAATTTACAAATTTAAATTGTACTCAATTTACAAAATGTGATTTATTAAGAAAAATTTTACTCAAAATCATTCTGCTAGTATTATTAACTAAAATCATTGATGATTAATTAATTGAGATTAGAAATAATGGATACAATGGAAATAATGAAGATGACGTACGGTTTTATTTTACATTTCCATAATCACTTTCCAACTAAAAGTAATTGATGTGGAACACAAAAAACAATCTCTTGTTTTATGCAAATGCTTCTTAATCTCTCGTAGATTGCTTGTCATATAACAATAAAGAATTACACTATAGCATGGGGTTTAAAATGTTGTACAATGCTCCAAATAAATGTAGAGATATAAAATAATTTATTCACCAAATTTAAGTGCTTTATAACATCTTCAAGTTACATAAGCCAAATTCATATCTTTTACTGCACACATAGCTTTGCTTTAATTAATCTATCCATCAAATTATCTATAAAAATATATAAATTGCTTTTCAAATATCTTTGTTTATTATAATGTACTCTACGAATCTTGTTCTTGATTAAATCCTAAGTCAAAATATTCACCTCATACTATAAACTAACCTCCCATTATTCCATATTGAATAATTAACATGTTCTCCATTTTTTACTCATTCAAACAATTGCAAATATTTTTCGATATGTACACTTCACATTGCATTGCAAAAACAAGTTTCTTCCTTATTTCCCATTGGGTGGCCATTTGCGATGGACCCCTATCAACTAATCGTTGCATTCCTGTGCGACTGTTAATATATAATAATTAAATAAATAATGTTAAGTTTGTTAAAACTATTAAAAAATCTAAAACTAGATGTGTAAAGATGTTGAGGGGAAAAATAATATAAGCTGACAAAAGTATGAAAAGGGACCAAGGTAAGGTAATCTCCAGCTGTAAAAAATTGAACATTTTTCTTCCCTAAATTTCCATACACTTTTCCAAATATATGAGATCTGGCTTTACACCTGCCATTTGCATTTTCCAAGTTCTTTGTAGAATATTTTTAATGATTTCACATCGTGCAATTATGGCATTTCATGAGGCAACAGTGGTTTGAAGCATTCTGTCTAACATTTCACTCCCTATGATGAAGTTAGATTCACTCAGCGAGAATTATGGCAAAGATGAAGTTAGATTCATTTCAGTGGTTTGTTTCATTTCTTGTGATGCACTCAGCGAGAATTATGGCAAATATGAAGTTAGATTCTGTCTATGATTTTGCGATTTGACCCCTGGGATTTCTCCGGACACCTGACCGACTATTTGTCCTTATTTATATTCTGTTTTCATGGATTAAGTTTTGTCTTTTTTTCGTTTTTTCTCTTACTGGTTTCAGATTTAGCTTAATAAAGTCTTTGTCGCGAGCCATAATGCTCATTAAAAAAAGAGCAAAAAAACATAGTGGTAGTGGGACCCACCTTTTCAACTGCAGATCAAATAATTCAATCAAAACATTCAACAACTTTACAGAATATCATAATCAAAGGCGAAAGGCCATTGTTGTCCAGGGCTCTGTAGTGATTGTTATATCCATCTCTCTGGAATTCTATTGCCATAGTTGTACTGGGATGTGGCCATTGTTTGCTTGGGCTTTGTACTTATTTCTGTATTAATCGAACAAGCTATACGTTCCTTTCCAAGGTATCTATCTGCAATTATATGCAATCTATATATATTCCCATAAGTTACATGCAATTCTGTTTTGAATGTTCGGATTGAATTGGATTGTTTTTTCCGTGTGTTTGGAATGCAGTGGCTGAAGAAAAGCGGAAAGAAATCAATGGAAAAAGCATTAGATAATGTCAAAGAAGGTGAATAATTTATGATGTCACAATCAAATCTCGGCGAATTGCATTGGAGTGCAGTGGCTCAAGATACAGAGGAAGACAGAAGCCAGAAGCCTGTAAAAACAGAAGACTTTTCTATCAAGCATTCAAGAATAGCCAGAAGCATACCATCGGAGGACGACAACAACAATTATTTCGATATGGCAGGAGGGCGCGACGCAGATTCTCGATCCTTAGAACAAACACCCACCTGGGCTGTGGCCATTGTTGTCCTGGACTTTGTACTTATTTCTACACTAATCGAAAAAGCTATACATTTCCTTTCCAAGGTATGTATATGCTATCTTCGTATTCCCAGATCTTAAATGCAATTCTGTTCAATGTTCGGTTTTTATTAATACAGATTGAATTGGAATGCTTTTTTGTTTGTGTTTGGAATGCAGTGGCTCAAGAAACGCCGAATGAAATCCCTGGGCAAAGCACTGGAAAAGATCAAAGGAGGTGAATAATTTGCTGATGTTATAATCAATCTTAGCGAATTACGTTGATTTTTTTTAGCTTGATTCCTCTGGTGTATGCAGAATTGATGCTGCTGGGATTTATCTCGCTGCTGCTCACTGTTGCGCAGAAGCCAATTTCAGAGATTTGTATATCTGAGAGCTTAGCAGACAAGTGTCTTTCCTGTTCATGGAAGGAGGCCTCAGCAGACAATGCTTATGACGTCAATAAAACGGTGACTGGTGATCACTGTGCTAAAAATGTACATATTTATGTTTGCTATTCATACAGGGTGGGACTATTTCTAATGGAAATAGATTAAAGTGCTTGAGCTCTGTTATTGATGCAGGGGAAGGTTCCTCTCATGTCACAAGATGGACTCCATCAACTGCACATCTTCATTTTCGTATTGGCCGTTTCACATGTCTTGTCTTGCATTGTAATTATGACATTAGTATGGGCAAAGGTAAGTCGTTAAACCTTCTTCCTGTTATTGATTTATGCAAAAGAAATCTATGTGAGATGTAAAGTAGACAGGATTAATTAGAAAGCTATGTGATGTGTGCAGGTTAAGAAATGGAAAACATGGGAGGAAGAGACTAGAACATTGGGTTAGTTTAAGATTTTCCACTCCATTTATTTCCAATAAACTGCATCCTTCGTCGTAGAAGCTAAAACTTGCTTGTAATTGTAAGTTCAATAAAGTTGGGAAAAGTAAAACAGTTTGATGTACTGAGGGTTTATGTTTTATAAAAAAAATTAATACATTTTATATTAAATTGAATGTGTTAATTTAGAATTAATATTTTTAAGTTTCAATTTTTTTATCATTATTTTTTATTAAAGATGTGAATCTTTTATATTAGGTAAGCATTTTCTTCTATGATTCATCATGAGGATGAGTAATCTGAAGAAGAGAATTGATTTAATCTATATTTTCATTTTTCAATTTGATTCACAAATTCATAAAGTACATTTAATTATAAATAAAAGAAAACAAAATTTTAATTAGCCCTTTTTTTTTGTTTAATAAAAATTTGAATTGAAAGATATTTTACAATTTATTTAATTTTTTTTTTAAATTTCAAAGCAATTCCTATTATTAGACACTTTTCCATATACTTTTATTAACATGAAAAAATGAAATATAAAATTTATTATTCTATACTTTTTAAAAATAGTTGAAGTAAAATTTTAAAACAAATTCAATGTTGTTAAGATCATCTTTGGACATGGAAAGTAAGTAGATGTGTAATTGTTGTGTTGTAGATCCTTTGACATTCCAAAATATATCTGAAACTACTTTTCGAAGGAGGCATATGGACTTTTGGGCCACAATACCAATTCTCACTTGGATTGTAAGTGAACTTAACAATTGAAATAGTTGTTCTTTATTTTAAATTTAAACTTATTCCAATTTCTATATACTAAAGTCTTAACTCTTGGATTTGTAGGTGTGCTTTTTTAGACAATTTGTTAGATCTGTATCCAAAGTGGATTACTTAACATTGTGCCATGGCTTTATAGTTGTAAGCTTTCTTACACCATACTCTTAATTTTTTTATATTTTATAGTTACCAAGAGACTCGTAGTTATTCATATTTTTGATTTTGTAGGCTCGCATTGCTCCACATAAGAAATTTGATTTTCAAAGTTATATAAAGCGATCTTTGGACAATGACTTTAGTGTTATTGTATCTATCAGGTGTGTTTCATAATTATAATTTGAAAATGGTTGCAACATGTTTCGTATTGTCCATCTTCCTAATTCAAAACTAACTTCTTAAACAATTTATGACATTGTGTGCAGTCCACATCAATAGTTTTTTTCCATATTATTTTTACTTCTCAACAAGCATGGTAAATCTAATCTCTCTTCCATTTGTTTGTGTGTATTACTTCTAATTATTTAATGGACTGATGAACATGAAAATTAATTATGTAGGGTGGTTCACCTTCATTTGGCTATCATTTATCCCACTGATTGTAAGTGAACACAATACATTACTTCACTTTGTTGATTTTTAATTAATTAATTGTAATTATAAAGGAAATATTTTGCAACTAAGCACATGATATTCTTATGATCTCTCTCACCATTAGAATGATTCATATGTAGGAGATTAAATTAATTCTTATCCTTATTTTTTAAGAATTCATATTTTTTTGTATGATGTATTCATTTCATTTAACTATGATTTCTTTATAAAAAGAAAAAAATTAAATAATTTTAGCTTTATGTTAAGTATAATAAATGCCAAATATGGAAATTGATTATGAGCTAGGGACATAAGTAGGTGGTTGATAATTTTTTTGTAAGGTGTAGTTAGACAAGCATAAGGAGGTGTTTGAATGTTGTATTTTTTTTTATGTTGCAAGTGTCTATATGTTTATATGATTAAGAAAGTTAGGGTTCTAAGCTGGTCAAGCTCACAAAAATCTAGAAAAGAAAAGTGTTCACTATCCTAAATTGTTTAAGAATGTGCACTTTTAACTTCTATGTTTTATTCACTTTCACTCAACTAATTACATTTCCTTTTAGTAATATAAAATTATACAATTTCATTTTTATTCTAAGTGCAATAAACACTAGAGCTAGGAATCTACTAGGAGATAAAAATAAAGGTTATAAGAAAATATATTAGGGGTAAGATAATGTTTATGTTTTGATGATTGATGTAATTTAGGTAGTAAAATAATGTTTCTATTTTACTGTTTGACATAATTTAGATAGTAGAAGACTCAAGAAAGAAGCAAGAGGTGCTTTGGAAGTGTAGTATCTCAAGAAAATATAAAAATGCTAGTGATCTAAAAAGTGTGCTTATGATCGGTAGGGTAACTAGCAATCATTTATGGGTGCTAGTATTTGGAAGGGGTATTGTTTATTCTCTCTCTAGGTGCAAGTGTCTAATAGGGAAATAATGACCTTTTATGGGTAGTAGAGTTTGACTAGGTGTCAGAGACCTTTTGCAAACATTCATGTCCTTTGCTTGTGCAATCCTATAAATTTTAGGAGTTACTTGTAAAAAATCCTACTTCTCTATGTTTGTTGTATAATCTAATTATGTTGGAGAAGAAATCGGGTGGTATGCTTATGAGGCCACCTCTAAAAGGCCTTACCTACTACAACTCACATTCCACTATGATATTAAATGTAGTGTGATTTAACACTAGAGTATGGGTTTGAAAATAGTGTAGGTGCAAACCCCTAAAAGCTTGTTAGAGTGGTACTGATGTGTATAGTGCAATGGAGGGAGGAAATTCGATGGACAATCAATTTGTGGCAATGTGATGTTTCTGGAAATGGATGAGGCATTGCAGAAAATTAGTATTGGAGGAATACATAACAAGATTGTAGAAGTATGCTATAGAGTGCCAATAAAGTTGAAGTGCAGGAATAACTAAGGTACTTTATAGAGTACTTTGGATGAGCTAGCCATTAAGAAAAAATGGTGAAATGAGTTGGGATTCCTAATTGATTGTTTGGTGGTCGATTTAGGCTCACACTTGTGTGGGATGATAGCACAAGGGTGGTAGTGTGTAGAGCAAGGGTCTAGTGTTTACAGTAGGGAGCTAGTGTTGAGGAGGACATCACATTATAGACATGTTATAAAAAAAGCTTTGAGAGTAGAATGGTTTTATATTAAATGGTTTGATACATCTCTAAGTTCTTTTAAGCTAAGAATATAGACAAAATGAATCCTTCTTTATAAATCCTAGTCATTTCTAAAGAAGAAATACACTATAATGAATGTAAAATATAAAATGTTTTTTTTTTTTAAGTTTATATTTTTTCATTTTAAACCATCATTTTGATAATAAACTTAACAACTTATTTGAAATGTTCAGACAATAAGAATAGTCATAACTTATACCAATATAAAAGCTAACCACAAAACGAGTTCTTTATAAAGAAACAATACCTCCTATTTACACAAAATCATCTGTTCTGGAATCAACATGGCATATTAACAACATACCAACTGTTTGAATGGTGCAGGAGCACCTAAGCCAAACCCCAATTTGGTTTGCATAATTTTGGCTTGTACTGACTTTAGCCAAGTCAGAAATGTGTGTATGTGTGATTTGGACCCTAGAAGGTCTGGAGTGGGTGTGTTGAATTAATCATTAGCATAAATGTCATCCTAGTTTAGTCATGTTTTAAATTTCTGGCTTTATTTAGTTTTGGACAGTGTGTGTTGGAAGGATGAACTTTAAATGTGTAACCACAACATCCTCGTTGTTGGAAGATGCCATGGGACAGTTAAAGAGATTTTGGCTTGAGATCAAGGAGATAATGATCCTAAAATGCAGGAGGATGGAAGGAGTTGCAAGAATCTTGCAAAAGTTGCATGATAACAATTGTGGAGAGCATGCAAACTTGTGGTTTTGGTTTTCCTTGAAATCAGGGGTATGGGATCAATCTAATCTCCTTGAATGAAGGAAAAGAGATCCATGTAAATGTGTGGCTCATAGAAAGTAGGCAGTGAGTATTGTAAACAAAGTTTTTGGTGTGAAAATAGAAAGCAGTGAGCAGATTTCTGGAATTTTCTGTGTTTTTGCTTGAAAACCCATGTGTTTTTGAGACAGTAATATAAAAGACTTTGTATATACTGTGTTGTGATTGCATTTGTGTTCTTAGCATAGGTTGGAGCATATTTTATCTGGTATTTAAATAGATTAGAGCAGGGTTATTGTTTTGGGTCTATAGATTAGAGTTTAGGGGATATAACAGTTGTTTTGAGTAGCAAATCTTTCCATGGCTCCCTCATAAACCCTGATCACGGGAATCTCCTGAGGTTGGTGGAATATGGAGTTGGAGCCAGTAATTTGTAAATACTTAGCACTATGAAACACAAGGAGCCAAGCTATGTTTGACAAGACCAAACCCTAGGCGAGTATTAGTTGCACGGTTAGGAGTTTGGTAGAGAAAAGATAAGAGAATAGGCAGGGGAATAGATAACTGTACGAAATCCGTACAGTACCAGGTGGGGTGGGGTGAGGTGAGGCCTTCATACTCCAAAAGGTTTGAGACTTCCCTCAAAGCATTGGAGTTAATTGTGATTCAAAGACCAGTGAAACCCTAGATATTAGGATAATTACCCCTCCTCTCCAAAGGTATGGGAATCACCTGTACGAAACAGTTAGTAGCCTAAAACCAAGAGTAAGATTTAAAACCCTGAAAAGGGTGTCTGAAATTGTATTTTGTTGGATAGGTTGTGTGACAAATTTGTGAGAAAAGGGTAGAAAAGGGACTGGTAAGGGCTACAAGGGTTAGCCCCTTCAAAAGGAAAATTCATGAAATTGGGTAGATTGAAAGTTGAACACCAAGCAAGATGGTTCCATTTGGATATGGAAAGTATGAAATCAATATCTCAAGCTCCCCTGTAGGCAGTTCTAAAAAATTGATGAAGTTGGCATCTAGACTCTTCTAGGTGTAGTGACAAAGATTGCAAGTGCAAGAAGGTGTTGGGTCCTCTGAGGTTAAAGCACAAGGTGGAGACTCTTTGAACAAAGTTATAGCAAGGTTCAGTTGGTGAACCCGATCAGGACAGAGCCTAGAAGATTGTTAGGTTCATGGTGAAGGCAGGGTAATGTCTTCTTGTTGATTAGGTGCAAGCAAACCTTGGAGGTTTTCATACATCATTGAACAGAACCTCTATCACACAGTTTGTACAATTAAAAGTTAAAAGTTTACCCAAGAAATATTGAATATTCCAATTTCCCAAATGTCCACCATAAAAAATACAATACCATTTTTCACACCATGCAATGTGGAAGTATCAAATCTTTATTTGGATAAAAATTTAGAAGGGCTTAAAATATTTTTGTTTACAGATTCTTCTGATACTGGGAACAAAGCTGCAAGGCATAATAACAAAAATGGCGTTATATAGCGAAGACAGAAATCCTGTTGTAGAAGGAGCTCCAGTGGTGAAGCCCAATGAAAAACTGTTCTGGTTTGGTAAACCTCGGTTGATTCTCCATCTCATTCATTTTACCCTATTTCAGGTTATTCGAGCTTTTCCGAAACATTTATTTGTTTTCCTTTTTCCACACTACACAGATTGTAATCATAGAATGTTGACTTTGCAGAACGCTTTCCAAATGGCTTTTTTCTTTTGGGCATCGGTAAGGAAGGAACATCTACATCCAAACATCTTCATATCTACTTTAGTTAGTCTTGGCTTGATAGAATTTTCTCTTATGTACATTCATATGTCATGATTGACGCAGTACGAGTATGGTCTGAAATCGTGCTTCCATAAACGAGTTCAAGATATTGTAGTTAGAATAAGCTTGGGGTAAGTTTATTTGACCTGTTAAATTGCTCTCAAAAAGTAATATTCCTCTTAGCAAAATCTTTTTGATTACCTTCAGGCTAGAAAAAAGAATTGAAAAGATGATTTTTAACATCGACGATAGGATTCTACTAAGACCCACTATCATGATTAAACACTTGTAACAGTGTTTGCAATTATTTTGTTGTCCATATTATTACTTATTTCCTGCCACGATATTGTGAACTCAAAACACATTTGTTGATGATTAGGATTGGAGTTCAAATACTGTGTAGCTATGTAACTCTCCCTCTCTACGCTCTTGTTACACAGGTATTGATAACGATAGATGTACATTTGATTTCTGCCCTCTTCAATACCGCTGTAAAATGAAATATGAGATTTGTGATTGCAGCTAGGGACAAACATGAAGGGACAAAACGGGCAGGAAGATCTATCAAGCAGACAAACTACTACACCTGAAGGATCTTCTCCACACCATATTCTTCACATTGACGTAAGTGCAGGAAACCTAGGCAGTGCCCGAGATCTGGATCAATCTGAATATGATTTTGAGGCAGATTCAACCTCCCCTTCTTACCATTCTCACCACAATCCTAGTGACAGTTCAAAGGAGAATACAGAAGGCATTATCCCTACTTCACATGAAGACACACAAGATGTCGAAATAAATGATATAAAGGAAAGTATAGAAGGCATTATCCCTACTTTACATGGAGACACACAAGATGTTGAAACAAACGAATCTATAAAGGAAAATGTAGAAGGCATTATCCCTACTTCACACGCAGATTCATCCAAGCAAGGAGGACACAATCTGTGAAGATGATTATTTGTTGCCATAGCAACTTATAAGATTTTAGGAGTTCCTGCAGACAGGCATTAAGAGATACAATTTTATGCAATTACTTTATCGAACCCTACAACATTATAGCTTTCGTTTCTAATATTTTCAAATGAATCGTTTCTTTATTTTGCTATTAGTTGTTGCTGTGAACAGTGATTGCATGAACCATTAAAAATATAAAAATGAACATTTTAAGATGGAGATTCATCTCTATTAATAATTTTAATTTATTTTTTCACTTTATCGATAATTCTTATAAATGTGTGTCCCTTGAATTGACAGTAACAATTAATCAAACTCCTAAATCAATCCAGCCTGCAGATTTTAAATCAGTCCAGTCTAAAGATTTCCAATAGATGAGGCAGGCGAAATTTAGGTGATGATGGTGGTAGAAATCAGCATCACACATCTTTATCTCAATAAATATTTTTTGTTGTGTGAAATTGAAATATACTTTCTGCTGAAGAGAGGCGAGGAACCTGTGACTGTACTGAAAGAAAAGGTGTTAGGAATCAGATGAAGAATAAAAACATATCCACAAAACAAGCATTGAACAAGAACACAATCAGAATAAAGTGATTTACCCTGGAAAACCCCAAACAGGGGAAAAACCAGCAATGAATATCTTCATATTAACCCTCAGCCTCAACAGGGCTGAGCCTGGAGGCTTCAACCAACCACACATACAATGGAGTCATCAAGCCATTATATAGACTTCCATACATGCAAAACCATGGGCTCAAAACCATGAGCTCCAAAACCATGGACCAACACAACTAGCACAAAATCATGTGCTAAAAACTACTAAAGGTTAATCCACTAACTCTGACCCAAGAAATAAACAAAAAATAACAAAATTTTCCAAATTTACTTTTCATTTTTTTATGAGCTGTTAACTAGTTAATTTAAGCCACCAATGTTCTAGACACCTCCATTCCACTCACAAATTCCCAGAATTGAATGTATATTTTCTCTGAATCCCTGCTTGAATAGCTGTTGCTACAAGCAAAAGCAATGAAAAATACCTGATACTGGGGAAACGGAATCTGGCTCCCTTGTTCCCGCTTTTAAAATATTTTTGGGACTCTACTGTAAATCTTTGAAACAATAGTTATTTGAGTACTTTTGCTAGAGATGGCATGCCTCCCCATGGCAGAGATTTTGATACCCACATGCCCGCTGGCAGATTCGCCAATGGCCACTCACTGTAGACTATTTGGGTATGTAAAATGGTGTTTGGCCTCTTGTTTCATTTTCTTTTTCATTAAACTTTGATATTCATGGCTGTGAAATTTGGGTTCAGCATATTGTGTAGAGGTGAAGTATTGAATTGTTGTGTGTGTCGTACAACTCTGCTCATCTGTTTGTGGGGTTGCCATTCGTGCTCACATATCTTGGATTGGAGTGACTAGTGGAGAATATCTACAGGTGCAGGGGTTTGTATTCCAGTGGCGCCGATCTAGTTAGTGACTCTTCTTTCTTGTTTTTCTGACCTTGTGGCGTACAATCTGCATTTTCTTTTAATCTGAAAGGGCGCATCTGACAGGGTGCATTTTAAGGCTCTGTACTTTATGGTAATGCATAGTAATGCACCTTGTAAACTTTGTAGGCTGCTCCACTTGCCTACTTCCTACTGATCAATCCCGAGCGGGATACTCCTAATAAAGCAGGAGATTTGCTCTTCCAGTCCTCCCCCGCGCCTCCTTTTGTTTTTTTAACACCAAATGCATTCAGAATGTTATGTTGAGAAGCTATTTGTTATTACTTGTGCTTCCTTCTCTAGATTGAATCTAGTCACATGGAATTTGTTGCAATTTCTATCTGTATGACTGTTAAAGGAATTTGAGCATTATTTCTTCTTCATGACGATGACGTTAGCATTTTCCCTAACTTCCATAAGCATCCCATGTTATTTATCAACGGAAATTGGAGTCTCTTTTACTCCACTCCTACAAGTGCCTTCATTTTGGCAAAACTCAAAGAGCTTTACAAAGTTCTATATTGAGAAAATATTTTGTGAAGTCATGTGTCAGCAAGACACACATCTCTCCAACCATTGATATCTATTTAAAGATCTTTGGATCTATTTATTTGAACAGTGCATAATATCAATTTAAGTTCTCTAATTTTTTACATGGTATAAGAGCCACTATCAAAAATGATAAAATGAAAACAAATTTTTCTAAAAAGAAAATGTGATATATTTACAAAGGGAAACATTCTATTTTTTAATTTCCACTATTTATTGGAACATTAGACGTAAGTTCAAACAACTTAAGACAAAACTCCTCATGATTTATAGTGAATTGGAGGACATAAAGCCATTTGATTTAATATTGGTGATTTCATCCAAAAATTATATCACACTTAGATTGAAGATTTAATGTTGCAGATCCAACTAAAAGAATCATTTTGAAAATTATTATTTTTATTGTTTCCAACATTCTATTTATTTAGTTGTACATATTTCCATGCCACCTACACAAAAGGAGATTCATTATATGGCTATTGTACAAATTACAAAGTCGTATTGCAGAGTTTACCAGCAATACAAATTTAAGGTAGATTGTAGCTTTAGTGGAAGAAAATTTCTAACATCTTGTAATTAAAAGCAAAGAACAGGGAATAGAACTAAAGATAATAAAATAAAATAAAAATTAATTGATTCATCAACAAATTACAATTTTATAGGTATAGAAGACTCAACAATATTTCTACATAATAGCTTATATATTTGATAACTAATTGAAATAATTGACTTCAAACTATGACTATTGACAAAAAACTAAATCTAGTGACACCAAATTGGTGCTCTTGACAAATATGTACATAATTTGTTATTGACTTATTCATTTATGTTGGAGCGTTAATTCCAACACCCCCTCTTAATGGAACAACACTAAACTAACTGACTACAAAATAATATGAAATACATTTTGAAAACAATTCTTGAACCAATAGGACATCTTCAAGTTGCTCCCAAACTATAGGTATAGTCACCTAGCTATCATCCAAATTCCCCACATCATTGGACATCATTTACACTTGAAGTGTCTCAATGCCCTTGTAAAAATGTTATATTAAACTTCTAGATTTCATATCTCCTCTGAACTATTGGACACAATTCCTCACATGTATGTCTCATAACCTCAATGAGCTATAGTTTCTCCAATCCACTAGCATTTCAAACTATTGAGCATCTAACTATTCTCTACTACATCTATCACTATCTTCAAAGTGTTGGCCTCTTCAAAATAGAACAAGTGACTCATCTTCAATGAAGTTGTCAACACTATCATCTAATGGTTTTTTCAAAAATGACTATTATTCTCTTATCTCTTATGGTTGCAACAAGCTACACAACAACAAACTTCATTTCAATAATGTTTGAAAAAATCTCCGTGGACAATCTAATGCAAACTTTTGAACAACTCATCACCTACTTTTAGAATCCTCCACAATACACAACATCAAACATGACACAAAATCACAACAACAAGACCTCCCATTAGCTCTTATACCAAATTAAAAAATAAAGAAAAAAGAAAAAACCTAAAGATAACAAAATTAAAAAAAAAAATCATCAAATTACAATTTTATAGGTGTAGAAGACTCAATCTTCCTACATTATAGATAATATATTTGATAGATAACTAAAATGATTGACACCAAACTATGACTATTGATAGAAAACTAAATATGGTGACACCAAACTGGGACTCTTGATAGCTACACATAATTCTATTAGTAACTTATCCATTCATGCTGGAGCATTAATTCAAACACTTGTCATATTTTTGTTTGAATTCTCTTTGAAGCGATGGAAATAGGGTGCCCCACCTTTTGGGGAGATGGAGCATGAGTTAGGGTTTAGGACCTAGACCTATTTCCCTAAAGTTTCATTCAAGGAAACCTTATAGATATCAATCCATGGATGAAGTGAGGGAGAGAGATCTTGCAATAAGGTATCCTAGGGTGTGATTAAAGAGTAAAAGGGGGTTCACCACCAAGCTATGACTTGGAAAGACAAGTAACATGCAAGATCTAATGACTAAACCTAATACTTTGTGGAACTCAAATGAATGACTTAGGAATGAATGTAAATCAGGATAGTAGACTGAGAAATTAGAGAGGTGCACCTAGAAACTTGAATGTGCTTGGAACAAGCTTTGAAATGTTGAAAATACTAATCTTAATGCATACTAGGACTCATACGCCAAGCTAGGTGTATTAGTCCCAAACTAGGGTTTCTGGGCTGAAACAAGAATCTGGTTATGACAAGTTTTGATCTTCAAAAATCTAGAAAATTCATTGTATTGGGACTCATATGCCACTTGTGGCATATCAGTCCCATCTTGCTTTCTTTAGAAAGTCAAATTCTAGATTTGGTCTTTAATCTCTGCTCTTCCTTCCCAATCTGATTTTTGGATATGAACTTGTAAAAGGACCTACAAAAAAAAATATAGTGTTGATTTTCTTATGGGGGGTTTGCCTTGGTCAAACCCTTAGTTGGGTAATTAAACCTTGATAGAAATTGTAGACATGTAAAATTGACCTAACACCTATCACACATACTAAATGACATTTTTCCATCATCAACATCATTATCATCAAACATCACTGCATTTCACATCAAAAGTATCAAAAACCTTAATTTACCCTATTAATTGAATAATATGACATTATTTAATTAATTCACTTTTCCATCATCTTCAATGAATTTAATAAATTCTATTTATTTAATAAAGTCCTAAAAACCCATTTTTTGCTATTAATTGAATAATACAACATTATTTAATTAATTCACCTTTTCATCATTTCAAAAAATTAAATAAATTATATTTATTTAATAAAATCCTAATCCAACATTATTTGTCCCGATTAGTTAAATAACACCAATTATTTAATTACATAGCTAAATCACTTTATTCCCCTAAGTCGATTAAATTATTAAAACATAATAATTTATTTAACTCACTTTTCTTCCAAATTTGAATAAATTTGAATAAACTATTCAAATTATCATCAAAAATAAAATCAAACTAATGCAACTTGATTTGCACGTTCAATTGCAAAAATGAATTAATTAATTCAATCAAGTAATTAATCATTCTCAACCACATTCCTGATTGAGCAAATTATGATCCCCTAATTTCTCAATCCATTCCTGGCATATCAATCTATTCCTGATTGAGCAGATTATGATCCCTTGACTGATCAATCCATTCCTCAATCCCACAAATCATTCAATCCATTTCTTCAATCACACAAATTGTGTAATCTATTTTTCACAAATTATTCATGTCTAAATCATCTTAACATCTCTCAACCATTGATCTTGATTCATCATTGTTTGATCCTAATTGTCCATTTCAAATAATAATTTCTATATAACAAACCTCTTTCCTCACAAAAAAAGGATTGAAGAATCAACTCATTTTGCACAACGAAGTACTGCCAATATTCCTAATCACTGTTGATAGAGCTTCAACATTTCTTCTATAAACCAACACCTCACAACAAATCTTCTCACACACAACAGTGGAGGATTTGCAGTGATATGAACAACTCGACATCATGTGAACACACTCTGATATGAGATGGTAACTTCTCTTTTTTGCTTTTGAATGTCATTGGGATAATCGTAGGACTTCAATGGTGTTTTCAATAGCTTAGGAAGTCATTTCATGAGTGTAGGAATAGATCTAGACTAAGTGTTTTTTATTTAGATTAGATTCTATTTCTTTTACATTTCTCTCATTTAAACTCTATGATTTTTCCCCTCACACATTTTGGCATGTTTGGTGGGACCAAGATCCTAAATACTAATGGTTTTATGAGTTTAAATAGAAGTTGCAGGTTTGAGAAGCACTTTTGAAAAAAATTCAGACACTGTTCCAAAAAAAATTCCACTTTCCAATCAAATATTCTACACACTTGACCCTAAAATCTGCACACTTGACCTTGAAACCTAAACATTTGACTGATGAAAGAGGGTGCACACAATTTTCTATGCTTTTTTTCTCTTTGACAAAGGGAACACTTGTTGATTTTCCTATGCTTTTTCTCTTTCAAACCTATGTCCAAGATTGGAAAATTTAATTTGATTTTTTAACACTAATGGATGCATGTTTGGAATGTGTGTTAGGTATTAATGGTTATGTATGCAGCATTTGAGAAACCACTAACACATTTTCTGTAGGGGAGACGAATACTCAAAGGAAACATGAGTTTCACAACTTCTTTATTTCTAAGTTAGGGATCCTTTATTTTTGGTGCATAAAAGAAAACACCACATTTATTTGTAAGTGCTCTAAAATGAACCATTTCAATGCTTTTAAAGTTAGGAATCTTTCATTTTTGTGCATAAAAAGAACAACACAAATGGACACTTCATTTTTGGTGCTCCTAAAATGAACCATTTCAAAGCTTTCAAAATTAGGAATCTTTCATTTTGGTGCATAAAAATAATAACACAAATGAACATTTCATTTTAGGTGGTTCTAAAATTGAACCATTTCAAAGCTTTCTAAAATAGGAATTTGCATTTGGTGCATAAAAAAAACAACACATGATTCAATTTGGTGCTCTAAAAAGCTTTTAACATTTAAAGTAACACTTGAATGCTTGATTTATGCTTAAATGACCAAAACTACTTTTCTTTTGTTGACATACATAACTCATTTTTTTTTGGTTGACCAGGTAAGACCAGGATCAATTTAGAAACAGTAAAAGTTTGAGCTTAAAAATGAACAAATCATTCATTCTTTTTGCACCTTTGCTATGATGTTGACTGATATCTAGAACACTTCCATTGGATGCAATTAAAAAGATCCCTTATTATGCTTTTCACACATTATTTTGGGGATAGCACCACTTGAGGTGCTTAAAAATAATCAAATTACTATGAATTATATGTCATGCATTCAATTTTTGGCAAGCTAGATGGTCATCTTCTCCCCTCGCACCTTTTGGAAATCTTGGGTGAGCAAAAACATATTGATCTTCACACCTTTATTTTCAAAGCATAACTTTTAGAGGGGCTACCTATTGAGACACATCTCACATCAGAGAACTCATAGGTGACCCAAGTGGTACTCTCATTTTGGTCCACTATATAAATTATTATGGGTATGAGGAAAGTTTTCACACACCGATTGATGTTCTTCTATATTGATATAAGTTTCCCCTAGCATCTATGTGATAAGTTAAAATCTAAAAGGTTTGGGAGGCCTCCTAATTGTGAAAACTTCCATATGTATAGACAACTAAAACTCATAACCCCAAAACATTACTAAGAGCCAAAATGTTGTAAAAGCTACACTTTTATCCAAAAAATTATTTGAAAGTGGTGTGTCAAAATTTACTTCCCAGAAGTTACTTGCCATGTCTGACTTCAGGCCTGCACCATAAGTTGCATGTAAAATCATCCCTTTGGGACATGAGGAAAGCCTACCTAAAAGGATGGTTTTTATCTCTAGGGTTGTAATGTTTGTTTATTGTAAAACTTTCCAAAAACATTCAAACTAAACTTGACATCAAACTATGTGCTTGATCTAGAAAGAATACATCCAAACAAACTCTAAACATGATGTTTGAATCACAAACCCTTTAACTTAGTGCATACTTTTAAGAGAAGCCCTATATTTTCACTCCTTAAAGGATCTCCTTGAAGGTTTCTAAATATTTAGGCTTTAATTTCAGGCTACATTGATCAAAGTAAATGCTAGAAACTATGGCTTGGGTATTGTGATTTCACAACTTAAAGCCATAAACATGAAGGTCACACAATTCCATGCTTTTTGAGTCATTCAAGTATTGTTATATCACTTCCCATACTCCAAAAACAAAGAAATTGAGGAAAAAACCAACTTAAACTTGCAAAAATCTAGAGAAAGATTGCTCAAACTAGAAACAAAACACATATAGACTACCTTCGCAAAAAATTCTAGTGCATCTGCCTCGTTTTTTCCATAGTTGCTAAAAATTCATTACATTTGCTCTTTGTCCCAAAAAAATCACTAATGAAAATCAGTTGCATTTGAAAAAAATTATGCACTTGATGCAGAACCCGTGCACTTGCTTTCCAAAAACTAGTGCACTTGCCAATAATATGCTCACACTTCCCAAAATAGCTCACTTTTTGACCAAGTGATCACCACATTTGAGATAAACACATAAAGGTCGCACTTGTGAAATTTTAGTGCACTTGCTTCTTAGAAATTTGTGCACTAGACACATTTCAAGATGCACTTGATAAATTTGGCCACTTTTGCTCATAGTCTGCTACTTTTGCTTAGAAACCATCACCATTGCTCTATCCTGCTGACAATGAAAAAATTAAATCAAAAGCTACTTACGGGATCCTTGTTAGAATGAAACAATTGGAAAACTAGATAACTCATATAGTCCTTCATCCATTCTCCACATTCCATCCTACCTTTTGAAATCAGAATCAAAACAAACAAACCTATACTATTCCCTCACTCACACTTATAAGATATTAATAGTTACTTAGAACTCGTAGATAGTTCAAGTAAGCTTTTCCACAACATATCCTCTATAAGGAGAAGTGAGATATCAACCTAGGTCTTTTAGTATTTTGACTCCCAAAGATAGCACCACCTGCAAACAATACTCAAACCTTAGGGTCTTGAGCTTCATAGCAAACCATATCAAAACATCCACAATTTCACTGTATGACCATTTGGTGACCATTTTATCCATTTCAACAACCAAACCTTGTGGTGTTGTACAACCTAGTCTCACATATATTGAAGGTGAAACTACTGATATCATTAGCAGTTTAAGAATCTTCATATTTGAGAAGAAAAAAACACCCAAGTAGTGGATAAATTCAACAAACATCTTAGACAAAGAGGAAGAGAAAGAAAACAGAGCAAGAAGACCCATGTTACCACCTCCTGCATGGAAATAGATATACATCCCTCATGATCTATGGAAAGAGAAAAATCCTTAAATCTAGCAAGAGAAAAATCCTTAAGTCGAAATCCATATTATGACTTTCAAAGAACCGCCCCATGCTAAAGTTTTCCAAAGGGTACATCTTGAGAAGATATCACACTTGTCAAAATCAACTAGACCATTTCTATTTGCACTTTTCAATGGGCCAACCACCCTTAGATCTAATGCATTGAACCAAAAACCAAAACATTCTTTTACCATATCTAGGGGTAATGAAAATGTTCACAAAAGATTGGTAGTTGTTTATGACAATTACAAGATCACAACATAGGAAGAACATGGAAGAAAACATGAACAACACCAGGATCCCACCAACATACACTATAAATGTGAAGATGGCCCATGGGGCTATAGGCCAAGTGACCTTGAAACACCACAAAAGAGACTTATGTACAAAGATACCTTAAGTGAGAAAGACCTAAACCACAAATGACAAGAAGTGGTAGAGAAAAACAACCAGAACCCAAATAGAGTAATCATAGAGGAGGTAGATACCAAAGAGGAGATAAATGATGAGGACCTATTTGAACATTCCAACAACCAAAAATTGCTTAGAATAAAGGACAAATTGATGAGAAAGGACCCAAATTCATACTTATTTAAGTTAGCACAAAATGGTGCTAAACTACCAATAGATTTTAACCTGGAGGCCCTCAAGGATCCTAATCTTATTCCCTTAGAGGATAATTCAGTTCTGAAATAGATTTAACCAAACCCACAAGGATTCCAAACATCCCACCCATATTCTTATAAAATAATGGTCAACCAAAGGAAAACCCCTTGTACAGAAAACCAACTTAGATCAAATAAGTAGCAGTGGCACAATAGTATCAAGGAGGATTGTCCTAGTATGTACCACAAATCAACAATCCACCTCGTAGACAATATGTGCCTGAGAAAAATCTGGATGTTGACCCTTCCCAAAATACGCAGTACCATCAACAAGGTGGACCATAGAGTCACCTTCCAAATTAGTATAATCAACAAGGTGGACCACAATGTCCCCCTCCAAATCAGTATCACCAACTAGGTGGACCATAGGGTCCCCCTCCAAATCAATACCACCAACAAGATGAAGCATAGGCCCCCCCTCCAAATTAGTAACACCAATAAGGTGGACCATAGGGTCCCCCTCTAATTCAGTGCCATTAATAAGGTAGACCATAGGATCCCCCTCCAAATTAGTACCACCAATAAGGTGGACCATAGGGTCCCCCTGTAAATCAATATGACCAACAAGGTGGACCATAGGGTCCCCTTCCAAATCAATAGTACCACCAACAAGGTGGACGACATGGTCCCCTTCCATATCAGCCCCAACAACAAGGCATGCCATAGGGTACCCTTCTTTAGTTGTCTCAACAGCAGGGTAACCAACCAATGCACCATCAGGGAAACCTTCATTATAATCCATATTAGTAGAAAGGTATATCATAGGGCATCCTTCTTCAGTCATCCCATCAACAAGGTAATCTGCTAATGAATCAACAAGGAAACCTTCAATATAGTCCATCCCAACAACAAGGTATGCCACAAGGAACCCTTCTCTAGTCATCCCATCAACAAGGTAACCCACCAACTCACCATCAAAGAAACCTTCAACATAGTTCATACCAATGATAAGGTGTACCATAGGGTACCCTTCCCAATTCATCCTACCAACAAGGTAACCCGCTAACACATGAATAGGGTAACCTTCAATATACTTCATCCCAACAACAAGGATCTAACCCTCCTTGCATCCAACAAGGATCTAACCCTCCTTATACCCAATATGGTTGCCAGGATCCTATACCTTCACAATACCCATTATATGACCAAAACGTTGTGGGCCAACAAGGTTATTATAGGTAGGAATCACAAACAAATGCACTGAAAATAGAGATGGAATTGAAACTAGAGGTTGTCACCCAGCAAATAGTAAACATTCAAGTAGGAAAACAAAAGAATACCTACACCCTTCAAGAAATATGGCCATTCCCATTCAATTTCTCCATTACTACATAGCCTTTTGAAAAAAACATTGAGATTCCCAAGTTTGACAAGTACAAAGGATAAGGAGATCTAGTAGAGCATGTATAAGACTTCTCAATGTCATGTATGGAGGTACAAAACAATGACGCTTACCTGATGAGGCTCTTTCCATGTAGCCTTATAGGTCATGCTATGGAGTGGTTTTCCCACCTATCACTAGGAATCAAAACCTTTGATGAACTATCTAGCAAGTTCATAACACACTTCTTGTTCAACATAGAGCAAGATATTACCATCATAGATTTGTACAAAATCAAACAAAGTCAAGGTGAGTCTTTCACTTCATACCTTCAACGATGGTGACATAAGGCTAGTTGATGCAAATCACCTATTCCCAACAAGGAGCTAGTTGACATATTCATTTCAAATGTCTAAGGAGAAGTCAACTGCCAACTTACCATGATGTGTCCTACAAACTTTTATTAAGCCATTGAGAATGGACTACACATAGAAAGGGACCTCATAGCAAGAGGGGTGATCAAAATAAACAACCTAAGAGATAGTCCTTCTAGTTCAAATGACAAACCTAAAGTATGAGCCAAGAATAAGAACATTCAAATGATGGAGTAGTTGATGCTCAAGCACTAGGGAATGCACTAAACACACAAAACAAACCGTAGGTGGCACAAATTGCCTATGTTCCAAATAACACACAAAACAGCCGACTTACCCATCCCAAGAACAATCAGGTTGTCAACCAACAAACAAATCAAGGAGTGCAATAGAGGCAATGTGATCAACCCAGGAGGTAGTTCACAGTACTAGGAGAGTCACTTGAGACAATCATGTGTAAGCTAGTACATCAAAACCTCATCAAAATTAATGATCACCCAAGCTACAAGGAACCTAGCTTTAAGATACCATGGTATAATGAGAAATACTTATGTGAATTCCATAAAATAAGAGGAAATACAATGAAAAATTGCGTGAGACTCAAACACCTCATCCAAGACTTGATAGACAAAGGAGAAGTGGATGTTGAACATCATTTCGAAAAAAAGAACCTACAAGTATACACAAACCCCATCCCAAACCACGCTAAAAGGAATGACAAAGGAAAAGAACAAGAGTACCACAATGCTAACTACACGTATGGTGACATGGTTCTAGGAGCCCTCTTGTAAATTGATGACAATAGGGAAAATGTAGTGATTAGATGAGGTGGAGACAACAATTATAATGTAACTACCCATCAAGGGAGAGTTACAATACAAGGAGCCCCACCCAAATGCACAATTAAGTCATCAAATTACTACAACATTGTGGAACGACTAAAAAATACTCTCACCTTAATCGCAATCCTAGAGTTTTTAAAACTGTCACCCACACATATGAAGATATTGGAAAAAGCATTGGAAGCATTGGTCCCTAACGACGTTGATGCTAATCAGTTCCAAGCTATGGTTGGAAAAATCACAACCAACAATCATTTAGTCTTTTTTGAGAAAGACCTCCCACAAAGGAAATTCCACAACCAAGCTCTATACATAGAGGTTAGTGTCCACAAGAACATGGTCAAGCAGGTATTGTTAGATAATGGTATAGGTCTAAACATTTGTACCTTAAAATTCATCAAACAATTGGAGTATTCTAACTATGTGATTGAAAAAGGTAAGAGTATCAATATAATGTCCTATGATAACCTTGAAAGGAACTCAGAAGGGACATTTAGGATACCAGTATAGATTAGACTGACCATCATAGAAACTACATGCCAAGTACTTGACCTTGAGTTGGCATATAACATCTTCCTAGGATACCCTTGGATCCACATATTACAAGCAATACTATTGACCTTTCACCAATGCTTAAATTTTCCCATGAAGCAAAAGAAGTGACCTTATATGTCATCCTACACCTTTCCACTTTTGAGAAAAGATGGAAGAGAAGTATAATAATATCCAATGCATACCTAGCGACTACATAGCCTTCCACTCATTCTCATATGTTGACCCTTCCATGCTACCATCGACCTCAATCAAGATCACATCAATTGAGCAATCGAAAATGGAAATAAAGGTTCATGTACTAGACAAGGGTAATGGAAACTACCACTTCAACCAAGCCTTCTACATCAGCATGCTGCCACCGACACCAAAATTATATAGAGGTCCAAAAGAGATCAAGCATACTTAGACAATGAAAATGATATCAAAACCCACGATCTTCACCATGTGGGGGGACATGAAGGATGAAAAAATATTCAAAGAGGAACTCTCAGTACATGATTTACAAGGAGGACCAAAAATAATTAGAAAAGTTGTAACCCATTCGAATTGATCCTAGTAGTAGAGGTTATCAATTAGCTAAACAAATGGGCTATCAAGGAATAGGTGGCCTTGGGATACAAAAACAAGGCTGATCAAAGCCTATCATAGTGGAACAGAGAAAGATAAATATGGAACTAGGTTATAAGCTACAAGACATGGTTAGTCCAAAAACTAGACAAACCTCTTTTGGGAAACAACAAAATTCTAGAATTAAAACACTAGATATATACCATATAATGGACAACTATCTACCCATCAAAGAATTATTCAACAACTTTAGCATTGATAGGTTCCCTCTCCAATTCATCAAAACCATCCCCAATGTATATTATCATTCCATAATAGATTCTATTGAATACGAATGGGATCCCCCTTCCTTTATCACTGGGTATGAATGCCCCACTTCTAGTAATGATGACCTAGACACCCAATCGGAAAAGGATACTAGAGCCATACTGACCATTTTAGCAACCTTTGTAAGCTTTGCAGACAATGATGATAGCCTAGCACTCTGCTACCCACAACTGATAGATTGGGATCAATAATGACATACACCTATTTTGGATCAATTCCAAAATGATGAGGCAATCACAAAGTTCATGGGACTTCAAACAAACATATACTAGTAGGAGATCACAAAGTAGGGTTCGTCATGGAACTTGAACATGATGCATACTTTAGTGGAGAGACTGAACCTTCTAGTCACAAAAATGAAAGAGAGAACATAAAAATAAAAATGTGATCCCCTAGAGAAACCACATTGTGCCTTTATTGGATCCAAAAAAGAAGAAAATAAAGGATGCATCTAATGGTGAAAACCTCCCCGAGGCACCCAAAGATGGAGGGTCCAATCTCCGCATATCAAAATATCAAGAAATATCAACACTCCTAGTAGAAAAAGTAGAGTCCATAAATGTTGGCACAATAGAAGACCCAAAGATAACATACCATGTGGCATCACTTGATCCTAAAGAGAAAGAAAACTTCACAGTATTCATCAACGATAGGAAGGTAAACTTTGCATGGAACTATGCAGATATGCGTAGACTAGATCTAACACTAGTGGTACATCATCTAGCCATCTTCCCTGGAGCAAAGCCTATCAATTAAAAACTAAAAATAATTCATCCTTAGATAGCATTATTGGTAAAGGTAGAAATTAAAAAGCTACTAGAAATGGGCTTCATTAGACCCATTGATTATCTGAAATGGATATCCAATCTAGTACCATTATCCAAGCCTATTGGGGGCATACAAATATACATAAAATTTAGGGACTTGAAGAAAGCCTACCCAAAGGATGAATTCCCCCTTCCTAGTATTGACATGATTATAGATCTAACAGGAGGGCATGAGATGTTATCTTTAATAAATGGTTTCTCTGAATATAACTAGATAAAAATATCACCAAGTGATCAGCACAAAACAACATTTACTTGTGCTTGGGGGAAATTCTACTATAATGTAATGTCATTTTGTATAAAGAACGCATGAGAAACATATCAAAGAGAAATGATGACCATCTTCAAGTATATGCTCTACACAATCGTGGAAGACTATGTGGACAACATTTTAGAAAAGTCAATCAAAAGGGAAGATCACTTGACCAATCTTGAAAAGCTATTTGATTTACTTGAACAATATAATTTGAGACTCGACCCTAAGAAGTGCGTGTGTTTGGAGTAACATCTAGAAATTTGTTAGAGTACATAGTGTCAAGAAGGGGGATTGAAGTGGATCCTGCAAAGGTAAAAGCTATAATAGAGATGCCCCCACCAAAAACACTAAAACAACTGAGGAGCTTACAAGGGAAGCTACAATCCATCAAGCGATTTATCACACAACTAGTAGACAAATGTTACCCTTTCACTCATCTCCTACACAAGGACATCACCTTCAAGTGGGATGGGAGATGAGACCAAGTGTTCCAACAAGTCACAAAATACCTGCTTACTCCTATACTTGTTCTGCCTATTCCAGACAAGGAAATGGTACTCTATGTGTCTATCACACAATCAACATTGGGAGCTCTCCTAGCCCAATTAGATGATGATAATTAAGAAATAGTAGTCTACTACATTAGTAGAGCACTAGTGGGATATTTAATAAATTATTCACCCATAGAAAGAGTGTTTCTCTAAGTTGTGTTTGCAACACAAAAGTTGAGACACTACATCTTAAACTAGAAGGTAAAGCCGATTTTAAAAGTAGACCCACTAAATTACCTCCTAGAGAAGGCATCCCTAATAGGCCAATTTACAAAATGGATGATGATCCTAAGTCAATTTGATATAGAGTATGTGGATAAAAGAGCTATCAAGGGACAAATCATAGCAAACCAACTAGTCGAAGCACCCATAGATTATCACAAGCCTCTCATAGTGGACTTTCCAGATGAGAGCATCCTGATGATAGAACAAATATTCCATTGGAATCTATACTTTGATGGGTCCCACACTAAACGTGGCTCTCGAGTAGGTGTTCTATTTATCACACCACATGAAGATAGTATTCCCAAGGCCTATAGGATCGCTTTCCCATGCATGAACAATATCTCAGAATATGAAGCTTTTATCAAAGGGCTAAGAATTTCTATTGAATGGAGAATAAAGGAGCTACATGTCTCTTGAGACTCTTAGTTAGTGATCAGAAAGGTGAACGATGAGTGCCAGATAAAAGAGGACAATTTGATGCCATATTGGCATGTTCAACTGAATCTTGCTTTGTGGGCCTATAGAACCAGTATCAAAACACCTATAGGAGCCACACCATACACATTGGTATATGGATAGAGGCTATTATACATATTGAGGTTCAAATACCAAGAGCATTCCAATTTGGTGATCTAGTATTAAAGGAAAACCCTCCCAATCAACAAGATTGTGAGAAGAAGGGGAAATTTGAACCCAATTGGTTAGGTCCATTCATCATCATATCAGCATACTAATCAGGAGCTTATCAATTGTCAACACCAGAAGGGGATATTTTTGATGAACCTATTAATAGTATCCAACTTAGAAAGTTCTACACTAGAATTATCTAGTGAATGGATAAAGTCTCACAAAAATACAAAAAAATCATAAAAGGTCCTAAAAAAAGGTCGCCTTGATGAAAACCTAGAAAATAGGCGTCATGGTGATAACCAAAAAATCAAAATATCAAAAAATAAAAATAAAAAAAATTGAAAAATGCAATAAAAACTAGTGAAAACCTAGAAAACAGGTGCTATTTGTGACAAGTCTAGTTGTTCCATCTATTTGAGCATGTCTTGACTACTCCATTTTTTCCATCATTCTGCTTAGTATCAAGAATATCATATACATATCAAGGAAATGTAGTCATGTCTCACCCTAGCTTGGGGGAAAAATCCTCAACTCACTTTGGGAAACAAACTTTGGGCTTAAACAAATAGATAAATAGTAACTTATGAAAAAAATAGCAAACACATTGATCATAGGAAAACTCAACATTGAACAATCAATCAACAATCAAAAGAAGATCAAAACATCCAAATCAAATAGCTTAAATAAATCAATCAGATCAAATCTAAATGGATGATATCTCTTTTGAATCATGATTTTATCGCTTTAGCTTGAATGTTCAAATGTTGTACTTCTGATTTTTGTTATCATATCTTTGGAGGAACTCGATGATGTATTGAACTAGAGAGGCAAGGAAGGAGTATGATTTTTCTTTGTTTATTTTCTGTGAGTTAATCATTCTTATCGTGTGGATTATCGCGAGACGTGCTCTGCCAAGTATCACTGATGACATTCAAAATTAACATAGGAAAATGATTGATTCTTATTTGTTTATGCAAGAAATGCTTAGGTCATCTCAGTTTAATTATACCTAGATGCTTGTGTTTGCTTGCAATATCAAAAATCATGGAAGAATTACTTAGGTCATCATGGTCTAACTTATACCATCGGTGCTTGTACTCACTTTCAAAATTTTAAAGGCTCAATGATTATAAAAAGCAAGATATATGGATTATTAAAGTGACAACTTTTGTATATTTAGTTCTGCATGGTTAAAATTAGATTGTATTCATGTTAGTTTTTACATCTGCAGAGTAAATTGTTTGAAGATTGGTAAGGATTTTAAAAGGCTGTTATCTCTATCATTATTCGACTAAGTATACTTGACATTAACAAAAACATCATCATTCTCATGTAGTTGCATTTACATAATACATATATTTATCATATCATTAATTGATCCATACACTTGATCATATGTGCATTAGCATATTATTCATTCATCTATACATCACATTATATATTTTCATAAGAAAATATCAAAAACAAATCATGATATTGCTATATAATCATTAACATTCTTGTATCATGCATGCATTAGATCATACATATTTGCATCAAAAAATAATAATAAAAAATTGCATTACATGTCATTTACATCATCATTACATATATCATATAAAATCATCTTCTATGTATCATCTCATAGCATATATAATTGTAATTTGCATCTTACAATTTTATTATTGCATTCATACATATTGATCACATATATTTCATTCACAGCATCAAATCATCAATGCATCCATATATCATAATTACATTCAGTGCATATCCATCACATCATCACATAAACATTGCATAGTATATAGAATATAAAAATCAAATGCATGTATCATAGGAATCCATCATGAAAACAATATAGAATGCATATAGATCATGAATCCGCCACATATCATATAACACTTAAAATCATAATGTCAAAGTATACAATGATGTCTGAATAAATGTCAAGAGATATAAATAGCAAAATGGCAGTAAGTCAAAATCTAGGTGTACATCATCAAATGCCTCAAAATACACCAGGAATCATATAATGGAGCTATGTCGTGCTCCCCCCAGATGGTCCTGGCATCTATACACTAGTGCCTCCTCCACCAGATGGACCTACACTAGGATCTATCGGATCTCGTAGAAGCGATTGTGTCACACCCTTGCTAGTAGTCCTAGTGTGAGTGCGACTACTAGACTGTGTATAACTCTCCTGATGCTCTGGTGGAATGGCCTCATGATACTTTAGCTGATACCACTCTGCCTCTCTAGAAGAATGTCGTACCTCTCTGAAATGATTTGCTATAGAGGTACCCTCAAAAGCTCTCTACAGTCTCTCAATAATTCCCTCTGCATGATCAACCCATAATTTAAGGTTGTCTCTCTTAGACATGAGTGTAGCAATCTGTGCCTGCATCTACATGTGGGCCTATGTTTGAGTCTTATCTACCCCTATGTCTAAGCTAACAAACCTTGCAACTATGCTAGCTGTCCTTGTAGAGTCTGAACCTGTACCTGTAATGATGCAATCAACTATTGTTGTTGTTGTGAGGGAACTCCAATATGTACACATTGTTGTGCTGCAACTACCAATGATCGTCTCTTCTAAGGCACTCTAAACTATTGTACATTGAGTAGGAGTCCTGCACCACCTTCATCTCCTCCTCCACCACCACCCCCATCTCGACCATCTTCGTCACTATCATCATCATCATCATCACTACTCTCTTCCTCCATCACTGCCACTACCTTCACCTTAGCCTCTGCCTCCTCCTCACCTCCTCCAGCTCTCCTCCTTTGTCTATGACCATGAACAACTGCTCTCTCCTCCTCATCCTATATAGGCACTACCTTATTTGGATTAGAAATATGAGGGAATGGATGAGTGACGAGATATTGCGCATACTCCTCCGAAATCAGATCCTAAATGACCTCTGGATGATAATCCCAAATGACTGACTGAATACCCAAATACTCCTCGACTACAACATCATATGAAAGGGTGGGCCCCCACTTTGTCACATCCATCTGCCATTAACCATAATGAGTGACACCCTGTGGCATACCCTAGACTCGTCCATACTGTCTCATCACCCTCCTCAACAAGAATGTCTCTATCAAAAAATAGGTCCACTCGATCAAGTACATAGACTGGCATAAATATGGCATCTTTGTATCATCCTCTAGCCATTTCTCACAATGATGGTAAGGTCTCCATACAATTTCCTCTAGATCATCGAGAACACATCTCCAATACTCTAGTTTTCCCAGCCTAGCCTAGACAACTGGACCTAGGTAACCATGCACATAAGGTCTCCCAGTGGGCCAATATCTATCTGTAATGGGATGTGTGATGGCTATATGCTCCCACACCCATATTTGAAGCAATGTGACCCTTGATGACAATTTGTGCCCTCTGAGGTACACCACTAATGTAAATCATGATATAGATGGGCCAACATGCACATGCCCCAAGCATATCTAGTCTGTTGAGTAATCATCTGCTCTAGTATGTGACCCCTTCCAACTGACAGTCCCTTTGACCTATGGTTGGGACATAAGAAACCACCAATGAATCCTACAAGTACACAAGGCAATGTGGTATACGCATCAACCATCTCTCTCTAGGGAATCATCTCATACTCGCAGATCTTGTCATCTAGGAATACTCTCCTCAAAGCATTTGTCCCGCCCTGCTCTATAGCATCATATAGTACAAGCTCCCTAATGATAGGTATCCTCAAAATGTGCTAGGTCAGGGTATGTGTAGGATCATCATGGAAAAAATAGGCCCTTAAGTGGCAAAAAATTCAAAAAAATCAAAGTTAGGAAACTTGACATAAAATTTTGAATAAGTTATCTATATTATTTCAAAAATATGTAAGAATAGAATATGTAGCAAATTGAACGTAGTTTCTAAACTACTAGGTTTGTTTTTAAAAAAAATCTATTTGTTGAATTTTTGAAGTTTCAATTCAGTAGTACTTAAAGTTTAGGGAAAAAATAAGAAGTGTTTGTCTAACCACCTTAACCAAAATAAAATGATAATATTTATTTATAAGATTTTAGATATAAGTAGAGGGCACATGTCCCTATGTGGTGCATTTTTTTTGGTAATTATTTTCCAAGTAAATAATTAAGTATGAATTTTTTATTACAACTTTTAAAAAATATAAAAAATTGTATGTCTAACCACCTTAACTTGGTAAAAACTTTATGAAATTATCATTAATTTTTTTAATTCGATAGTATACAAAGCATAGAATGTGACACATGTTTCAGATTCAAAAAATGTGATACCGTTTGAAAGCTATAGATATTTTTCAATCAACCTATCAATCAGGACTTTAGTCATAATTCAAATAAAAAATGAATAATAACTATTTATTAAATTCAAAGTAAAGCATAATTTATATTGGTAGAAAGTTGAATATCTCCTTTAAAAACCATTTTTGTTTCATCTATTTTAGGTACAAAAAAAGTTGTCAACCACATACCCTACACATACCCATCATATCACCACTTTTTGGCCCATCATGATCCTACACATACCCCACACATCCTACAAAGTCATTGTCATCTCACCAATAGGTAGGTGGAAGGTGTTATGATCATTATGCCACCTCTCTGTTAGTACTATTAAAAGACCCCTGTTGATCATGATCTGGGGCATATCTAGTAGAGAAGATTTAATCTGCATCATGTAATCATAGCTATCTTAGGCTGAACCAATTGAGGTATCAAATCAAATGTCCTTGGAAAGCGCTCACGAATCTATAGATTTGTAAAATGCTCCTATCATCACAAAATTTCGCAATTCAGTAAACTTTTCAATCAATCCAGATTAATAATCTTCTTAATCAATCAAAATCAATCAGCCTATCAATCTAATCAGCTCTGGTGAGATTTTGATCAAATCTCATGAGTGTTAATCAATCATTCAACCTTGCATGTCATGAGGTTTATCAATCAATCTATCATTCAACCTCACCTATCATGAGGTTTATCAATCAAGCTATTTTTGCACTTCGCCTATCATGAGGTCAATTAATCAATCAAACTATAATTGATACTCTCCTATCATGAAGTCAATTATCATCAATCAACAATCAAACCTCACCTATCACAAGCTTAATCATCATACAAATCTATCAAAATCATCAATCAAAATAAAATCACAAGCTGATGTGATTGAAAATTACCAAAATCAGGGAGTTTACTAACAATTTTATCATTCTAAGTTGGATGCACTAAAACAGTCATTCCAAGCATTGAAAAAGTCAATGAGCCATTTAAATTCATCAATGTGCTTGAGCAATCTATCATTGCGCTAAAATGGTAGATGTGTTGTTTTAGGCTACCAATGTGCTAAACAAGGGGTTTAATGTGCCAATCTAGTCAACGCACTATTTCAGTCATTTAGTGTGCTAAACTAGGGGTTGAATGTGTTAAAATCTTATATATATGCACTAATTCATCTATTCTATGCACTATTTTGATCAATGCACTAATCTAGCCTCTTTATGTGCTAAAACAGTTGAGCTATGCACTAAATCTATGAATGCACTACTACAGTCCTTCAAAGCACTACATCAGCCTATCTATGTGCTGAAACTAGTAAAAACCAAATTCAAATGACATAAACATATGAAAATTGAAATGCACAAATCACAAGGAGGTTTTTAGGGTACACATCGAAGGTCCATATGCGGTTGAGTGGTTGTGTCGTCACACACACTCGAATTGATGAGTGTGGTAGGGAATCACCATTTTGAGCTCCAAACTGCTAATTTTCTGTCACTGTGAACTTCAAACTTGCAAATGCACAAATGAGTTTCAAAATAACCTTTTTGAGCTTTTATAGGCTAATTAAGTGGGATTTTATGGAATTTATTTATTTTTATTTTTCAAAGGGGCTTAATTGAATTAATTCATTACAGGGGCAGTTTTCATATCATTTGTCGGGAGATAAATCACTTCAATATTGTTTCGTCATCGAATTATCATAAAATCATAAAAAATAGGAAAAATTTCAAAAAAAAATCCAAAAAATTCAAATTTTCATCAATTTATCTCCCGAGGTGGCATATATCTATTATCATTCAAAAATCACTCTCTAGGGCATGTTAGAATATTTTTGTGAGTGCTAGTAACAAAATTGACTCTTTCAAGCAACGTGTAAACACATCACTTCAAAGAGGGGCAAAACGTATACACCTAAATATGGTTTAGATAAATTTGATTAATTAAATACAATTATTTGATTAATTAACCTTTATTTCATCTACTATTAAATAAATAGAAATATTTATTTATATAGTTCATTTTTCTAATTCTTCTATTTTAATCACTTTTCTTCTAATTAGTCTATCTTAATTAAATAAACTAAATCACAAAGTTTTATTTAATTATCATATCCCTCATTTATTAAATAAAACAATTTCAAATATTTGGTTTATTTAATAATATTATTTTCTTCCAAAATTGAATAATTAAAATCTCTAATTGAGCACATGTCTACAACTTTTCTCTCAAACTGGAAAGTTTCAAATTGAATTCAAATTTCTATTTGAGCACATGTCTACAAGTTTTTTCTCAACAAAAATTGAAAGCTTCAAGTTAATTAAATTTTGCTTTATCCTTCCAACCAATTTTGGAACAAACTTTGAACACTTGGCTTCATTCTTCCACTTTTTCTTCCCGGTCATTTGCAAGAATTCTTTATCCTCTCCATCATCTTCTCCAACAAATTAATTCTTCACCATTGATTTATCTAGATTCAATCTCAACCATTGCTTGCTTCCACATCACAATTGTCTCTTTGAAATCTATAAATATAGTCTTTTGCTATAGGAAAAGCATCCCACTTTTGAGCAAAGAAACTCTATAGAAATAGAATTGAAGCATTTGGGCAATTAGCAATCTAGAATCATTTTATTTTTCATATCATTTTAGCATAGCTTTCATATAATTTCATATCAATTGCATATCATTTCATACAGTTTTTATATCACATCATATAGCTTTTATTATCATATCAATATCATAGCTTTCATTATCAATCATTGTCATCATAGTTTATCATATAGATCATCATTCTCATTCACCAGGTTGTCACTTTGACAGTCACAATGCAAAAAATTAAGAAGTGTTGTTATTGATTTACTGATATACTCATTTCACCACTTACAAGTCCAAGTATGATATTTTTCTATATTTTTCAAAAAATTAAAAGTGATTTTAATGCTTTTTAGATGCAAACTGAGGATGCAAATGTAGATTTTTAGTTTTTCAATGATATGAGATGCAAAAATGAAATCTAAATGAGTCTTTCACTAATGCAATTTTATAAACCCTAGGATGCAAAAACAAAATCTAATTGAAAGTTAATGAAAATTAATCCTAGTATGTAAGATGCAAAGGAAATATGAAATGTAAAGTGCTCAATATGCAGGTTCACCAAAATGAACCATATATTTTTGGGTAGGATTTATAGGCTACTCTTGCACTCTTAGAATGTTTCACCTAAAAGGAGAGAGATAAAACCACACAAAATCAAGGTGGTTCACTCAAATTAGGATGTGTATGATGTTATTAAAGCTAAATGGAATGATATATATGCAACTAAGTGATGAGATTAATTGATTATTAATGCAAAACCAATGAAATATGCAACATTGGAAAACACAATGTGATATGCAAACATGAACAAATGCAAAACAAAGAAAGAAGAAGGCTGAATCACCATGCACCTAGAAGTTTGATGAGGATTCTAGAGTGTTTTGAATGATGGAAGAAATCACTAAAAATCACCAGTGGGACTCATTCGCCACTGATGGTGAATTAGTCCTGCTTCTGATGAAATCTTCTAGAAATTGGTTTCTAAGTGTTAGGATATGGAATCTGAAAAAATCTAGATTACTAGCCTTAGGGTGGGACTCATTCGCCACTAATGGTGAATCAGTCCTCTCCCAAAATTATATGAAATTAGGGACCAATTTTGTAGCACCAGATCTAAGGTTGTCTACTTGTAGGGTTGCCGAAGTCAAATCTACAGAAAAGAGACAAAATGTCTTCTTTGAGCTTAAAATAGGTTGTAGTTGACTTGAAAAAATTTATTGACTTCTTGTCCACTTTTCAACACCTAAATGCTCGTGAAATATGTATACACAAGTTTGCAAATACACATGAAAAAGGGGAAAAATGGTTAAGGGTTAGGTTTTAGGACTTTCCTTAGTGAAAACCCACTTTGGTAATCAAACCCTTTATGAAATAATGAAATGGAAGAGAATGATAAAAAAATGACATGCAAACGCTATCAACTTACGAAACCCTTGTTGAAGAAAACCTAAAGATATGTCAATGTCTACTCTCGAATGCTTGATTGATGCTTGATTTCATGATACAAAGTGCTCAAATGTGATTTGCATGCTTAGTGAATGAAAAGATTGCTTGAATGAGTTAGGAGATGTAAAATGAAGAGAAAAACACATATTTATACACACTTGTCCCTTAGTAACCTAATGATACCTCATCATAGGTCGACATAAGGTAATTTTAAATAAAAACCTGAAAGAAAATTTAAAATATTTTGAATTTTGAGCCAAGAGGGACTCATTCGCCACCCATGGCGAATGGGTCCCACCTCAGACTTGAAAGTGGGTGTTTGGAATTATATTGCATTTAATGTTATTTGTCGGGTTTACACTCAAAACCACACATAATTATGCCTTATAAGGGCATAAAATGGTCAAGTAAAGCATAAGAAAGGTGTAAATAGTGAAATTAAGCCTTGAAAAGCATGAAATCTTGTTACAAGACTTTAGAACACTTCAAAATAGGACTTTTTGATGAATAAAAAGGTGATTTTTAAGTGAATTGTAATAAATAGAGTCTAGAAAGGTGTAGAAATGTTTTACAACACTTCACAACACCTTCAAAAGACACCATAATTTGAATTTTAAGGACCTAATGTGAATGTTTAAGTCACATTACAACATTAAATCAGAGCAAAATGGACCAAGCATTGAGAGAAAAGACCTAAAAGGCCATGAAAATGCCAAGGGGCCATTTTTCTATGGAGAAACTTGGAAAATAATTACAAAAAATATGCATCACATGGGGACATTAGTCCTATACTTATATCTAAAATCTTATAAAAAATATTATCATTTTATGGTGGTTAGGGTGGTCAGGCTAACACCTACTTCTTATTCTTTCCCTAAAATTTAAGTAATACTGCATTAAAATTTCTAATTTTCACGAAATCGATTTTTTTTAAAATAAACCTAGTAGTTTAGAAACTACATTCAATTTTCCACAGATTCTATTCTTACATATTTTTGAAATAATATAGGTAAATTATTCAATTTTTTACGTCAAGTTGCCTAACTCTGATTTTTCTAAATTTTCATTGCCACTTAAGGGCCTATTTTTTCCATGATGATCCTACACATACCCTAACATTTCATAGATAACAACTTGATGACTATCATATCCATGGGTCTTCTTAGAACACTACATGATACATAGGATAATCTTCATAGAACACTATGATCTCTCTTTTGATACAACTTTCATTTGAAGTTTACTATGAATCTCATGATGGCTTATTTGTACACTGTCTTTGTTTAGCGTTGTATCATAAGGTCTTTGCACATACCAAACATATAAAAATTAGAAATATATACAAATTTGAAGCAATAATTAAGCGAAAAATACACCACCATATTAATAGTGAAATATTAGTCAAATTTGAATTTCATGATATATATTAAACTTTGAAGTTAAAAAAAATAATGTCTAGTGTCAACAATCAGCCATCATTGAGGATCATTGATCAAATATCATATGAGTCATCAAATATATCATCATCATCATCCATATTAGATGACTTCTCATCATGATTTAGCTCTTTTACCTCTATGTTTCCATTGTTATGACAATGACAATATCATCAGTCGATTTCCCCTCTTTTTCATTTATGACTGTAGCTTTGATTATGAAATGCCACATTTCTTGTCATTGCTCTTGACCTTGAGCTTGCAACAAAAAAATAACCTGATAACATCTAAACAAAAGAACTCCTTAATCACATGATACTATTGATCCTAGACTATATTCATTTAGTCTAATCCCAATTAACATTGGTCAAAATCCTCAAATGGTTGTCAATGGTGTTTAGGAGGTTTGATTGCTTTATGATGGCTATGTCCTTCATTGATAACTGATCTTCATGGAATGCAACTTTAATCTTTGTCATCTTGAAGGAATTTAATGATATCACTTTGTTTTGATGTTTGGATATCTTCATGTAGGAGTTGTATCATTTGGAATTTATCACTTTATTTATACCATCTTAATGATGATGAATGCCACTGTATTTCAATATTTTGATCCCTATCTGATGCAGAGTACCGAGGAAAAGTATAAATCTTCTCAAAATTCAATGAAACCAATGGAAAATTCATTAAAAACCTTAAAACATACCTTCATGCAAATTTTTACCAATTTCTAGTGGTTAAAATAAAAGATATGCAATTTTATTGCTTGCTGCCATGTGTAAATCAGAACTTGACTGTTTTCACCAAAATGAGCATAACTTTCTTAATATTCCATGAAACAACCTCAAACCAATTCAAAAAGAAAGATAACTAATCCCTCTATCCAAAAATATAATATTTATTTCATTTTGAGGTTGTACCTAGTCGTACAATTTCCTGCAACACGACTGTAACAGAGAAATCTGAAAAGTTGCAATCAATAAAATCACCATAACTTACTCAAATTTATCAATAAAATATGGCCATAAGAGTTCGTACAATGATCTGAAACTCAGATTTATCAAAAAAACATAGAAATTTTGCATAAAATTAGGGCTTCATTATTGGTTCTTCATTATTTACATCCCTCTCCCCTAAGATTCGACCATACAATGGTATTTAAACCATTTATAAGCATGAAAAACCACCTACAACTTTCTAACTTCCTCATATGACCCTTCATCTTCTTATTTTTGCATTTTTGCAATTTTACATTTTTGCATTTTGACAACTTTTAACAATTTTTACAATTTTTGACAATATGAACTCATACTCACCTAATAACCTATTAAATAACTCAAACATATTAAATATGGTCTAAATGACCTTATGAAATGACCAAAATACCATGTAAATAAAATATTTACAAAATGGTCTCATGGAGGCATGAATTCCACTAGGTGCTCCTGCACCATACTCCCAGAGAAAAGAAAATTAAAGTTCCATTGAATGTTGGTCTGCTCCTTCTTTCTGATCTTCCAATTCTTTTGCAACTTTTCCTTCTTTGTATCTCTTCTTGGGTCCTTCCTCTTTTTCTTCTCAAACCATCCATTATCCATCATCTTGCCAACTTCTAGGCTCCAAAACTCCATTTCTTGTGCATATACCTCAACAACATCATATATACCTTCATTCTCATCATCAAAATACCATATATAACTTGCATCATATCCTTGAAAATCTGCATAAAAATCATTAGCAAAAAAATCTACAAAATTTTCATTATCAACCTTATTGTTAACAATATCTTGAGTATCAGTAACAACCTTATCAACAATCTCAACAACTTTCTCTACTTGTTCATCAACAATTTCATCAACTACTTGATTACCAACAACCATATCATTCCTCTCAACATCAATATGTTATTCAATAAACAAAGAAGTTTGCTCATCTTCAAACACAATTGGAATATCAATTTTCTCAACAAAATTTACCTCTACCTCATGTGCTGCTATCCTTGCTTGTTTTTTCCTTCTTTGAATAATCTTTTGTATGGGCCATTCAAATTTCTTCTTCACTGTCAAATTCCAACTTGTAACTTGCCTATACAACTGTTCTATCCTTTCCTATAACTCTTTGATCTTTTGATTAAACATCTCTTCCTCTTTTCTCTTTCTCTCTTTTCCCTCTTGCTTTTTCTTCTTTTTCCTCTCTTCCTCTGCCTGCAAATGTCTTCCCAATCTTGTCACCAAATCCATCTTCACAAGAAAGTCTCTCCTTGCTTCTATTCAACTTTTGTCTGCCTTTCCTTGGCAGCAACTAGGTTCTTTTTAACCTGTACACAACCACAAAACCAAAACCATAAACTAATACTAGCCCAGACCTTTTGTTGAGCTCTGATACCAATTTGATGCGGAGTACCGAGGAAAAATATAAATCTTCTCAAAATTCAATGAAACCAATTGGAAATCATTAAAAACCCTAAAAAAGACCTTCATGCAAATTTCTACCAATTTCTAGTGGTTAAAATAAAAGATATGCAATTTTTATTGCTTGCTGCCATGTGTAAATCATAACTTGACTGTTTTCACCAAAATGAGCATAACTTTCTTAATATTCCACGAAACAACCTCAAACTAATGCCAAAGAAAGTTAACTCATCCCTCTATCCAAAAATATAATATTTATTTCATTTTGAGGCTGTACCTAGTCGTACAATTTCCTGCAACATGACTATAACAAAGAAATTTGAAAAGTTGCAATCAATAAAATCACCATAACTTACTCGAATTTGCATGAAACTGAGTGAGACAAAAAGGAGAATGTTGTAGATTCATATATTAATCATTCCAAATGACTTTTACATGAAAATATGGCCATAAGAGTTTGTACAATGATCTAAAACTCAGATTTATCAAAAAAAACATAGAAATTTTGCATAAAATTAGGGCTTCATTATTGGTTCTTCATTATTTACATCCCCCTCCCATAAGATTATACCATAAAATGGTATTTAAACCATTTATAAGCATAACCAACCACCTAAAACTTTCTAACTTCCTCATATGACCCTTCATCTTCTTATTTTTGCATTTTTGCAATTTTACATTTTTGCATTTTGACAACTTTTAACAATTTTTACAATTTTTGACAATGTGAACTCATACTCACCTAATAACCTATTAAATAACTCAAACATATTAAATATGGTCTAAATGACCTTATGAAATGACCAAAATACCATGTAAATCAAATATTTACAAAATGGCCTCATGGAGGCATGAATTCCACTAGGTGCTCCTGCACCACTATCATCAATACCTTGAAACCTCAAAAGACACTCTATGACTGATCCTTCAATCCAACCTTTTTGATTGAGATAAAATAAATCTCTAGGGCTGAGATCTTAACATCTCAATAATGCGCCTCTTGTTTATGCTAAGCTCCTTAACATTGCTACTCCTTTCATTTATGCTTGATGTTGTTGTTTCTTAGGAGAGATATCCTGCCCTTTAGGTCCTATGATAACCCTTTTCTTGATGGCATTCCTCTCGAAGGTTTTATTCTTTGGATTTCACATACATTACTTGGTTTATGCTACAACAATGGAGAAACATCTATGTATCATTGATTTGCACTTTTAAATGTCACTTGCGACTTCCAAGGCCTACACACATTTAAGAATGGGATATATTATGAAGGGATATCCCCCCTTCAACACTGTACCTATGCTCTTGATAGTGGTTTCTTGATAAAGCCAAGAGGATGGTTTGAATATCCCTGCTTTCCAAATAGTCTTTTCACTGTCATGATAAGAGAACTTGATAAACATTTATATTTGAATATTCTTTCAACTTTTGAAACTCAGTCATGACTTTTGAATATCCCATGTGCCTCGATAACGGTACATTGAGGCTATTATGATAAGACAAGTTGTCGGTTGGGTGTAGCTCAGAATATTTGGCTGACTTGGCAAGTGAAATAAGGGCATTCCTAGCATAGAAATGACCACTTGGACATGTTGGTGCTAACATTTTGGACCTATTATGAGCATAATGAAATTGTGCAATAATGCACCTTTTCACTACTTGCATCTGATAGATTTTTTGGCACCAAAAAATTGTTTGCTATGGGCAACTAGGATCAAGTATTGAAAATCTAAGAAATATTATTGTAGAGGTACCTCATGTGACCCCATAGGTTTAGAAAGTTTATTTTTATGTGCCACCATCTTTGAGAAACAACCCGTCAAAGTTGGCCAATTTTGGATCTTTGGCCTCTTAAGAGAAGTTTCCGGTTGGGTGTAGCCTAAAATTTTTGGGTGACTTGGCGAGAAAAATAGGGGTATGCCTAGTATAGAAATTACCACTCAGATGTGTTGGAACTAACATTTTATCCCTACGACAAGTAGAACGGAATTGTGCAATAATGCAACTTTTCACTACTTCAATCTGACAATTTTTTAGTGCTAGAAAATATTTCGCCACGGGCAACTGGGAGAAATTCTTAAAAATATGAGAGAGGTTATTGTAGAGGTACCTCATGCAACCTTTTAGGTTAAGAAATTTCATTTTTATGTTCCACCATCTCTGAGAAACATCCCGTTGAAGTTGGACAATTTTGGCACTTTAACCTCTTAAGAGAAGTTGTTGATTGGGTGTAGCTCGAAACGTTCAGGTGACTTTGCAAGTGAAACATGGGCATTACTAGTGTATAAATTCCCACCTAGACATGTTGGTATTCACATTTCAGCCCTATGATGAGTAGAATTAAAATTGTGCAAGAAGGCAACCTTTTCACTACTTGCATATGATAGTTTTTTGGCACCAGAAAATAATTCACCACCAACAATTGGAATCGAGTATTGAAAATTTGAGAGAGGTTATTAAAGAGGTACTTCACATGACCCCATAGGTTTAGAAAATTCATTTTTATATGCCACCATCTCTGAGAAACAACCCGTCGAAGTTGGCCAATTTTGGCACATTGGCCACTTGAGAGAAGTTGCCAGTTGGGTGTAGCCCGAAATGTTCAAGTGAATTGGAGAGAAAAGAAGGGGCATACCTAGCATATAAATTCCCACCCGGACATGTTGGTGCTGATAGTTCAACCCTATGACGAGTAGAACAAAAATTGTGCAATAATGCAACTTTTCACTACTTGCATCTGACAATTTTTTTGGCACCAGAAAATTGTTCGCCACAGAAAACTGGGATCAATTCTTGAAAATATGAGATAGGTTATTATATAAGTACCTCACATGACCCTGTTGGTTTATAAAATTCATTTTTATGTTCCACCATCTCCGAGAAATAGCCCAACAAATTTTTCCAACTTTGGCACTTTGGCCTCTTAAGAGAAGTTGTCGGTTGGGTGTAGCCTGAAACATTCAAATGAATTGGTGAGTGAAGCAAGGGAATTCATAGCATATAAATTACCATCCAAACATGTTGGCATTGATGGTTCAGCCCTATGACGAGCAAAAGGAAAATTGTGCAATAATGCAACTTTACACTACTTGCATATGATAGTTTTTTGGCACCAGAAAATCGTACACGACAGGAAACTAGGATCGAGTCTTGAAAATATAAGAGAGGTTATTGTAGAATCACCTCAAATGACCCTGTAGGTTCAAAATTTTCACTTTTTATGTCCCACCATCTTCAAGAAATAGCTCGTCGAAGTTGGCCAATTTTGGCACTTTGACATCTTAAGAGAAGTTGCCGATTGGGTGTAGTCTGAAACATTTAGGTGACTTGGAAAGAAAAATAGAGGCATTCCTAGCATAGAAATTCCCACTCAGATGTGTTGGCATTGACGGTTCATCCCTATGACGAGTAGAAGAAATTTTTTGCAATAATGCAAATTTTCACTACTTGTATCTGATAGTTTTCTTAGCACCAAAAAATTGTTCACCATGGGCAACTAGGATTGAGTCTTGAAAATATAAGAGAGGTTATTGCAGAGGTACCTCACATGACCTTGTAGGTTCAAAAATTTCATTTTTATGTGCCACCGTCTCTAAGAAACAACTCGTTGAAGTTGGCCAATTTTAACACTTTGGCCTCTTAAGAGAAGTTGCCAGTTAAGTGTAGTCTGGAACATTCAAGTGAATTGGCAAGAAAAAATGAGAATTCCTAATGTAGAAATTCCCACCCAAAATTTTTGGGGCTAATAGTTCGGCCCTATGACTTGAGTAGAATGAAAATTGTGCAATAATGCAACTTTTCACTATTTGCATCTGACAGCTTTTCTGGCATGAAAAAAATGTTCACCACGGGAAACTAGGATCGAGTCTTGAAAATGTGAGAGAGGTTATTGTAGAGGTACCTCATGTGACACTATTGGTTTATAAAGTTCATTTTTATGTGTGACCATCTCCGAGAAACAACATGTCGAAGTTGGCCAATTTTGACACTTTGGCCTCTAAAGAGAAGTTACCGATTGGGTGTAGCTCGAAATGTTTGAGCAACTTGGTGAGAAAAATAAGAGAATTCATAGTGTATAAATTACCAACCAGATGTGTTGGCATGGAAAATTCATCCTATGACGAGAAGATCAAAAATTGTGCAATAATACAACTTTTCACTACTTGCATATGACAGTTTTTTGGCACCAGAAAATCATTCGCCACAGGCAACTGGGATCGAGTCTTGAAAATATAAGAGTGGTTATTGTAGAGGTACCTCACATGATCCCATAGGTTTAGAAAGCTCATTTTTTATATGCCACCATCTTAGAGAAATAGCCCATAAAATTTGGACAATTTTTGCACTTTGGCCTCCTAACAAAAGTTGTCGCTTGGGTGTAGCCCAAAAAATTTGGGTGACTTGGCAAGAAAAAAAAGGTCATTCATAGCATATAAATTCCCACCAGGAAATTTTGGCACTAATGGTTCAGCCCTACAATGAGCATAATGAAAATTGTGCAATAATGCAAGTTTTCACTACTTGCATTTGACAATTTTTTTGGCACCAAAAAATCATTCGCCACAGGAAACTGGGATCGATTCTTGAAAATATGAGAGAGGTTATTGTAGAGGTACCTCATGTTTAATTTTAAGTTTAGAAAGTTCATTTTTAATGTGCCACCATCACCGAGAAACATCCCATCGAAGTTGGCCAATTTTGGCACTTTGGCCTCTTAAGAGAAGTTATCCATTGTGAGTAGCTTAGAATGTTTGAATGAATTGGAAAGTGAAATAAGGGAATTCCTAGTGTATAAATTCCCACTCAGAAGGGTTGGCGCTGATAGTTTGGCCCCACAATGAGAGAAACAAAAATTGTGCAATAATGCAACTTTTCACTACTTGCATTTGATAGTTTTTTTGGCACCAGAAAATCATTCGCCATAGGCAACTAGGATCGAGTGTTGAAAATATGAGAGGTTTTATAATATAGGTACCACATATGACCCCACTGGTTCAAAATTTTCATTTTTATGTGCTACCATCTTCGAGAAGTTGGCCAATTTTTGAACTTTGGCCTCCTACGAGAAGTTGCCGATTTGGTGTAGCCCAGAACATTTAGGTGACTTAGCAACTGAAATAGAGGCATTACTAGTGTAGAAATACCCACCTAGACATGCTGGTGTTTAGAGTTTAACGCTAGCATGAGCAAAACAAAAAATGTGCAATAATGAAACTTTTCACTACTTTCATTTGACAGTTTTTTTGGCACCAAAAAATCATTCGCCATGGGAAATTGGTATTGAGTCTTGAAAATATGAGAGGTTATTGTAGAGGTACCTCACATTACCCTGTAGGTTTAGAAATTTCATTTTTATGTGTCACTATCTTTGAGAAACAACCCATCAAAGTTGGGAGATTTTGGCACTTTGGCCTCTTAATAGAAGTTGTCGGTTGGGTGTAGCCCGAAACATTCAAGTGACTCAGTGAGAAAACAGTAGTATGCCTAGCATATAAACTCCCACCTAGATGTGTTGGCACTGATAGTTTGTCCCTATGATGAGCAAAACAAAAAGTGTGCATCGTCGCGCCCACAAAAGGATATGAAAATCACAGTAAAACCTTTCCTGGGAATTGGACATTCCAACAGGTGACTAATATCTCTCTATGGATGTTCATTTACTTGTCAAACCAGGGGATGTATACTTTAAATGGTGCAGCACAATATATGCACTAAGAACTAGTTTCGGTCAAAATTTAATAGAAATAAATACTTGAAAGGAATTATATCTACGCTACAGGAAGGTAATGCAAAGTTCTTTTAACTCAACTATGATTTGATTAAAACAGAAACCATAATATCTACAAATGAAACACAAAATGTGAACTGGCCTTATGCTGTAGGAATAGGCATAGGGATGGATTCCCTATGCTGCAGGAGCAATACAAGACTGAGTTTGTATGAAAAATTCAAAGATGAAAGCTAACTGATGATAAGCAGAAAAGAACAGCTAACTTACTAGCTATAGATACTTACTAAGTGGGCCCCCTTAGCAAGTATCTACTGATTACGCAGGTGCTGAACTCGAAAATTCATCAAACTTTATTCATGAAAATAGAATGGTATACATTGCTTTGTTGATATAGAAACTAACAACAAACTCTGTCTGTTGTCAAACAGATTCTGCTTTTCATTATCATACTGACTCTTACATGGTATCTGTTAACTTTCTATCACTATGCTTCTATCTTACTCTAACTATCATCTCCTTCTCACGCACGTAGGAGGAGTACTTTATTTAAAATTAGGAGAGCAACTAACTAACTAACCCTATCAAAGAAAGACGTGGAAGTAAAGTGTATCCCAGAATCAAGGAACAAACTTCATAAATGAATTTATGCGTTCAACCCGATCTAGAGAGAATCTAGTGGTCCACTCTTTCTAGATTGACTATCATTAAAAATCATTCCCAACGGTTTCGATCAAAGAGTCTTCGCTAGAGCTTCCTCGAAGTCGTGCAGGAAATAGACTTTACTGCAAGGTTGAGATCGACTGCGCTTGACTTGATCATACTTCATCAACAACCTGTGAAACAAAAGGTAACAGATGCGAAAGAAAAGGTGTATCGCACATACACAATATCCGTTCATTAATCACACATTTAAATCTATTTCATCACTCAAAAATTGTATGCGATATACCAGTCATTTAGGGAGTCAACAAGGCAATAAATGTAGTCAATTCAGCACAATAGGCTGCAGGAATATGAAAATATTTTTCTACAGGATATCCCAATAAAAAGTTTCAAAAGAGTTTAAACAACCACGAATAGCAAAAGTAAAGATATTAAAAGTTCATCATAATATCCAAACTATGAGCACATTTTAAGCTCATCATTCTGCCCCCTACTTAGCCCAATTCTGGTCCTCCAGCATTAACTTTCCTGGTAGTTTCTCTAAAATCAGTGGTTGCAGCATGGCTCTGAAATGGAGTTCCAAACCTGTAATAAAATCCTCTAAAATTATGCCACCTCTCATACCTAAGAGATTTTGAATCATCATTAAGATTGGTAGCCTGATAAGGATAAAGGGGCCACATTAGCACAGGAGGTCTGAATGTCAATGGCAACCATAGTTCAAATCTCTTTTGAAGTCCCAATTGTATATATCTGCTTGATCGTTTAAGAGCTGCTGTGAAATTTAGAGGACTGTGAGGTTCGGATCTTCTTAGCCCAACAGTTAATCTTTCCCACCTTTTCTCACTTCTGGTGTATACCAGTCTCCAAAATGAATATGACTGTTCGTGAAATTCATCATATACCTATTTTCTGAGATCAAATATTTTCTCTCTGGCTGTACTATTATGAATGCCATATGTCGGAGTAAACCAGGTTTTCAACATTGCATGGGGGTTTGAACTTTGAGAGCATAATGAAACAGGCTCATTTTTCTCAGCCTCCTCATATATTTCCCATTGTTTGCCATAATTTGCTTCATTTGCTGCCCATGACATAAATGATCTCAAATGGATATCACCAATATACAGAAGAGGGTTCCATTTTGTTTCAGATGGAATTAAAAAGCCATGTAAATGAAATTCACACAGAGAATTTCTTAACCAATTAGGGGCTGCCTGGTATGGATCGTAAAATTCTTTAGTAGTGTGAAGTATAGGATCTTGATTTCTGGAAATTCTCATTAGTTGGAACCATAAAAACTGTTCCTTAAGGCACAAAGCATAAACTCTGGGTGGTGGTCTACATTCCATAATCTGACCAGTTACTTTTAACATTTCATCCATTTTTTCTTTTAACTCAGAAATTTCCTGTTTCTGACTTTCAATTTCCTTTTTTAGTTTCTTCCTTTCTACCTCCCATAGACTTTGTTGCATGTCAGTCTGGGCTAGGTGCCAGAAAGTCAGGGTTTGCAATGTAACTGTTTCCCAGTTAACTTTGACATATTCCAGAAACTCGATCAAAAATATCTTCTTATAAACAACAATGGCTTTACAAGTTGCAAGGTGAAATATAGCTTCACTAGGTACATTCAATTGTTCAGTCTGTTCCTGCTCTTGCTGCAAGATGAATTCTTGTTGTTGCAGTGGAGAAGACTATGCTTCCTCCGAGAACTGCATAGCAGTGGTAGCCAAGTCATCAAGACTTGGTAACCCTTGCTCCATTTCCTTTGTCTCAACTTGTTCCTCTTAAGGAACGAATGAACTTTGTGCAACATTTTCAGACACATTCTAAGAAACATCAAATTCAGACCCTACAGACCCTTCTGAAATTACAATAACCTCTGGTTGAGGTGAAGCAGGGGAGGTCTTACATTTTTTCCTTGTGGAAACTCTTCTTGGCACTGGTGCAGCTACATGAGGTGTTCTAGTAACCTTCCTCTTTCTGGTCTGCTTAGAGGGCTCTGCCCTACCAGAGGATGATGGTGAACTGGTGTTAGCAACAGGTGTTGCTATAGGAGAGATGGCTGCAGGGGAAGGTGTTGCAGGAGAAGAGCATTGCCTTTTCCGAGAATGAGGGTCAGACTTTGGGGTTTGTTCTGTCCTAGACGACTCACCTGCCTTTGTTTTTCCCTTCTCTCTCCTAGTGGTAGACCTAGTTTGTACCTGAGCAGAGGATTCTGGTGGGGGAGCTGCAGGACCAGGTGCTACAGGAGTAGATGACCCTTGCCCTATTCTACTGGTAGATGCAATTTCTTTCTTTTTTTTCTGAGGCCGTGGGATAAGTACCCTAGGGGGTTGTGGAATTTGCAAGCTCTTTTGGGCAATGAATTGTTGCCAGGGAAGAGGTGAGACATCTCTCAAAGAGCGTTCAATCAGTAATTTGATAAGGCCATGATGAGCAACAGAATTATCTTTCCCTTGTTGGGTTCTGTGGGCACTTTGTTCCATAAATTTTAATAGGAAATTCAGAACATTTATAACTAACCCATGCCTCATATGACTTAATAATTTGAAATGATAAGAATGCAGGTAGGAGAAACAGCCTTCATAGGTTAAATACCTGATTATGTAAGCGGCATATTCTGAATAAGGAGGAGGCAACGATACCCACTTGCGTCCCTACTTGGAGACTTCCAAAGGTCCATCAGTGGGCATTGAAAACTCAGCCCTTACAGCGACAACATCTGAAGAAAATTTTTCTCCAATGGCTAGAAGTCTGGTTACTTCAGCAATTCTATCTTCAGTTGCAACAACCGTTAGACCCCACATAGTAGCTTCCCCTTCAGAAAGGGTTCTCAAAAATTCTCCAGCAGCCTCCTCATCAAAAGCATTTAAACTCAAGAAGTAGTTTAACCATCCACAGAGGCTGAATGCATGGACTGTTTGAGGATTTTTCAATAATAATTCATGAGCTACAGGCTCATGTTGCACTAGCTGACCACCCATGTTCACAATTTTCCCCTAGCTGAACTCACTTCCTTGCTGAAAATTCAAATTCTCTATTTTCCTTTCTGTTCTGGTTTTTCTTCTATCGTGCCTACACATTTCTTTCTTTTCCAAAAATGAACTTTTTGAACAAGCAGTTTTAATTGTAGTTTACAGGAAAAACATGCAATAAAAAGGACATGCGATCATATTTGGAAAGTACAAGAAAAATAATAAAGAAAGGTTATTTGCGCAGTTACGGCAGCGGTGAAAAGACAGGTTTTAAAAGGTGGATTACCCCGCCCCCTACTTAGAGTATGACATGTGTCCTCACATGTACTAAAGAATAGGCGGAGATTGGGTAATAATGACTGGTACTATCATAGCAGTAAATAAATAGAATAAAATAAATCAAATATGCGATAACAAAAGATATGGCGTACCTTTGATAATTGCATGTATGTGTGAAGAAAGATGATGGTGTCTACATGAATTGACAGTTGGGAATGATATCATAATTAAGGGTGATGCGGATGGATGAAGTGGATGGGTGACGTGGGCGGACAAGATGAATGGATGGAATGGATGGATGGATGGAAGATAAAGAAGTGAGATGGGGTGATAAATGAGAATGGAGAAAAAGGGGTTTCCTTTTAAAAAAAATGAAAACCTTTATTATGAGCATGCTTTTCAAAATTACGGTGAAGCTGCAGGAGAAAGGCTAAAGCCTTCGGTTGCAGGAAGAGTAACGGGAGGAACCTGAATGAACTATTGCATGAATTCTTCTTTTGAGACTAGTTTATGGTACAACCGGAGTCGGTGGCCATTAACTAGCAATTTGAAATGGACTGGATCAATTGTCACCAGTTGTACAGCTCCGTTGTTGAACACATTCTCAACTTTATAGGGGCCAAGCCATCGTGTTGTGAGCTTACCTTGGTTTTCTTGATATCTGAAATCATATAACAGAGCCCAATCACCAGCAGAAAATTGCTTGGTCTTGATGTGTTGATCATGCCATTTTTTCCTTTGCTATTGGACCGTTTCTGTATGCTGCAGGGAAACTTTTCTCATTTCATCCAAAGCGTTTAGCTGCAGGAGACGTTCCTTTTGTGCTTTAGATATTTCCATATTGAGTTCAAGAGCTGTCCTCAAAGTTTTGTGCTCAAATTCTATGGGCAACATGGCTGTTTTCCCATAAAGTAGCTCAAAAGGTGTAAACCCAGTTGTTGTCTTCCATGTAGTTTTGTAAGCCCAAACTGCTTCACGAAGTCTTTTGCTCCAATATTTTCTATGGAGCTGAACTGTCTTTGTTAGGATCGCCTCAATTTCCCTGTCTGTTACCTCCACCTGACCATTGGCTTGAGGTTGATAGGGGCTGGACTTCCTATGTTTGATTTTATAGTCATTCATTAGTGCAGTGATCAGATTCGATGTGAACTAAGCTCCCTGATCAGTTACAAGCTCTCTAGAAACTCCAAATCTAGTGAAAATTTATTCATACATAAATTCAGCAACCTTGTTATCTCGAGCATGAGTCATAGCTTTTACCTCAACCCACTTTGTTACATAGTCCATGCAAACTAGAATGTATGACTTTCCATTTGATGGTGGATCAATTGGTCCCACAAAATCCTTTCCCTATTTATCAAAAGGGGTGACTATTACCTGTGGGTATAGTGGCATTTCATCAGACTTGGTTAGTCTCCCCATATGCTGACATCGGTCACATTTCCTTGTATAGGCCACAACATCCTTGTGTAATGTTGGCCAGTAGTACCTTGTTGTAAGAATCTTCATTAATGTTATCTTTGCTGCAAAATGTCCCCCACATGGTTCATCATGGCAAGCATGCAAGATATCATAAGTCTCATCTTCTCTTACACATCTTCGCATCACTTGATCAGGTCCAGTATAAAACAGACAATTTACAATCCATGAAAAGTTAAAACTTTTCTCTATTAACAATTTATTTTCTTTTGGAGAAAAGTGGGCTAGTATTCTACTTGCTGCTAGATAATTGGCAATGTCTGCATACCATGGTGTATGTGGAGCAATAGAAAAAAAGTTTTCATCTGGGAACCTATCATCAATGACCTCATGTTCAACAGGTGCAGCTAATTGAAGTCTTGATAAAAAGTCAGCTACAACATTAGCTCTTCCTAGTTTATCAATGATTGTAATGTCAAATTCTTGTAACAACAGGAGCCATCTTGCTAATCAACCAGAAATGACATATTTTTTCATCAGATACTTGATTGTTGCATGGTCAGTATGGACGAATATCTGATAACCTATGACATAATGCCTAAATTTATTCAAAGTATACACTACTACGAACAATTCCTTTTTTGTAACAGTATAGTTGAGCTCAGGACCTTGAAGGTTCTTGTTGATAAAGTAGATAGCATGCTCAATTAAATTTTCTTTTTGACTTAAGACTGCTCCTATACCAAAATCAGAGGCATCAGCATGTATATGAAAAGGAAAATTCTAATTTGGACCTTGAAGAACAGGGGCTTTAGTAAGCAAGTCCTTTAGTTGCAGGAAGGATTTTTCACAGGCCTCTATCTACTCGAATTGAGAATCCTTAGTTAACAAGGCATAAAGTGGGCTGGAAATTTTACTGAAATATTTTATAAACCTTCTATAATACCCTGCATGGCCAAATAAAATTCTGACATCCTTTTGTTTTGTAGGAGTTTGTAAATTCAGAATAACTTCAATTTTAGTAGGGTCGACCTGAATTCCATTCTTTGAAATATGATGGCCTAGAACAATACCTTCTTCCATCATTAGAAAACACTTTTAACTATTTAGAGACAAATTTTGCTCTTTGCACCTTTTCAACACTTTTTCTAAATTCACTAGTGCTTCTTCAAATGTGACTCCATAGGTAGTGAAATTATCCATATAAATCTCCATACAGTCATGAGATATATCAACAAAGATACTAATTACTACTCTCTGAAATGTTGTTGGCGCATTGCATAGACCAAAAGGCAAGACCGAGTAAGCAAATGTTCCGCATGGACAGGTAAAAGTGGTCTTATCTTGATCTTTAGGGGAAATTTTTATCTGATTGTACCCACTGTAACCATCCAAAAAGAAAAAATATCTTTTGCCTGACAGTGAGTCTAGTACTTGGTCTACAAAAGGTAGTGGAAAGTGATCTTTTTTAGTGACATTGTTCAACTCTATGTAATCTACACACACTCTCCATTTTCCACCTTTCTTGGGGACAATAACTAATGGAGAAACCCATTGACTGTCAGAGACTGGATAAATAAAATCAACATCAAGAAACTTTTGAAGTTCATTTTTAACTATTTCTCTAAGTGTTGTATTTACTCTTCTTTGAGGCTATCTAACTAGTAAACAATCTTCTTTGATATAGATCCTCTGAGTACAAACTCGAGGATCTATTCCTTGCATGTCCCCATATTTCGATGCAAAAGCTTTATGCTGATCTTGTAGCATTTTTAATAAGTCAGCCTATTGAGACTGTGACAGCTTGCTATTGATATTCAAACAGTGACCTGAAGATAATTCTATCTGCTTAGTTAGATTACTCATAGAATCTACAGGTGATATTTTTATCTCTTATGGAAGCAAATTATGAAAAATTGCTGGAAGTTTAGGCAGTGAACTCTCAGAATTTGGTTGCTGCAGGAAACATTGTAGATGGCTGCCATTTGGATCAGATGAACTATCTGTATTAGAGTTAAACTGCAGAATTTGAAAAAAAAAAGCATCCTCATTCTGAAGTTGTGAGAATGGATCATTTTGAAGCATCATTAATTGAGCCAACGAATTGGCTTCTTCAGTTTCTTCCCCCACATCTAGCCAAATAGGTTGGGACAAATCTAGTTGAGGTCTAGCAGGCAGATACAAAGCCAATTTTTTTGTGGACTGTCCATCAGAAATGGTCATATCTCCAGAACGACATCCTATAAAAGAATCAACAGTTGCTAACCATGGTCTACCAAGGATAACTGGATACCCTCCTAGAGTTGCCTTAATTGATAATATTGTGAAATCAGCTGGATACTCCCAAGATTCAAGAGTGACAATTACATCTTCCACCATTCCATCAAGTTTAACTGTGGAGCTATCTGCAAGCTGCAGAACTGTAGGTATAGACCTCATGTTTGAAATGTTTAAGGAGTCCATAGTATGCTTTGTCATGACATTAATGGCATCACCTAAGTCAATCAAAATATTTTTTACAATTTGGCCATTTATATGTATCTGCACTACAGGACTTCAAGGGTCAATATACTTTGGGATGACTACATTTCCCAATATTATATCAACCAATTTCCCTAAGACATGAATTGTTTGGGGATCCTTTTTCTTCCATCCAGGCTTCTTCAAACATGCCTCTTTAATAGCTTTTCCAAAAATGGGAACATCTTTAATAGCCTGAAATAAGGGGATTTGAATTTGTACATTTTTTGAGCTGATCTAGAATGTAAAAAGTGGGTTCTTCAATGGATTTAAATGCAATACTTTGCAACCTCTGAGGAAAAGGTGGTTTTTCTTGGCTTTGCAAAATAGGCTCCTTAGAAACCGTATCAGGTATGGCATATGCTCAGTAGGAACAATAGGTGCAATAGATTCTTCAAGGGGAGAATCTGGTATTTCAGTAATTAGAGGTAGTTTTGGAGCAGGTAAAGTGGTTCTAGACCTCAATTGGATATCATTAATGTTTAAGGCATAAGCTTGATATTGGTTGGCTTCGGCAAGATACATAGGCTGCTATGGCTGCTGCTGTTGCTTATTATTGGGATTTGGCAACGGCTGGGAAGGCATAGGCATTTATTTTGGAGGTCCAGTATTTGTGACAGTTGCTGCAGGAGGTGGCATGAGGGCCTGTGGTTGTGGCTGTGGAAGCTACAGGAATCTAGGGGACTGGTTTTTCCATTGCTAAGGACCTCTCCATTGAGGATTCTGCTGCCAATTACCTAAAGGTGGGGTCCATTGTCCTTGTGGCTACTGCTAACCTCCTTGAGGAGATTTCCATTGCAGGGTCTGATAATTAGGCCAACTTGGTTGAGGTGGATTCCAGGGTGGTGGTGGTCCATATGCAGGTTGCCATTGGTTATTATAGCCAGAATAAGGATTACCAAAAGTTAAAGGATCTTGAGGCATACCTTGTCTTTAGGCCCATGGTCTTCTTTGTGCAATAAAGAACACTTGATCATCATCACCTTCTACTAGCTTGAAATCAGTAGGTAGTTGCTTAGCTTCCAAATTAGCCACCATATTGCATCTACAGTCACGCTTCTTTTGTCTACAGTATGGATAGAACTCAGCCAAAACTGCCTCAGCTTCCTCATGTTTCTTTCGAGCTTGCATAGTGTCTAGTTGTGTAGCCATATTATTAATGATGTCCTACTTGAAGTCAGATAGAAAATTTGTTATCTCCATCTGAGAAACTCCACTAGAAGAAGACTTCCCCACTGTAGCATGATGACCTCGACCTTTCTTAACTATTGCTCGAGAGAAATTAAGACATATTTTTTTTATATCATCCCAAGGTAGTTGGGTTATATCACCTCCTCCCATCAAGTCCAGGGCATCTATACAGGCATCACTAATTCCCCTTAGAAAGAGTCTTCATTGAGAGTATGGTTTGAGTTCCTTTTTAGTGAGAATAAGAACCTTGAAATATAATCTTCTAGACTTTCATCCTCCTTATGTTGAATTCAGAATATGTCATCACCTTTACTGGCACTCTTATAATATTCCTTATACTTCTCAAGGAATTTCGTTTGCATGGCTTCCCAACTATCAACAACACCTCTTCCCAGACTCATGAACCATCTGAGAGCTCCGTCCTTCAAGGTGGAAGGAAATAACTTCAGTTTATGAGCATCTGAGTTGTAGTCATAGCTATGACAGAGGACATCAAACTCAAACAGAAAAGTTTATGGGTCCTCCGTAACTAGGCCATAAAACTTGGGAAGCAATGAAGAGGGAATATTTTTAAGATTGTCAGTATCTCACTGGGGAACAATGGGAAACTCAAACGCTGGAGGTGGATTAGGTGGATTATTTTCCATATTTGGTTGCTGGAATAACAGAGCGAATGGATTTTCCTCAGGTTCTTTTTCAGCTGGGTTAAATGGTAGTTCAACAAACAGGTTTTTAGGGAGGAACCTTGCCAGTGCATCTCTTCTTCTTCTATGCATGCAATACGATGAATGGTGGTTTGAAATATTTTAAAAATTTTGACTAACAAACTAAACTAATACTAAAAATGACTTCTGACAAATCCTTAGCTTGATGCCATCCCTAGCAACGGCACCAAAAATGGTAGCGCCCACAAAAAGATATGAAAATAATAGTAAAACTTTTCCTGGGAATTGGACATTCCAACAGGTGACTAATATCTCTCTATGGACGTTCATTTACTTGTCAAACCAGGGGACGCATACTTTAAATGGTGCAGCACAATATATGCACTAAGAACTAGTTTCGGTCAAAATTTATTAGAAATAAATACTTGAAAGGAATTTTATCTATGCTACAGGAAGGTAATGCAAAGTTCTTTTAACTCAACTATGATTTGATTAAAACAGAAACCATAATAGCTACGACTGAAACACAAAATGTGAACTGGCCTTATGCTGCAAGAACAGGCACAGGGATGGATTCCCTATGCTGCAGGAGCAATACAAGACTGAGTTTGTATGAAAACTTCAAAGATGAAAGCTAACTAATGATCAATAGAAAAGAACAACTAACTCACTAGCTACAGATACTTACTAAGTGGGACCCCTTAGCAAGCATCTACTGATTACGCAGGTGTTGAACTTAGAACTTCATCAAACTTTATTCATGAAAATAGAATGGTATACATTGCTTTGTTGATATAGAAACTAACAACAAACTCTGTCTCTTGTCAAACATATTCTGCTTTTCATTATCATACTGACTCTTACATGGTATATGTTAACTTTCTATCACTATGCTTCTATCTTACTCTAACTATCATCTCCTTCTCACTCACACAGGAGGAGTACTTTATTTAAAACTAGGAGAGCAACTAACTAACTAACCCTATCAAAGAAAGACATGGAAGTAAAGTGTATCCCAGAATCAAGGAACAAACTTCATAAATGAATTTATGTGTTCAACCCGATCTAGAGAGAATCTAGCACTCCACTCTTTCCAGATTGACTGTCATTAAAAATCTTTCTGAATGGTTTCGGTCAAAGAGTCTTCGCCAGAGCTTCCTCAAAGTCATGCAGGAAATAGACTTTACTACAAGGCCGAGATCGGTTGCGCTTGACTCGATCATACTTCTTCAACAACCTGTGAAACAAAAGGTAATATAAGCGAAAGAAAAGGCGTATCGCACATACACAATATCTGTTCATTAATCACACATTTAAATCTATTTTGTCATTCAAAAACTGTATGCGATATACCAGTCATTTAGGGAGTCAACGGGGCAATAAATGTAGTCAAGTCAACACAATAGGCTGTAGGAATATGAAAATATTTTGCTACAGGATATCCCAATAAAAGGTTTCAAAAGAGTTTAAACAACCACGAATAAAAAAATTAAAGATATTAAAATTTCATCATAATATCCAAACTATGAGCACATTTTAAGCTCATCAGCGCAATAATGCAACTTTTCACTACTTGCATCTGGCAATTTTTTTGGCACTAGAAAATTGTTCGCCATGAGCAATTGGAATCGAGTCTTTAAAATATGTGAGAGGTTATAGAGGTACCTCATGTGACCATGTAGGTTTAGAAAGTTCATTTTTATGTGCCACCATCTCCAAGAAATAGCCTGTTGAAGTTGGCCAATTTTGGCACTTTTCCCTCTTAAGAGAAGTTGCTTGTTGGGTGTAGCTTGAAACATTGAGACAACATGGAAAGAAAAACAAGGGCATTCCTAGTGTAGAAATTCCCAACTCGTTGTGTTGGCACTAACATTTTTTCCCTACAATGAGCAAAACAAAAGTTGTGCAATAGTGCAACTTTTCACTACTTGCATCTGATAGTTTTTTGGCACCAAAAATTCGTTCACCATGGGAAATTGGGATCGAGTCTTTAAAATATTAGAGGTTATTGTAGAGGTACCTCACATGACCCCATAGGTCTAGAAATTTCACTTTTATGTGCCACCATCTTCAAGAAACAACTGATTGAAGTTGGCCAGTTTTGGTACTTTGGCCTCTTAAGAGAAGTTGTTAGTTGGGTGTAGCCTGAAACGTTTGGGAAAATTGGTGAGAAAAATAGGAGCATTCCTAACATATAAATTCCCAACTGGATGTGTTGAAATTGGCAGTTCAACCCTACAATGAGTAGAACAAAAATTACACAATTATGCAACTTTTGAATACTTACATTTAACAGTTTTTTTGGCACCAAAAACTTATTCGCCATGGGTAACTAGGATCAATTCTTGAAAATATAAGAGAGATTATTGTAGAGGTACCTCACATGACCCATTAGGTTTTGAAATATTGTTTTTATGTGTCACCATCTCCAAGAAACAACTCATCAAAGTTGGCCAATTTTGGCACTTTGTCCTTTAAGAGAAGTTGTCGGTTAGGTGTAGCCCAAAATATTCAGGTGACTTGGTGAGTGAAACAGGGTCATTCCTAGCATAGAAATTCCCACCCAGATGTATTGGCACTGACTTTTCGCTCCTATGATAAGAAGAACAAAAAATATGCAATAATTCAACTTTTCACTACTTGCATCTAACAATTTTTTTGGCACCAGAAAATCATTTTCCATAGGAAACTAGGACTGAGTCTTGAAAAACTAAGAGACATTATTGTAGAGGTACCTCACATGACCCTGTAGGTTCAAAAAATTTTATTTTTATGTGCCACCATCTCTGAGAAACAACTCATCGAAGTTGGCCAATTTTGGCACTTTGGCCTCTTAAGAGAAGTTGTTGGTTGGGTGTAGCCTGAAATGTTCGGGTGGCTTGGCAAGTGAAATAGGGGCATGCCATAAATTCCCACCTAGATGTGTTGGTGTTGACGGTTTGGCCCTATGACGAGGAACATGAAAACTATGCAATAATGCAACTTTTCACTACAACCCATCAAATTTTGAGGGTTTTTTTCACTTCAAATGGCCTCATGAAGTTCTCTATTTTCTCATGAACTCCATGCACTATGAAAGGTTCATATAATTCTCTTTGATCATTCTCTCATATTTTAATTTACAACTATACCTTTGTGCTTGGTCCTCGATTATTTTGGTGATAATTGTCAGTTGATTTTTATGATGCCTTTGCTACTCTATAAAGCTATGCTACTTTGTCTTCCATTGTTTCTCCTAGGACTCCTCCATAGTTGTCCTATGAGTAGCACTATGACATACCCCTCCATTTTTTCCTTTAAAGGACACTATTCATGCTATCATGCACAAATGCAAGTTTTGTGAAAGTTGTCAAATTTGATGTGATGGTTAAATAAATGGTTAGTTGGTCATTTGAAATAGTTGGAATGTGTGGTAATGTATATCTAGGTTGCCTTCAAACTCTAATTCCAGGGTTTTAGAATTGGTAGAAGAAGAATATTATGATTGAAGCACTTATACTTGTGTGTATTCCCATGTTGCAGTTTGAAACTCTTGATTTGTATCAACTATACTTTCATTTTAAGACTTGTGCATGATTGAAGATGTTCATACTCTGAGTTGGCTTCCTTTTGCAATTGGTTTCACTGATTTTCATTAAATTTTGTAAAAGATGTAGCAATTTCTTTTTTAACTGGTAGAAAACCTACCTAAGGTAACCAGTAAGAGAAATAAATGTATATCCTAGCCCTCCACCGGTGAAAAATCCCAAAAATGGGTGGAGAGGCTTGTGTAACAATGGTGTATCATACTCCAAAGTTGTAGGGCCCCATGATGATGTTTGCATGGGCTTTGAACTTAGTACTATTCTGATAACAATGCATATTAGACTATCAGGAGAATAAGAGAGAAAAGAGGATAAACTAGTGCCTAGTTGTGGTTATTTTTTCATAGAATATGGAGAGGGAATGTGAAGAGAGGTCTTATAGACCTGCCCCATTTTGCTATTGACCATATTAGAGTGTTTGGAATAAGTTGTGAAATTATAGTCCTAATAGAATAATGTATGATAGTTTAGGAAAGCAAATGAAAGAATGACCAAACCAATCCAAGTGTGATAGCATATCCATGGTCCATGTTGACGAAGTGTGTTATAAGTGGTTTGCAATCCTGCTTCTAGTGTTTAGCCCTCAAGTTGTGTTGTATGTTGCCTTGTTCCTTAAAGAACAAACCCTCTATGCTTGTCAAAAGTAGAATGTTGCAGTCATGCCCTCAGTTGTGGTTGGATGTTTAAGTCCTCCTTTGCATCACAAGTGAAAGTTCACACAAAAGTAAATAAGGCTAAAACTATAATATATATAAAAATAGAAAGATGTGTTGATGGGAAGAAGGGTAGGGTTCTCATCTCTAGATAAAACATTTTGGATAATTTTTTATTTTGTTATATTGCTAATCATTTACAAAAAAATTCCTCATGCAATCACAACCATGACACCAATACTTTGCTCTTTTTTTATGCACTATGTTGATGAAATTTAGATCATAATTCTTGACCATTTTTTATTTATGCTCTATTCCTTCACATTTAAGGTTTTTTAATCATTGTTATTTAGTTATAAGATCAATTATGAAAATAACATACCATTAAATTTATTATAAGAAATTTAAGCAGAACATGTGAAAGTAAATGTGTGTGGATTAGTGAACGAGACCTCAAGGATATATGACAATGAGGATCTTGGATATGAAACATAGTGATATAGAATAGAGAATGGCTTGTCAATAAGCCAAAATTGAAACAAGAAAAATTTGATGAAAGTATGTAATTGAAGAACATTGAAGAACATTTCACATGTAGTAGATAAAGAGTACAACCTTGATGTAGTCAATATTATCCAGAAAGCATCCATAATATGATATCTCTATAAGGAACACCAAATTTTCATCTATTCCATAAAAGAAACCATATCTTATTTTCACATATGTTTAATAAGGCTAAAAAGGGTATCTCAAATGGGTCTCAGATATCTATAATTAGCTGAATGAAGGAAGTTATGGTTGAAAAAAGAATAATATTTCATTTGTAAAAATATATACAATTTATATTTACATATATACATATAAGGTTGAGATTACAAATATTTTTCTTTTGCAATCAATCCAATTAACCATCTGGATCTACTCTACTCTTTATCATTTCTAGTATTGCCTCGTGATTAGACTCATGAACCTTCCATAGGTTCCTTTTCAATGGTCTACCCCCTGAACCATTGATTTTTTGGGTTCCTATGGACTTCTCTTTCTCTTCTAGGGTTTTTCACCTAAAAGGAGAGAGGTAGGGCCCAAAAATGCAAAGGGTTCATTCAAATTATGTTATGCAAGATGTTGTCTAAGCTAAATGAAGTAAACTAGATGCAACTGAGTGATCTAAGTGAATGAATATGAATGCAAAACTAGGATTAAACCTATGTTTGAAAAGACATTATGATATGCAAACAATGAGCTAAATGAAGGAATAATGCATAACCTAAAGAAATGGGATGAAACAGAGTGCACCTAGGCTATGTTTGATGAATCTGAAATGTTGTGAATGTTGAACAGAATTATTGAAATTTCACAGTGGGATTCACTGACCCAGGGTGGTGAATTAGTCCTCCTTCTAGTGAAAAAGTGGTGGAAGCTAGTTTCTGACTGTTTGGATCCAAAATTTGACAAAATTTAGATTTTCAGTCCTAAGGTGGGACTTGTTCACCACTGGTGGTGAATTGGTCCTCTCCCAAAATTCTAAAAAATTAGGAGACAACTTTGCAACACCAGATCTAGAAATATCTACTTGTTAGCTTGCCGAAGTCAATTCTACAGGAAACAGACATAAAACCTTCTCCAAGCATGAAACATGAATGAGATGACTTGTTCTCCACTTTTCAATACCTAAAATCTTGATAAATTTACACACAGAAGTCTGCAAAAACACATTCAAGAGGGGAAAAATGGTTGAGGGTTAGCAAATAAGGGTTTGGCTTGGTCAAACCCCACTTTGATAATCAAACCCTTAATGAAACAATGAAGTGAAAGTGAATGATAAACTAATAACATACAAATCCTATCAACTTATCAAACCCTTGATGATGCAAATATGAAGTAATGTCAATGGATGCTCCAAAGTGCTTGAATAATGCTTAATAAGATGTTGTAAGATGCTTGAATGCTTGAATGAATAGGTGAATGAGTAAACTTAATGAATGGGTGTTAGAATGGATGTAAAAACACTTATTTATACATTCTTGTGCCTTAGCAACCCATTAATACCTTATCATAGGTTGATATCAAGTGATTTGTAATAAAAACCTGAAAGGAAATATAAAATATTTTGAATTTTGGGTCAAGGGGGACTCATTCGCTACCCATTTAATGTTGTTTGTCGGGTTAACATTCAAAAATTCACTTAATTAAAGCCTATAAGGGCATAAAGGAGTCAAATAAGTCATAAGAAAGGGATAAATAGTGAAGTTGTGCCTAGAAAAGTGTGAAACCTTATTACAAGACTTTACAACACTTCAAAATAGGACTTGATGATATGTAAAAAGGTGAATTTTAGGTGAATTGTAATGAATATAGTCTAGAAGAATGTAGAAATGTTTTACAACACTTCACAACATCTTCACAAGATGCCAATATTTTATTTTTAGTACCTAAATATGTGTGTTCAAGCCATGTTACATCATAAAATCAGAGCAAAATAGATCAAAACACCATGAAACAAGACCTAAAAGTCCATGAAATGACAAGGGGCTATTTTTCTATGACACATTTAGTCCCCACTTTAGTGAGAGTATGAACCTGACTCAAACTCACACTAAAGTAGCTATGACCATCGAGAGGAGGGTTCAAATGCACCTATGTTAGCAAGATGGAATAACAATGATGAAAAGGGATGATCAAGCCCCCAGGATGAAGATCCCATGGAAAACTAAGCATAAGAACAAAGTAACACACAAGTGTTGAGAAATAGAAGAAGCTCTGATCATCAGTCTAACTAGTTGTGGATTAGATCTAGACTAAAAGGGAATGTGTACTCACTCTAGGGTGATAGAATACATGATGGTCTGCTGGTTGAGAAGGCCCAAATGTACTCACTCTGGGGCCATGAAACTTTTGATTGTCCGTAGGGTCAAAAATCCCAAAAATGGTAAGATACATATGCTAGTTGGTATGCACTCACAAACACAAAGGTGGCTATGGGGAAAGGTCATGCCGCTAGGTGGGCTTCCCACTCAACCATATTAAAGTTATACCTCATGATAAATTTAACAAGGTGCCACAAAGAAAAAAGAATGTAGGTACCATAGTCATGCAAGTTGCGTTATGCAAGGTGACAAAAGAACTTTAAAAATGTAAAAGATGTTCAAAGGAGTCTTGTTAAGTTTATGCAACATCAGTCACTTAGGGAACATTGTGTGCAATGTCTCCAATAGAAGACCAATCAAACAATAGTATATTTGCAACTTAAGGGATGCAGTGTGTCGTATTAGGCCACCAATAGGAATTTAATATGCTAAGATTGATCACACTTATGAAGGAAATCACACCCAATTTCATCCACAAGTGATGAACGCATCACATAAATGATAAGGCTACACTAGAAACCATGAATGCAAATGAATTAATGCTAATGTATGCCCCCCACTTTAAAGGAATTTCTACACATCATTTTGTGAGCAATTACTTTAAAGTAGCAAAGGAAAGAGAATGCAAAAAGGGAAAAAAGAGATGAGAGCCAACTTGGAAAGCCCTATGCCAAGTCATATGTTTCAAAGTTAGGCTACGTCATGTCAAGGAAAATGAAAAACAATGAAAGGGATTTTCTCCCCAGAAAAGAAAGCACACTAAACACATAAGGGATCTATGGATTTGGGGTTAGTATGTTTGTTGCTGCAATGTTTTTGTGAAAGAGCTTGGAACTATCATCATTCCCCAAAGCACATAGAACTAGAAGAATGACACAAAGAGAGTGAAAACAATGGAAAAGGAAAGTCCATTTTGGGTCAACATGGAAGACACATTGCAGTCTCAATGCCTTGCATCATCCCCAAAAGGAAAAAACAAGCGAAAAGGAAATGAAAATGAAAATGAAAAGGAAAAAGAAAATGAAAAGGATTTTGGGTCAACATGAAGGATACATTGTGGTCTCGATGCCTTGTGTCATCCCCAAAAGGAAAACACAAAATGAAAAGAGAAGAAAACAAGGACCTTTTGGGTCAACATGGAAGAGACATAGGGCGTCTCTATGCTTTGGGTAATCCCCAAAAGGAAAAAAAAAAATAGAAAGAGAAAAAGACAAAGACCTTTTGGGTTAACATGGAAGAGACATAGGGAATCTCTATGATTTGCATATCCCCAAAAGGAAAACACAAAACAAAAAGAGGAAAAGACAAAGACCTTTTGGGTCAACATGGAAGAGACATAGGGTGTCTCTATGCTTTGCGTCATATCCAAGACAAAAACACAAAACAAAAAGAGGAAAAGACAAGGACCTTTTGGGTCAACATGGAAGAAACATAGGGCATCTCTACACTTTGTGTCATCCCCAAAAGGAAAACAAAAAAATAAAAGAGAAAAAGACAATGAATGATGATTAGAAGAATAAAGATACAAATAGAAGAAGCATACAAAGAGAGAGAGATCGGACACTGATACATGGGAACACGATACATACATGAAAGGAGAAAAAAAAAGGAATAAGTAATGAAAATGTAAGTCAACCATTAATTAAGTTATTGGTTTCTCAATCTTGAATAATGTAAGCGGAAAATGAATAACATAGTTAAGAGATAAAGACACGTGCATTACAAGGGAAATAGCTAACAACTACTTGTGTCCATAAAGGGGAAAAAAAGCATGATCGATGGTTGATAATGGAAAGGATCATGAAATAGTGAGAATGAAAGATCATGCGACTATGGAATGATAAGGAAATGGTGTTTTAAGGGATCATAGGAAAGCAGTCGGTATCAGTGAAGTGATACTTGTCCAGTATCTCATTCAAAGTGTGACATTCTTCCATTCAATGTCCAAGAATATGATGATATTTGGAATTTGGTATGTGAGAATCGTTAAGGTGAATGACCAACCTATTTGAGGGTGATAATCGAAATGAAATCTAAATCAAGTTTTAACTAATGCAATATGAAAAGGCCTATAATGAAAAAACAAAATGTTTTCCTAATTGAATGTTGATACAAATGTACTCTAAGATATAATATGCAAATGAAATCAGAAATTCAAAGTCTCTAAAATGTGCATTCACCAAAATGAACCATTGATTTTTGGGGTTTCTATGGACTTCTCTTGTGCTTCTAGGGTTTTTCACCTAAAAGGAAAGAGATGGGGCCCAAAAATGCAAAGGGTTCATTCAAATTATGTTATGCAAGATGTTGTCTAAGCTAAATGAAGTAAAATAAATGCAATTGAGTGATCTAAGTGAATGAATATGAATGAAAAACTAAGATTAAACCTATGTTTGAAAAGACATTGTGATATGTAAATAATGAGCTAAATGAAGGAATAATGTAGAACATAAAGAAATGGGATGAAACAGAGTGCATCTGGGCTATGTTTGATGAATCTAGAATGTTGTGAATGCTAACTAGAATTATTAAAATTTCATAGTGGGACTCATTCAACCAGGGTGGCGAATTAGTCCTCTTCCTAGTGAAAAAGTGTCGGAAGCTAGTTTCTGACTGTCAAGATCCAAAATCTAACAGAATTCAGATTTTTAGTCCTAAGGTGGGACTCATTCACCACTAGTGGTGAATCAGTCCTCTCCCAAAATTTTGAAAAATCAAGAGACAACTTTGCAACACTAGATCTAGAAATCTCTTCTTATCAGGTTGTTGAAGTCAATTATGTAGGAAATAGATAGAAAACCTTCTCCAAGATTGAAATATGAATGATTTGACTTGAAGCACCTAGTTGAATTGTTCTTCACTTTTCAACACCTAAAAACTTGATAAATCAGCACACAAAGTCAACAAACACATATGCAAGAGGGGAAAAATGGTTGAGGGTTAGAAAATAGGGGTTTGCCTTGGTCAAACCCCACTTTGGTAATCAAACGCTTAATGAAACAATGAAATCAAAGTGAATGATAAACTAATAACATACAAATGCTATCAACTTACCAAACCCTTGATGATGTTGTATCATTGGAAATTTTATGGTTAATGTATTAGAAGCAATAAAACCAAAAATCCAAAGAAGTAATAGAGTGCAAAGGAGAAAATATGAAAATAAACGAAACATAGTTACCCCAAATCTTCAATCTCCATGGTTGATCTCCATTACACCTTCTAGCTTGCTGCAAATAATGATTTTCCCTCAGATTTATGTGAGCAACCTAAGACTATGCTATGTCCTACACAAGTGTTGAAGGATTTTACTATGAAGATGACTCTAAAGTATGCAAAGTATAAGAGAAAATGATAGCCGAATGAGAGCCAAAATATTCATGTGAATGCTTCAGAAAGCCAAAAATGAATTCAAAATTTCCATTTTATAAGAAAAGGAAATTTCAAATGGACGGATGAGATCAAAACGCAAATAGAAGGACTAGATTGAAAGTTGAGACAAGATGGCTAAAAAAACCCAGGGGAATCAAATTAATAAAAATAATTTGACCTTTGCATGCAAAAAGGAATATTTTTGAATTAAAAATCATTTTAATTCAAAATGGAGAATCAAATGACAACAGGTAATAAATGCCCATCTTTAGCCAAAATAAGAAATTTTGACCATTTTAAATGAGTAATGATTTATTTATTTATTTAAAATGGGGAAAATGACATGTGGCCACGATTAAATAAACTAAAGAATTTATTTAATTAGAAGAGGAAAATGTAAATTATTGATGTACTTAAATAAATAAACAAGATTTATTTATTTAAATAATTTAGAAGAACTAGTGGACATATATAGTTAAATAAATTAAGAAGTTTATTTAACTATAGGGAGACATTAGATAATTAGCAACACATTTAAATAAATAAATAAAATTTATTTATTTAAATAATCAGGAAGAATAAAGAGACCTAAATTAATTAAATAATTAAAAATTATTTAATTAATAGATGAAAACTAGACTGAATAATGTAATTAAATATTTTAATTATGCTAGGATGAAAGCAGCGAGAAATAAAGCTTATAGGCCTAGGTCAATTTTTAGTGTCTACATTTTTCCCCTCTTTGTCATAATGCAGCTTGTCGCATTATGACAAAGAAAAATAAGTCAAAGTCATGCCCTAGTGAAGGTATGACGTATCGATGCCCCTTCGGGAAATTTTTCAAATTTTGTTCCAACGACAAAATTTTTTTGAAAGTGTCCCGACAAGCTAAATTAAAGACCAAAAAAGTAATGATGAGATGGTTCAGAGTTTGGATGTGTTTAAGGTACCCAAAAGAGCAATCATAGGTGATGAAAGAAACCCCCAATAATAAAAATTGTGAAAAACCCCATTTTTACCCTATAAATAGTTGAAATTGGAGGTAAAACTCATTTCATTTTCAAATTTGCTATAGTAATTTTAGAGAGCCCAGAGCGAGGATAGTAATAGAAAAGATGGTGATCCCAATCCCAGAGCACCGTGGATACATTGTTAGGACCTATAGGTGACCAGAGGGTGCGGAGTCAGCGGTATGTACCCTTAGCCTACTTCATCAATTTATCATTTTTCACACTATTTAGGGTTTCTAAGACTAGGAACAAATGTGTCACAACACATTTGAGTTCACATAAGCCGCAATTGACTTCGCATTCGACGCATTCAATGTGTAGTGACGCAAACGCAAAAGGAAATTAAGAAATAGTGAAAAGTCGAACTGCATTTGCATAAAATTATGACAAAATCATCATTTTAAGCCGCATTTGTCAGTTGGAAAGCCGCATCCAAAGTATCAAGACACATTTAATGTCATGAGCAACACATTTGAATTAGATGAAACATGTGTGAAAAATCATGACGCAAGTATAATTGTGAGACACAATCGCAGAGTAGAACGACGCAATTGATGTATAGCGACACAAACGTGGCACTGAATGACTCAATAACCTAATTGTGACGCAATTGAAGCCATTGTGACACATTTTTTTTCCCTTTAGCAGATATTAATTAAGTGTTGTTTCAACTTTTAACTCTCATTGACCTAGATTAGGTGATGATGAAAAGCTTCAAAAAGATGCTGACGCATGTGTTGGTATGTGCAGAGATAGTTAGCGCCTATTTACACACAAGATAGCAGACCATCGACCTACACATTCAAAGACAACCTAACAGATAGAGAGTGATAGCGTTTGATGTGACTAGGTCTTTATTATGTCACCTATATAATAATTGTAAGAGCAAATAGGGGACTCCTTATAGTGCTCTGCGAGAGATGGCATTCAAAGACCTGCTCTTTCCACCTGCCAATCGGGGAGGCTACAATTACAGTTGAGGATATTTACCAGATTCTACGACTACCGATTTGAGGGGAGAGGATTATTTATGACCCATTACACAGACATCATATGTTCACTACTTACTATCATGATCAGAGTGCCAAATTAGGTATTGAGGGATATGAGATCCGATGGGAGTTTATGGCAGAGCATTATAGACGGTTTGATGCTTTATTGGTGACATTGATTGCTAGTGTGGTTATTCCAGATCACCGGGGGCATGGGTTTCAGATTGGCTGGGGGGATGTAATTTTTGGCATGAGGCAAGACCAGACGGTTTATGCCTAGGGACCTTTCTTATTAGGTATGTTATATCATCAGCTACATGAGGTTGCATATGGGAGGGCATAGAGCATTTCCTGGGGGACAACCCTTCTTATGATCTAGGCATGGGAGCATGTTGCCATTTTTTTCCCACCAATTGATAGGCCACAGTTGGAAGATGGGATGTCATATGTCTACTACTATGCCGGTGTGCTACAACATAGCCACTATGGTGAGATAGGTTGCTGGAGACATAGGATGGACACCATGACTACATTTATCTAGAGACCGTATAGGGATTGCGGGCAATGGGAGGGCGAGGCAGATCATCTCATTTTTTGATAACTGTATCGGTATCTGATTGGCCGGATAGTGTAGACACAGTTGATTATGTAGATGTACTTGCCATAGCATGTTCTCAGAAAGTTTGGTGAGTTGCAGGGTATTCCGCTCGGGATAGCTGAGTATGCGAGGTCATCTCGGGAGTTAGCATGGGGACCGCCCATATCTGTGGCCTTTGCTACTCAACAGATAGATGGACTCATGGTGTAGTAGTGGGGATGGAGAGGAGGTGTTGCAGATCCAAGGACCACTATAGATTTTGATTTATGGTGGCAGACATATAGGCCTATTCCCCTCATAGATCCAGATGGACCCACACCTGTGGATCAGAGATCCATTATTCCACATGTGTCATGAGCTAGATTAGGGGGTAGAGTTGGTGACAAAGGGGGAGGTAGAGGTCGAGGGAGAGATGGGGATATGGATAGAGGTAGCGGAAGAGGGAGAGATGGGGATGATGGTGATGACTGGGGAGCTACTGGGAGGCGGAGGAGAGGAGGGGATGGAGGGAGACACTAGAGGCGGGTGAGGCAGTGAGTGGTCAGAGCACCATTGGACCCTATTCTAGAGGTAGCCGAGGAGGAGGGAGAGATGGGAGGGGAGCATTCAGAGGTGGAGATTGGAGGAGAGGAGATATTAATGGAGGAGAGGGAGGCAGAGCATGTTGAGGTCGAGATTGGAGGAGAGAAGAGACTGTGGAGGAGAGGGAGGTGAAGCATGCTGAGGTGGAGATTGGAGGAGAGGAGAGAGTGATGGAGGAGAGGGAGGCGAAGCATTTTGAGGTAGAGATTGGGGGAGAGGAGAGAGTGATGGAGGAGAGGGAGACAGAGCATGTTGAGGTGGAGATTGGGGGAGAGGAGGACATAGGGGATGATGATGATGATGAGGATGAGGTCATTGATGAGGCAAAGCACCTAATGTGATGGAGTATGGTGGAGGGAGATGATGGGATGTCAACTGGGCTAGTACTGCCAGCAGATGACACTGTAGACCAGTAGGTTGCCGAACTTTAGAGGAGACTTGACGAGAGCACCACATAGGTCAGGGATTTACAGGCTGAAAATGAGCTAGCGAAGGTCGAGTGAGATGAGATTAAGATCCTGAGGCAGGAGGAAGCACAGTAGTGTGTGGATTTTGCATTGCTATGTGTAGGACCTTCAGGGGATATGGCTCATGAGTTTTCTAGGGTGAGCACTTGGTATGGCCTGTATAGGACCCTCTATGAGTAGGTAGTACCTCCCGAGCGATGAGATCCTACACTGTCATGCTCACAGACGAGGACAAATAATGACGACATATCGGGAATGGGGGCAGTAGCAATAGTGACACTAGTGTAGGAGGGTCTACCTCCTCAGGGTACACATCAGGGCATAGGTCCCACCACTCACATAGGCATGCCTTGAGTCATCATTCGAGCCACAGTCATGGATCCACCAGTTTAGGGTAGAGGTCAGTATAGAGGTAGCCACCAATGACAGATACCTCAGTAGCTCAAGTTACAGATACGGTTCAGACAACCCCGATAGAGGTTACAGTGACAGATGCCTTAGCCACACAGGGACAGGTGATAGTGACCGTGATGGCCTCAGTTCCCTTGATAGAGCACCGATCCCCTAGGTCTTCTCCTCGAGGAGATGAGGAGAGTACCTCTTGAGATACTGTCTTTTCATGCATTATGAAATTATTGACTATTGGTCCCACAAGCTCTATTTTTGGGATATCTCTTTGACTCTATCCTATGAAACTGATTTTTTTGAGATTATATATATATGCGATGCAGTTTTGATGTGGCCCATTTATTTTATGTGATGATCATGATTATTTGGATAACATGTGATTATGTAGTTATAATACCTATGTGATGTTTATTTGATGCATTTTATGATTCCTATGATGATGTTACATGTATTTCTATGCCATGGATGCACTTATGATGAAATGCTATGTCCTATTTATGATTATATGCTTTGATGAAGCCATGGATGATACTGATGATGTTAATATTTATGTTTTTTATTTGTTCCCATTTCCCACCTCTGATTATGGATGCACTAATGGATGACAATATTGTATATGGATTATATGACATGTGATTTGCATGATAATATACCATGATATGCTATGAAAACCTATGTATGTAATTAAGCTATTTTATGATTTGGATCTAATCTAATGAAAATTTCTAATGTAGTGCAATTTCTATATGATTATGTATGTGAATGTATTTTTGTATGTCATAGGATATTATCAAGAGACAAAAGAAAGATGAGGTGACCAGAGGAAAGGAGATGGATGTTAGTAAGATGCAAAATCCTTCAACACATTTCCATAGGACTATCAATTGTTGCTCTTAATGATCATTGGGAAGATTATCGTGATGGCCAACAAACACCATGATATGATGTAAATCGCGGTGTGCAAGGTCATACCATCACTTGACATAAATAGTCAAAGACAAGGATGATCATGACTCATGCTAAAAGAATATTTTCCCCAGTCATTTTGTCATAATCAACCACAAACAGTAAAGACAAGCAAGACAAATCATGAAACTTCATTGCTCCTCTAAATCATGCTGTTAGGACATCCTCGAGGAACTAGCCTCATGATTGCTATAAGACAAAACAAACATCATAAAATTAAATGCCAAGTGCCTAGATGCCAAGATGTCAGGTTTTGTCAAGAATGTTGAATGTCAGATGTCTTGGTGTCAAAATTCCAGGGTTGACGATATGAAGATGCCTAATTAGTGTCAAGTTAGGAAGGACACATCCTAAATGTTGTCGAGATGTGAAATTCAGAAAGGACACATTCTAAATGATGAAGATTCCAAAGTGATACCAAATTCGGGAAGGACACATCCCGAACAAGGTCGATGTCAAGATGTCAAATTGATGTCAAGTTTAGAAAGGACACATCCCAAATGATGTTGATGTCAGGATGTCAAATTTAGGAAGGACACATCCTGAATTACGTCAATGCCAAAATGTCAATTTGATGTCAAGATTCAGGAAGGACACATCTCGAATGATGTTGATGTCGAGATGTCGGATTCAGGAAGGACACATCCTGAATAAAGTCAATGTTAAGAGGAACATACCTTGAATGTTGTGAGAATCCTCAAAATGCTAGATGATTGTGACGACGCCTAGGAAGGACACATCCTAGGAAAATGAATAAGTGACGGGGCTGCCCTTCAGAAGGACACATCTGAAGACTAAGCAAAATTTGACTGTTTTGACTAAGTTTTACTGAGTTTGACAGATTTTGATATGCCAAGATGAGTGTCGTGCTTGATTGACAGATTGTAGAAGTTCTCTTGGGTAGATTGTTTGTTTGAATTTTGACAAAGACCATGATAAATTTAAAGACTATTTCATGTGTGTGAGAAAATTGTGCAATGAACCCTAATGGAATGACCTAGTGCGGCCTCGGGGGCTCATCGACAGATGGCCTTGCCTACGTCATACACTCAGAGACCTCATAGTTCGACACGACCAATGACTTTGTCCTATTGACCAAAGATTGAGTCATGATTTATTTTGACAAACCTAATAGGACTGACCTAATGTCTCAGGGGATCGGAGATGAGCCTTGCCTACGTAGCAAGTGCCCAGAGACAACATAGTTCAACAATGACAAAGACTAATCAAGACTTGAATTGACATGACCATGTTGATTGACATGACTATTTTTTTGGAATTTTTTTTGTTTTCTTTAGGATGTTTTTTTATTAATTTTTAGGACCTTTTTTTAGGACTTTTTTTTTTTAGGTCTTTTAAAATTTTAGGTGTTTTTTTAGGACATTTTATGATTTTTAGGTCTTTTTTCAAGAAATTTAATAATTTTTAGGATCACGTGCAATACCCACTGTAGTCTTATGATAAAATTTTTCCCCTAGTCAAGTTGAGAATGAGCTAGGAAAAATGGAATGTAAAGAAAAGGCATGACTAGCATGGATAGTGGATAGTATGCAAGACTTGATTTCAACCATTGTCAGCCATGGACAAAAATGTCATGATGTTAGGGTGAAGTGTTATGATGAACATTGGAAGAGAGTATTTTTATTAGGTACCAAGGTAGATAGAGTGAAAGTAGATGGCACAACAATGACTGACTATACATGGCACCTGTTTGCCAGGTTTTCACCATGGTACTTATCCAAAGCACCTGTTTACTAGGTTTTCACTATTGGATGAATTATTTCTCTTTATTTTTGTCATTATTCATCATTTTTATTTTATTTTTCTTGGTGTTACCAGGATGCCTATTTTCCAGGTTTTCATCAAGGTGACGATTTTTTCAAATTTTCAATTTTTTTTGTATTTTTTACTAGTTTTTGGGTAGGCTTTCTGATGCTATGCATAAATTTTTTGCAAATGTAAACTATTGATTGGCTCTGTCAACTATTCACCTTCAAAAGTAGCTAACTGATATGCTTCAGAACCAAATGATGCTATGACGATGTAAGGGCCTAGCCAATTGGGCTCAAATTTTCTTGGCTTCTCCTTATCTATCTGATTCTTGGGATTCTGCATGAGAAGTAGGTTTCCAATGTCAAACTTCCTAGTCATCACCTTTTTGTTATAACTTCTGCAAAGACAATTTTGGTATGCTTGTAAATGATTCAATGCATTGTGTCTTCATTCATCTAGCATTTCTAACTCATGTAGTCGTGACTTTCTGTATTCTTCATCAATTATGAGGCCTTTCATGGAGACTCACAAAGATGGAATTTCAACCTCTATGGGTAAGATGGCTTCAGCTCCAAAGACAAGGGCGAGAGTGGCACTGGTGGGGGTATTGATGCTCGTGCGGTATGCCCACAAAGCAGGGTTGAGTTAGATGTTCCAGTCATAGCTAGCATCATTGACATTATTTTTAAGAAGTTTGATAATAGTTTTATTAGATGCCTCAGCTTGACTATTTCCCTGTGGGTAATATGGTGTGGAAAAGTGGTGGCTAATATGGAAATGTTGACATAATTTACATACCTCATGTTTTTTGAAGGGATGACCATTATCCGTGATGATGGACTATGGAATGTCATGCTAACAAATGATATAATTGAGGATGAATTTGGAGATTTATTTATTGGTAATGTAAGTGAGTGGAATAGCCTCAATCCACTAAGTAAAATAATATGTGGCGGTAATAATGAATTTTTGTCCATTAGAGGATGTAGGGTGAATCTTGCCCATGAGATCAAGTCCCCATTGTGTGAAAGGCCAAGGAGAAGTGATTAGCCTCAACTCTTGTGCTAGAGCATGAATCAAATCACTGCGAATCTGACATTGGTGACATGTTCTTACAAATTCCAGTGCATCCTTTTCTAGTGTCAACCAATAATACCTAGGTCTCATAATATTTTTAGCTAAGGTCGGGCCACTAGAATGGGACCCACATATACCCTCATGTACTTCATGTAAGGTTGATTTTGCTTCATTAGTGTGGAGACAATGGAGAATGGTATTGTCAAAGCTATGGTGGTAAAGGGTCTCATTGATGATGGTATAACATGCAACTTTGTGGATAAAGGACTTTCTTTATTTATTGGAAAGATTTTGAGGAAGGATTTACGAATGAAGGTAGTCAAAAATGTCCTTATACTAGGGGGAACTGGAACCAACAAGCTCATAGACCATTTATGATTCGGGGACATCATAAGCAGGGACCAATAACTGCTCAACCAAAAACTCAAAATGTGGGACATTATTAGGAATGCCAAGGAAAGATCCAATTGTTTCCATAGCATTAGCAGCCTTGTTCTGTGTTCTTGGAATCAACTCAAAGGATAGCATGTGAAAATAAGTCAGAAAACTATCAACCATCTGTTTATAAGGTGTTAGCTTCCCATCTTTGGTTTTGTACTCATCATTGACTTGGTTAATAACTAACTGAGAATCGCTAAGGACCTGCAAATTCCTGATTTTCCACTTGATAGCCATTCAAAGTCCTATAATTAGTGCTTCATGCTCTTCCATGTTATTAGTGCATGGAAATGCAATGCGAAATGACCTTGGGATGGAGTCTCCTTGTGGGGTAATGAATAATATTGCAACTCCTGATCCATGATTAGTATGAGATCCACTAAAGTATAATTGCCAAGGCTGTTGGGATTCTACGTGAAATACAAACTCATCTGGAAAATATATTGTAAGAGGATGATTATTTGGTATTGGTGCATCTACGAGCTAGTCTACTATTACCTGTCCTTTGATGGATTTTCTCTCAGCATATTGAATATCATATTCACTAAGGATCGTGACCCATTTTGCTAAATGTCTTGTCAATGCTACTCGGCTCAAGAGGTACTTCAAGGGATCAATCTTCGCTACCAAGTATGTCTTATGGTTTAACATGTAATTCCTTAATTTTGGGCTGCAAATACAATCGCCAAATAGGCACACTCAACAGGTGTGTAATTTAGGTCATACCCCATTAGTGTTCTACTAATATAATATATGGCTCTTTCTTTTTCTTCATAGTCATTCTATGCTAGTAATGCCCCAGTGCCGAAGTAGTTACATAGTTGTACATAATTAATGATTTTCCCTAGATAGGAGGCATGAGAACCGGGGGTGACAATAAGTACTATTTGATCTAGTTAAATGCATCCTGACATTTATCTGTCCACACAAAGGGGATCCCTTTACGTAGGAGATACTAGAATGGTTGGCACCTATATACAAGTTGAGCAATGAACCGTCTAATAGATTGAAGCCTGCCTTGTAGCATTCTTAGGTCACTAATTCCCTTAGGAGAAGACATATCCACTATAGCTCTAACTTTAGCAGGATCAACTTCAATGCCTCTATGAGAGACTATGTATCCCAATAACTTGCCTAATGTTACACCAAAAACACACTTTTTTGGGTTCAATCGGACCTTATATTCTTCCAGCCTCCTGAAAACTTTTTCTAATACTAAAAGGTGGTCTTTTCTTGTCAATGAATTTTCCAAAAGGTCATCCACATAGTCCTCCATTAATGTGTGTATCATGTCATGAAATATTGTTGTGATTTCCCTTTGATATGTAGCACCTGCATTTTTAAGACCAAATGACATTACAGTCCAACAATATGTACCCCAAGGGCATGTAAAAGTAGTTGTGTGTTGGTTTTCAGGGGCAATATAGATCTGGTTATAACCAGAGAAACTATCCATAAGGGACAACATCTCATATCCCACTGTAAGGTCCACAATGATGTCAATGTTTGGAAAAGGAAAATCATCTTTAGGACATGATTTATTGAGGTCTCATAAGTTTGTGCATATGTGAATCTATCTAGTATACTTGGTGATAGGGATGATGTTGGATATCCATTCTATATAGTCAATTGACCTTATAAAACCTACATCCAACAATGCAACTTGCGGGTGCATTTTTCTCAGCTTTTGTTTTACTAGCTTGGCATCTAGCAATAATGGCAAGTGATGTAATACTAACTCAGGATCTAATCTCGGCATGTCAGCATAAGACCATGTGAAGTTTATCTTGCGTTCTGAGAATAACTTTTGAAATTTTGGTTGTTCAGCTTTTGTCAATGATGTTGCAAAGAGAACCATTTTGGGGTCCTCCACAGTGGCTATATTAACGACTATGGTGTCCTCGACAAGCATTTTTTATTTTTCTCTGTTTACAGGGAGAAGATCGAATCCTCCACCCTTGGGTACCTCAAGGAGGTTTTCACCCTCAGATACGTCCTTTATTTTTACTATTTTGTCATTAGAAGGTGCCTTTTGGTTTTCACCTAGAGACGTGTCATTTTTTGTTTTATTTTACTTTTTAATTTTGTGACTAGAGGATAGCGCAGTCTCCCAGAAATAAGTAGCACAATCCAAGTCAATGGTAAATCCATCTTTGTGATCCCCCTTTGGAATGCCTTCATGTAACCCTAGAAATTCTGCTAGAGCCTCATCATTTTGAAAAGTGTCCATTACTGGTGGACCTTGCTGGTTCCAGTCAATTAGCTTAGGGTAAACTAAAGGTATTCCATCATCAACAATTACAAATTGAGGAGATGATGTGGAGAGCATGTAAATGGAAATCGAGACATTGAAAATGAAGTTTTCATCATTTGGTTCTATGTTAGATTCTATCCATTATTCTCCTTCACTTGTTTCATACTCACCAGTAAAGTAAGGGACAAAGGGACTAGCATTAGGGTTAGGGTCAATAGTGGCAAGTCATAGTTCAAGTGATTTCAGATGATGGTCATCAATTTGGGATGACTGGACAGGTGCGTCGAGGCTAGGATGAATGGGAATAGGATGTGATCTAGACTTGGCATCATTTGGTGTTGTATCAATCTCAAACATTTTCCATAATCATTCTTCAAATGTAGG
>VDFB02000017.1:206840068-206932623 GCA_007258455.2 Sequoia sempervirens
GGACTATAATGCACTCCAAATCATAAAATTAGATGATTTAAATGGTAGTTTCACCAAAATGCAATGTAGAAAATTGTCATACTATGTTTTAGGACATAGAACAACTAATTTTAGCCAAGTCTCATTGAAGGGAACCTTAGAGATCTCAATAAAGGGATATAATAAGGGAAAAAGATCTACAATAAGGTGTCCTAGGGTGTGAATAAAGGTTAAAATGGGGTTCACCACCAAGCGAGGGCTTGGAAATACAAGAAATGTAAATGATATGCAAGACTTAAATAAATGACCTAGAAATGAATTCAAAACATAACGATAAACTAAGAAAGTATAGAGGTGCACCTAGAAACTTAAGAAGCTTGAATGAAGGTCAAAAATCCTAGAAATGTTAAATTTTGAAGCAAAATTGGATTCATATGTCAGTAGAGGTGATTTAGTCACAATTTAGGGTTTTGGGTTTAAACCAGAATTTGGAACTGCTAAATCAAGATTTACAGAAAATGCCTGAAAATGTGTATATTAGGACTCATTTGACACAAGTGGTGATTTAGTCCTAGTATCAAGGTTTCTCTAAAACTTTTATATCCTCTAGTGATCTTTTGTAACTTCCCTCCTATCAAATCCCTAATTTAGAAACACTAAATTTTGTTCTATAGGTGACTTTTCATGATCTTGCAAGTAAGCTGACAACTTTGACAACTTTGCAACTTGAAAACCTTTCTCCAACATTTCTCTTCAATGGATCTTCAACCTAAATATGCAAATCACACATTAGAGAAAGGGAAAAAAAATTATTGTTAGTGGATAGGGGTTTGCCTTGCTCAAACCCCATTTTGGAAATCAAACCTTGAAATAAATAGAAATAGAATGGAGGAATGGTGAATGAACAAATATGTAATGTTGCAACTCACCAAACCCTTAAAAAAGGGCTACAATCTTGTAAGTAATGTCTAAAATGAATTTAGATCTTGAATCTTGCTTGAGTGATATGGATCTTGACTTGAATGTTTGCTTGAATCATAAAACACTACATCACAAATGTTAGCTCAAAAACAAACATGATGCAAGATGACTTTGACATGATGCTTGATTCTTGAATAATGCTCTTAAATGATTGATAATCACTATTGAATGCTCTTGAATTCTAGAATGCTTGATCTCAAAAGGTGCTAGATGACTTGTAAACTTGCTAGCTAAAAATATGTGAAATAACCTTGTATTTATACTTGTTTTTTCCAAATTTCCAAAAATTACAATAGTACAAACCAACATCAGATCTAGGAGAATAAAATCCTGCAAAGAATTTGAATTCAAATTATTTCTAAGCTAGAAAAGACTCATATTCTTTTTGGGGCATATGAGTCCCATTAAGCTAAGCTTGGGACACATTTCTCAAGAAATGCTTAGTTTAATGCCAAATTCAAATATAGGCCTCAAAACATAGGTGGGATCCATATTGCCAAAGTGGTCTATGAGTCCCAGATCACTAAATCTAGGTCGTACAATACAAAATCTTTAATTTATGATTGGTCACTTGATGTATGTCAACATTATCCTCAAAAGGATGTATTAATTCTTGTGGATGCAAAATAGGACCAAATAAGGCATAAAGAAGCCCAAATAACTGTGAAAATGTAAAGGATGACATTTTTCAACTACACTATATATAACCATTTTTTTTATATGGCTAATCCTTTCTCTAGTTGCAACTCTTGGTGTTTTTATTAATTTTCTTTATAAATCTACTTTAAATTATCCTAGAACTACAACTAAAATTATTTTCTCATTTTATAATCTTTTACATTAAATTCATGTATGAGATTAGAAATATAATGATACATTTTGTTAATCCCATTAATCTAATGTTTAAATTATTCTTTGATCTTCTAGAATGAGTTAGATGGCGGTCATTGTAAATCACACTTTCAGCTTGTGAAGAGATAAAATTGATAGGTTTTAAACTTACGTTCATATTATGAAACCTAGGAGGTCTTGAGGATGTGTCATCCACCTAGCTTGAAAACCATTTTGCATCACACTTTTGGGTTGTGAAAAGAAACAAATTGATGGATGTTAAACTTAGGTTCAGAGTATGACATGTAAGAGGAATTTAGGATGTGTCATCCACCTAGATAGACAACCATCATGTGGATTGATGAGATATCCACATTCAAATGAAAAAACCAACATGTGCATGTAAAATCACCACTAGTATGAACCTATCACACATTCCATAGTTGAGAATAATATTCTTCTCTAAATGATGATTTATTAATCTTAGGTGACACAATAAAAATTATCCACTTGTATTCCACATTAACATTCCTTATTGGGTTATTAAAACTATCACCCATCTTTTCTATAAAAACATACTTAAGAATTGAGATCATGGTGCAAAGGAGTAATAATAATACAAATAAAATCCTTAAGATACCCTAGTATTAAATAAAAGATATATTCACTTAGCATATAATACCCTCTAAACCAATAGAACTTTGTCATTTTCTCATAATGACCCATTAGCTTAGTAACAAATGTCAAAATTCTTCTAGCTTACTACTTTAATATAAAAATATAGTATTAAAGTGTGATGCATTATCCTTAGTGTGATGCAATCACAACCTACCATCTATAGTCTAGTGGACACAATTAAAAATTTCTTATTCATTATGCATAAAAGAATGGGTGGGCCACTTGTAAAATATTCGTGGGAAAGAATTTTTTGATGTAATAAATCTTCTAGCTAGAAAATATGACAAGACACCCCATTCGCTATTATAAGAAAACATATTATGTGTATCCAACTAAAAGGAAGTAGTGATAATGATGGCGCACTTTTCTAAGGTGAATTATTCATAAAACTCATCATACAAATAAACATGTTAATAAAAATATTTCTCATGGACTCAAAAATAAGAACATAATGAAAAGTATTATTTAAGTTACCATATGCAATGCAATAAAAAGTGGGTGAATATAGTATTAAGTGAGAGCCCCATTACTAGTGAATAAAAACTATGAGATTGTAGTAAGCGAGGAAATATGGGATACATCAAGTCACCATAAGGTGGAGCCAATAGATCAACATAATTTAGAGAGATATAAATTTGATGGCTTAAAAATGCCCCTATTAAAAGAGAAATTCACCTTTGAAAAGGAAATTTCACATAACATGGTCATGAAGCATGATGATAATAAGGGTTTTAGACTTGCAAGAAAAGATTAAACATAATAGGGAATATAATTAAAAGTATTAAATGACTAAATCAACAAAATGGTAACATTTATAATAGTGGCTCTTATTCAAGGATGGATATTCTAGTGTAACATGGAAATGATTTACAAAAAAATACAAAAAAAACTTAACATTGGGTCATAGATAACTATGGCTAGTCAAGACACAATGAATGGTTAGATAATTATTCATAGGAAGAAAGGAAAAGGCCTAAGAGAAAAACTGTTTCAAGAATTTTCAATGCATTTGTAATTTCTAAAATTTTCTAGTTAAAATTTTAGCGAAGAGTGTTCTCCATATGAGTTCTCAAACCTATAGGGGCTGAACTATGAGAAATTAAAGTTTGCATATTTTCACTTATCTTGATCTATAGAATTCCAAATATCTCATCTCAAATTATATGATATCGGTTCTCTTATTAAAAAATACTTAACATGTTGTTTCTTCTTCATGTTGAGAATTCAAACAATTCTTCTATATTAATCTAATTAAATTAATTAATTAATTCCTTAAGTCATGAGATCATAAAAGTATTATAAACTTATAAATTAGAAACAAAGCTATTATAGGAAATATTGCATACACTCCATATACCAACTTCAAAGGATATTTTCATATTGAAGTATGATGATAAGGGAAATCCTAACAACCATGTATCATCTTTTACTGTTCATTGTGTAGTGACTTAATTTTTTAAGAAAAGCTCCTAGCTAAGCTATTTCCTAGATCATTGAAAGATGCAGAATTGGAATATTTTTCTCATTGCCTAATAACTTGAGAAAATTATTCACCAAACTTGTTAGTGAATTTATCCAACATTTTCATGCAAACATTGGTCATTAAGTGATATTTACTGACTTAGTGGATTGTAAACAAGGACCTAAGAAAAAGATAATAGACTAAATAGGATGATGACAACTCCTTTAGTCACAAATATCCTATAGTTTTTGATATGTTCATGTTTAAAGGGTGTTTATAGGAAATTTACAACTTAACACTAGAGACAAGATATTGTTGATGAAGTATCCATCCTTTCAACACTTGTGTACAAATATTTGTGATTAGAAGATATTGGTTAGTAGCTATGAGGGAACACCTTCATCAAGTCATGTTGATCAATTTGAGTCTATACCTCAAAAAATTACCAGTCATTCAGAAACAATCACTTTATTAAGGTAAACACTCTAGAGGATGCTAAGAACATTGAAACACAAGTGGCTTTTGTAAGCAAAAATCCTTATCAATTTATGTCGAGAGATCAACAATTTACCCAATTTCTTAACTATGTTCAGTTAGTCATGTTACAATTGTTAGGAAAGAACTTAATCAAATTACCTCTGATTGGGCTAATGGATACGTCTAAACCTTTACCCTTGGACTTTAATACAAGAACCTTTTCTCAATACCATTGTATACCTTGAAATGATATATAATGATGTATGCATATTAAACACCAAGTGTAAGAACTTATCAATTCTAATAACATCCAATTAGTCAATGTTAATTATAAAGGAGATAAGTTTGCTGCTCCACCAAACAAGAATTTGTAAATCTTCGCAAATCCAATGCCAAATTATACATCCAAATTTGTGGAAGGTAGTTATTATATGCATGATGATGATGATGATGATTTCCTCTGATTGGGCTAGTGGCTACATCTAAACCTTTTCCCTTGAAATTTTTAATACAAGAACATTTTGTCAATTCCATCATAAACCTTGACATGATATATAATGATGTATGCATCTCAAACACCGCTTTATCCTCTATGAAATCGAATCTGCCATCCAATCGAATACCAATTTATGCTTCCGTTGTTCCCACCGTTTATAATTTCATAACTTCGGCCAGCTTCACGCTCGCACCCATGACCTAACTTTAGCGGTGGAAGCATTCCGCGATGCTCATATTACGATTCCACCGCCAACAGCCCAAACCCTCATGCAAGCGTCAACCACTCTTTGGCTGTACTGAAACTATTTCTTGGTATATTTGCGCAACCTACGCACCCAATGAAGTCCTCTCATGTATCACTTATTTCAGGAGTGGAAGGATGAAAATCTAATACTAGATATCATTATCCCATGTGTTCAGGAATGATTCGCAGAAGTGAATTTTGAGCTTTTTGTACAAGCTTTGAAAAAGATTCTATGAATGAATCAACTGCATCACAGATGCCATTCCCATCTCTGAAGTCATAGTCTTCTAGTTTGAAAAGGACCAAATTACCATTTATCATCATTCCAATGTCGAGCCAATTTTGTGTGAAGCTAGGTTCTCCATGGTTATGCTCCATGAATGTAGTCCTATCAATAATCCACAAATAGATAAAGTTTCCATTTGAAAATGAAATATATATAGGTCATCATAGAAGATTTACACCTATGGCATCATGTGGAAATTTTCCATTACATTATTTTTGGCCTCAACCTATATAACCTAATGAGCATATGCATAGATATCATGTCATTTCTCACCAATTAGCTAAAAATAACATGGCATTACCTGATGAAAACCTATCTAGATAAACCATGATGAATTACTACACTCACCAAACTATTCTATTGAACCTTACATGTCTCAACCTAAACAAAGAATGAAAAAAGAACATACGACTAATATTATCATTAAACCACCTATTGCGATAAACTTGGATAGTGAAGATGAAGATCTACTAAGATTGATGAACAAGTACATAATGAATTATATTTTTTGTTCTCAAAATCCATAGATTTAGATTGTGGAAACTGTGATGATCCTCTTGATGAGAGTGACTCACCACATGTTGAAACCAATGATACTCCTTGTGTGATACTTTCTATAGTCCCTTTGGCTACTTTTCTACCTTACATATATGATGAGAAAGATTGAGATATGGATGATTTTCTTTAGATTGGATCAAATGTGTAGTACCCTTTGTGTATGTTTTATGTCTTTAGTGTGTTTTCTTACACATGATTTGATCTCCACTGTTGTGCTTTGTATGTTGGTTTCCCTTGTTTTCCTTGGTGGCACAATGATACAAAGGAAACTAATATTTTGTGACACTCATCTATTTGTATCTTCACTTTTTCTATATTTCATAAATATATATTTTGTCTTGTGTTTTCCTTTTGGAGATGATGCAAGGTGTTGAGGAATTTATTTTTCTTCCATGTTGACGCAAAATTTTGTTTGTTATCTTTATGTGTCATTCTTTCATTATGTTCATAGTTCCATGATTATTTGGAGGAATGATGTCAATTTCAAGCTCAATCACATTATATATTGGTAAAGATGTATACTAACAATGGATCTATGGATCCATCATGTAATCCTCTGTTTCCTTATTATGTGGCTTTATCTTGGCAAAACCCCTTTATCATTAGTTGGATTTATTTGAGAACATATCATTGGCATAGGGCTTTCCAAATAAGCTCTCATGGCCTTATTATATTAAATTTTATAATTTTATACCACCTTAAAGAAATTTCTCACAAAGTGGTTTTCAAAAATTACTTTAAGGTGGGGGAATACATTTAATTATGTGCTTGAATTTGTTTACATAGATTGGTCTTAGTTGTGCATTAGCCTAGAATTTTGATTATTTGTGTAGCACGTTATCAGAATTATTGGGACTATAATTCTTCGTATGGTTGACATGGGTACACACGTAGTGAAAATTGGTCCTCACTAAACCTTCTATGTCACTCATTTACTACCCCTTGTTAGACGGCTCACCTAGTGAATATCGAACTTCACTAGCCTATGGTACCTTGGTTCATGGTTCATTTAGCAAATATTAGACTGTTAGCCTATGAGTCATGAACCCCTTAGGTATGGATCCTAGTAAGATTTTTTAGGATTTTCCTAGTCTTTGGTTGTCATACCTAACTTTGCATGTTTGCATTGTGTTTGTTTTCATTTTTATTAATTTTATGATGTGTCTTCATTATGTATGCTTTATATTTGTCATGTTGCATTGCACATGATCACACATGTGTGTTCCATTATCCTTATGTTGTATTTCCATAGGATCTTGAATCTTGGGGTATTGTGTGCCCACCTAGGATCAGTCCCTTTGTATCTCTTAGAAATTTACATTATTGAAGCACTCTTGACTTGTTCTTACTTCAGTGTGAGTATGAGCAAAATTTCGTACTCTCACTAAAATGAGGGATAAATGTGAAGGGCACACAATCTACTAAGAGGGGGAGTGAATAACTAGATCAAAATGATTTTGGAAACCTTTACAACTACTTTTTATATTTTCAACATGAATAGCACTGAACCATACAAGCTATTAATTAAAGCACAACACAATATAACACATAACACCATATTTACATGGAAACCTAGAATGGGATAAACCATGGTGAGAAACTCTCAGAAGAAGGAATATAATAAGTGAATTTTATAATATGATGTAGGCACTAACCTATCGAAGACACCAATCCCCAAATGAATCAGTAGGAACCAACCTACAAGAGGCACCAATATCCACCAAAATAGATACACCAATCCTTATCAAAACAATATAACATGTAGAACACCTATCTTACAGGAATACAAAAGTAATGGAAAATTTAAAATTTAACTATAACATTCACCAAAGACACAATATACACTCTCTCATGTTAATAATGACCAACTAAAACTAGCTCACCCTAGTTTATTTACACTTTTTTCAAACACCTTCCATTCATTACACTTGCATACGACATGCTTGTACATTCCACTTTTTTCAAGACTCACTAATGCTTACAATACATCTAAAATTTTTAAATATATACATGACATTAAATTAACACTCTTCAATGTTGTATAGGGATCCACAAAAACCTAGACAACATAGGGTTCAAACCTAAATTCAAAGTACATGAAAGGTATAATATAATGGTCAAAACTTGCTACCAAAAGAACTTGATTCCTTTCGCCACCATGTGAACCTTAAATAGTTCCTATCCTCACTCCACATACTTGATTTGAATTTTGCATGCTATTAGTCATCACTGCACATGCCTTGAGCTTAGAATATCTTAAAAAAAACTTCTAATATTTCAAACTCCTTGCACATTGAGTTGTGTCACAAAAAATTTAGGAAACTAATAGGGCTAGTATATGCATACTCTCCTTCCAAACTACAGAGAACCACTACATTTGTAAAATAAATTACAACCATATAAATCAATCTCTCTATCCAAAAGATATCTTTCTAGACCACCATACTCATGTTGATTGAATACCTGACATGGTATAATAATTTCATTAACTATTTAAAGGAATTCACACCAATACTAACATGATACATGATACCTGAATAGATTAGAAAATTTACACATTGGCAAAAAAAATTCTTTTAGAACCTTGAATCAAATGATAATTCTAGTACTCCTACAATCTTCTTCATCTTTGACAACCTTCGCATTTGATAGCCTTCACATCCTTTGATAACCACTATTAGTAATAATGACCCACTAGCATTAGTTTAACATCAATGATAACCTATGCACAACAATCTACCCCTTTGTTATTGATGGAAAATAGAAAAATGTCGGGGCCACCAAACACTCCTGAAAGATAACATCTAAATTATTTATTAGATATAGAATTTACTCCCCCTATGAAAGAAATGGCATTATAAATTTAGAATCTCCTCAATTCAACCTTTTGAGAACACTTTCTCCCATTATTCTTTCTAATAAATTTAGCATTTTGAGAACACTTTCTTCCCCTTTGACATAAATGGAAAAGGATCAACACTTTTTCCTTGAAAACTAGCACACTGCAACATCTATAACATTGTTTCCTAGATAGACTCCCCTTGAGTCCATGCATTACTACTTCTGAAAATATTCTACAAGAGCACCAACCCTTCTTGTGGTAGGGAGACCAACCTCCCCCTAACCTTCTACTTTCATCTTGAATTAATATTAGGGAGTAAAAAATCCCAACTTCTATTGGAGAAACTCAAATGTCTCCTTAGGAAGTGACTTCATGAATATATTTGCAACTTGCTCCTTTGTGTCCACATATTCTAATATTACTTCCTTCTCTGCAACCTTCTCTCTCAAGAAATGATATTTGATTGCAATGTGCTTTGTTCTTGATTGCATCACCAAATTCTTTGAAATGTTTATTACACGTGTTATCACAAATAATAGTGGAAGGGTATTCTAATAACTTTCATCTCCTTCATGTTCTGCTTCATCGAAAGCACCTAAGTGTAGCATGATGTTGCAGAAATGTATTATACTTTTGCTTCCTACTTCATGCTTCTTACTCAACTGAGACACCAAACTATCTCCACGGAATAATGCATAGTTTCCACTTGTGCTCTTCTATTCATCCACACAACCTATCCAATCTACATCTTTGTATGCAGTAAGAGTAAAATTTTCACCCTTTGGATACCATAGGAAAAATTCTCTAGTAGCCTTCAAATACCTAATGTAGTGTCAAAAAAGGTAACCCTTTTCATACATAATTTGGAAATGAATAATTAATGATAAAATAGACTTAATTATGCCTTATTTAGGGTGTTGTAAAGTGTTTCTTTACACTTTCACACTAATCTAGGGATTTATTAATTAATTGAGGTTAATTAGATCTTAATTGGCCCCTTAAATGAAAATCCAAGCCTTATTTATTTTATTTTTTGAAGGATAAATCCCAACACTCACTATTAATTTTTCACAACTCTTAATTTGGGAAGGTTTGAGTCCTAGGCTAGTGACTTGGGACCCATTCACCACTTGGAAAATGGATCCTTCCTTGGTCCTAGGACCCCCTTTTGGCATAACATTTTACCTCGCCAAAATGTGTCCTAGGCTACTGACTTAGGACCCATTCGTCACCTAGCGAATGGGTCCTTTCTAGGTCCTAGGACCCCCTTTTGACATATTATTTCATATCCCTTGAATGTGTCCTAGTTAACTGTGCTAGGACCCATTCACTTTATGGAAAATGGGTCCTCCAAACTTAGGACACCCCTTTTTGAACTTATTCTTGGTGGTATTCTAATAATTTTAAATCTTAGATCTGAGGTCTCCTTGTGTTATTTGATTTTTGGGATTAAATCTTAAGTTAAGTATAAGTATAAGGTTTCTTTACAAGTTCCATAACTAGATCTTCATAAGTAATCAAGAGTACATTCATAAGAGCATTATAGAGGATTCAAGAGCATCCTCAAAAGGATTCAAGAGCAGATTATCAAGGTTTTATTGCAGCTATCAAAGTTCATTGAAGATCATGTCAAAAATTTAGTGCATCATGCATGTAATTGAGCTAATGTGTTGATGTAGCATTTAAGGTCCATTGACAAGAATTTTTTTACATGCATATTCAAGATCAAGATCTACATTCTTCATGACCACTTCATGCTAGATTGTTCATTTGCATTCCAAGACTTCTTCCAAGGTATCATTTTTTCATGTTTCATGTTGCATTGTTTCATCACAAGGTTTAGTTTCCTTAGTTGGGTTTGACCAAGGAAAAAACCTATTCCCTAACAACAACAAAAATCTTCTCTCTTGATGTGTGCTTATAAGTTTTTAGGTTGAAGATCAAGTGGAGAACAAGAATGAAACAAAAGTTGTCAAAGTTGTAAAGTTGCAAAAGTTGTAATATTTAGTGCAAGATCATGAAAACAAAGCTACAAAAAATATTTTTGAATTTAACGAGTTGATCACCTGGGAGATGGGAGTGCAAACATTGAAGAACAAAACCCAAAAATCACTTTCCTAGAACCCTAGAAAGGACCCATTCACCACTGGGAAAAGGAGTCCTTAGTGACCCCTCAAACAACACCTTTTTCAACAAGGTACACCTCACTTTAGCATCTTAAAACCTTCCTATTTGTTTTTATAATAGTTTTGATTCATTTCTAATTGTTATTTATCCATTTTACCCTCAATAATTGAATGAAACATCATCATAAGAAAAATTAGGTTCATCCATTTGGTGAATCCCCTTTTGGATGAACCTTTATTTTTATGTTTCACCTAAATATCATTTTTACTACCTCCACATGAGTCTCTTTAGGTGTTTCCTAAAATATAGAAACCATTCTAGCTACATACTTTGATATTTGATCTAGATGTTATCATATACATCAAACTACCAATCAGATACCAATATAGAGTTTGATCTGTTGGATTAGAGTCATCATCCTTTCTCAACTTACACGCAATAATGATAGGTGTTGCAATAGGTTTACAATGTTCCATTTTGAACTTTCTTAACAACTCCTTTATGTATCTGAGCTATGAAATAAAAATCCCTTTATCTGATTGAACAATCTATAACTCCAAGAAGAAAGACAATTCTCCTAACATAGACATCTAAAATTCATTATGCTTAGCCTTCTAGAAGATTTTACACATTTATTCATTACTGCCTCTAAAAGTAATGTCATCAATGGGTATGTTCAGGATCATCATGGAAAAAAAATCCCTTAAGTGGCAAAAAATTTAGAAAAATTAGAGTTAGGAAACTTGATGTAAAAATTTGAATAAGTTATCTATATTATTTCAAAAATATGTAAGAATAGAATCTATAGCAAATTGAATATATTTTCTAAACTACTAGGTTGATTTAAAAAAAAAATCTATTTGGTGAAAATTTGAAATTTCAATGCAAGAGTACTTAAATTTTAGGGAAAAAATAAGTAGGTGTCTAACCCTAACCAATAAAAAAATATATTTTTAATAATATTTTAGATATAAGTAGAAGACTCATGTCTCGATGTGATGCATGTTTTTTTATAAAAAAATTCTAAGTAAATAATTAATTATGATTTTTTTATTACAATTTTTTAAAAATATAAAAGCTCGTATGTTTGACCACCTTAACATAGTCAAAACTTAATGAAATTCAATTCTTTTTTTAATCCTATAGTATGTGAAGTATAGAATGTGACGCATGTTTTAGATTCAAAAAATGTGATACCTTTTGAAAGCTATAGATGTTTTTCAATCAACCTATCAATCAGGACTTTAGTTGTAATTCAAATAGAAAATAAATAATAATTATTTATTAAATTCAAAGTAAAGCATAATTTATATTGGTGGAAAGTTTAGAATCTCCTTTAAAAATCCTTTCCATTTCATCAATTTCGTGTAAAAAAAATGTCATTAGCCACATACCCTACACATACCCATCATATCACCACTTTTTGGCCCATCATGATCCTACAAATACCTAGAATATAATATGCTAAGAGAGATCACACTCTTGAGGAACATCATACCCAACATCACCACAAAGTGAAAGATGCATCACATGAAATAATAAGACTAGACAACAAAACATGAAATACAAAAGAATAATGCCAATGTATGCCCCCACTTTAAAGAAATTTCTAAACACCATGTTGTGAGCAATTACTTTAAAGTAGCAAATGATAAATGCTAACAATAAAGAGGACATGAGAGCTTAGTTGGATCCATGGATTCAGGGTCAGTATGTTGTTGCTACAATTTTTTTAGAGAGATTGGAACTATCATCATTCAAAAAATACTCATGAAACAGAAAGAATGACACAAAGAAAATATTTTGGGTCATGGAAGAGACATGAATGTCTTGATGCCTTGCATCATACCCAAAAGGAAAATACAAGACAATGAATAGATAAAATATTTATGACATAAAGAAGAATGTAGGTACAATTAGAGAAGTTTCAAAAAAAGAGAGAAAGAGAAAAAAAAATAGTTTGGGGGATCACATTAAGCACATGCAATCACATAAAAAAATGTGAAAAAGAAAATAAGGAAAAAGACTAGAAAGGCACATGTGAGTCAACCTCTAACAGGTTGTCTACATCCCAATCTTGTTCATCATATACGGAAGGTAGACAACTAGCCAAAGGGAACAATGACAAGTGTGTTACTAGGACAAGGCTATCTAATTCTTTCCCTTACTAACTACAAGACAAGAATGAGCCGAGGTAGGTGATGAGAAGGAGCTCCTTGCATTTTGGAATGGTTTTCAATGAATTTAAAGCATGTAATAGTGAGAAAGTTGTGATCCTACAACTATTACATGGCAAGGAGGGGAAGAACATGCTCTAAGGAACTATTTCTATGATATCAAAGTTTTAAAAGATTTGGTTTAAAGCATGACACTCATCAGTACTATGTCCAATGACTATGATATCGACAATGTGATGTATTTGTATTCTTAGGATTTGGTTTTCAATCTTCTCTTATGGGTGGTAATGTAATTAGTCCTCAGTGTAGAAGTATAACATGGGTGATCCCACAATAGTGGTTTACAATTTTTTGCCAAACTGGACACTGAAATAATTTTTTTAACTAAATCTTCACTTTTGGGCACCTATAGTAGCTAAACCATGAGGAATTTGAAGATGATGCAAACTAGAGTTTTGTGACATTTTTTCTATAGATTCTAAATATATATTTTAAAAATTTTTGGAATCAGATTATACTTCTTTTTCCATCACCCTTGAAAACAAGATTTTTTCAAAAAACAACAATTTTAAAAAATGACACTCACCGTATAACACATAATTTTTTTTCCATGAAGGATAAAACTATAATTCTTTCAAAATTATATTTTTAGCTTTGATATCTAGTGCTTCCACTTGGTTAGATAGTTTTTTATTGAATACTTTTTCATTAATCAAGTTTTGAAGTCAAACCAATTACAATTTAGACATAGCGCAACTGTATAATGCACAACCTTTTTTGTATGTATTGAAATTCAATTATTTTTTTGTTGGATCAAGAACTTCAATATCTGGTACACTCATATGTTTCAAAATTTATTTTTATAATAGTCTATTTTTCTACATGTGCAGAACAAAGAGCTTGTTTTTTATTGAAAAACCTACATTCACAAGAAATAAAAAATAAATATAATAATCAAATTTAACTTAATTAATTTTTTATTTTTTTAAAAGATTATAATAAGGAATATATACTTACAAAAAAAAAAATTAATGAATTCATTTGATCCCCCAAATGGTAAATCAAAAGTTGTTTTTTATCAACATTTTGATAGGTGTAAAGGAGACTCCATTATAGGTATGGTTTAAAACTAGTGGGGTTCTATCCAAGGGGGCTTGGTCTAAGGTGGTTTGATAAAACCCTCATTAATTGGAATCCTTTAAATGGAACTTTTCTAGGCTTAAATCATTATATTTTCTAAAAATATGTGATTTCAAAAAAAATTAGTATCTCTTAGAAAGTGTAAACCACTATTGTGGCAACACCCATGTAAATGCCTTTTAGTTGTAGTTGGTGGATGAGGGAATTGTAGTTTCTTTAGTTTGTAAGAACTTTGTTGCTTTCTAGATTCACCAATTTCTTGAGTTGAATGTTGGGGAGGAGGACCTAATGAACTGTGAGATTTTTGGTGCACTAAATCTCTCTAACTCTTATAGGGTTTTTCACCTAAAGGAGAGGGATTAGGACCAAAAATGCTAGGGGTTCATTCAAATTATGCAATATATGATGTTTTCTATTCTAAATGAACTAAAATAAGTGTAACTAACTAATATAAATTGATGAAAATGAATGAAAAACTAAGATCTAAGCTATGTTTAAAAACATAATGTCATATGCAAACAACATGAAAATTCAAGAAATAATGCAAAATAGAAAGTACTGGGTTAAATATGAGTGCACCTGGACTTGAATTGAAGTTGTTGAAGTGTCTGGAAGGTAGATTGAATCTATAGAAAATTCATTGAGGGACTCATTCACCAAGGAGGGCGAATCAGTCTACTGTCAGGTGAAAAGTGTCAGAAACTGGTTTCTGTTTGTTGGGATCCTAGATCTAGCAAAATCTAGATTTTGGATGTCAAGGTGGACTCATTCCCAAGGGTGGAAAATCAGTCCAATCTTGAATTTGTGGAAGTACAGTCAACAACTTTGCAACATCAAATCTTTCAAATATTGAGTGTCAAGTTGTCAAGGTCAAATTATGTAGAAAATAAATAGAAATTACTTAGAATAGATGAAAAGATAATGTAATGTCTTGAAGAGCTCAATTGAATTGATTCCACTTTTCAACACCTTTAAGACCTATTAAATCTATAAAATAACACATAAAAAAAAGGAAAAAATGTTGGATGGTTAGCAAATAGGGGTTTGCCTTGGTCAAACCCCACTTTGGTACTTAAACCGAATGAAAATATATGAAATGTGAGGGAAAGGAAAAATGAATAACATAAAGTATTAAAGCTTACCTCAAAACCCTTGAAGATGTAAATCCAAATCAATATCCATGGCTACTCCAAGATGCTTCAATGATTTGTTTAATGATCTATTGCAAAATACTCGACAAAATGTTATTATGAATGTTTGAATGCTTGATGGATGCTTGGAGATTTTGGATGGATGTTAAATGAAGTAAAATTAGCTTACTTATACCATTCTTGTATCTTAGTACTGAGTATACATCATCACATGCCAACATCAAGTGTAAAAATGAATAAAATCTCGAAAAAAATTTGATTTTTTAAAATTTTTTGTGTCAAGGTGGACTCATTCGCCACCCATGGCGAATGGGTCCCACCTTGAGAGTGTGTTCAAGTGTTGGGAATTAAGTGCTATTTAATGTAGTGTGTCGGGGTATCATTCAAAAATACACTTAAATAAACCTTATGAGTGTATAAGGAGGTCCAACAAGACATAAGAAGAGTGTAAATAAGGGGGAAATGCCTAGAAAAGTGTGAGTCTTGATAGCAAGACTTAAAAAAACTTCAAAATAGGACTTGCTAATGTGTCAAATGATGATTTTTAAGTGAATTGCATTAAATAGAGTCTAGAATGATGTAGAAATCCTTTACAACACTTCACAACACATTCACAAGACTTCAATATTTAATATTAGCATTTAAAATAAGCATGTTCAAGCCATTTTGTAATATAAAATTAAGACAAAACATTTAAAAGATGATGAAAAAAGACCTAAAAGGCCATGAAAATGACAAGGGGGCATTTTTCTATGGCACACCTAAGATGATCCTATCATCGTTATGAGGCATTAGTTGTTCATTGTGGAGGAGGACACTTATGTAAGGAGGAGGATCTTGATATCCTAACCCTTTAGTGTCTTTAGTTGGTATTTGCTCTAAGAGTTGATGAATTTCATGTTCACTTGTTGTATCACATCCTTGTTTACTTAAGATCATGAATCCTTTTTCAAATGTCCCTTCTAGGTTGATTGATGAGTTAGTTACTTTGTTAACATAGGATGGTTGAATATTGACTTGATTAGAGGAACTAGGTCCACCTATTGTAGGGAAATTAGGCTCAGCTTATTTCTCAATTTCAAAATGTAAAAGGAAAAACATCTCAAGTGATGGGATGGTAGGGGGTGTTGGTTGTTTCATAGAAGGATAAATGGATGCATTAGTCTCAAGGTTATTAAGGAAATCATTTAGGAAGTTTTTCATGTTGTGATCATCTTCTCCAATGATGTCAACATCATGAGGAGGAAATGCATTAGGAGTTGACTGAATATGAGTGGGTTCAACTACATTAGGGTCATTTCCAAAAGCATAGTTTGACACATCCACTAATGATTTCAAGGACATCCAAAGCTTACCAAAGCACATATCCATGATGAAATGCAATACGATAACCTAGTGTAGACATACAAAACTAACATCATGCATTCCTCATATTTAATTAATTCATATTCACCTGATCAATTAAATAAACCAAGTTCTAGCTCGGTTGGCTAAGTAACTCCGTTGCAGCTCTGCTGGTCAGGATTTCTAGTCTCCCCCATCCCGTGGTACCGGAGGGTGTGTCGCGCCAGCGCCGCCGGTCACGTTAAAAAGTTTACCAGGCGCACTGCAGTTTATAGGGGGTCGTGCTACCCGATTCCTGCAGTCTAAAAAAAAAAAAATTAAATAAACCAAGTTTAATTGATTAATATCCTAAGGTCATCCATTTAAATTAAATAAATCCATCTTTATTTGATTTAATATTAACATCATTCCCTTTACCTAGAAATAAATCAAAACATTTATTTAACTAATTCTAAATCACTTTTCATCTCCTTTTGATTTATTTTAATCTATAAATCTAAGTCAAAAATTAAAATCATCTAATCCCTCGTTAAATTAATCTAATCATGATTAATATAATCCTAATCACCCATCACATCCTCTAGCTTTTCCCACTTGCACAAAGAAATCAATTTATTGGTTTATTAAATTCTCATTTTCCATCAACATGGCATAAAAAGAGAATATTCTTCCAAATTTGAATCTCCCCCCAAATTGACATGTACATCCAACAAAGCATTTAAGAGCTCTTACATGTCTCTTACAAAGGTCAAACTTAGCATTTAACTCCTCTTGTCATCAAATTCAAATTTTAAATCTCCCCCTCTTTGGCACATTGACCAAAATGTGCTCATTCCTCAACCTTTCAAATGTTGACAAGTGGTATCTTGTCATTGGTGGATCTTTAGTCCCACATCCTCCATATTTGGCATTATTTCATCCTTCTTGGCTATAAATAAAGAGTTTCTCTATTGTATTAATCCCCCACAATCTTAGTATCTCTCTCCACAACTCATCCAAGTTAGTATTTCATCATGGTCATCATCTTGCATCTTTTTATCATACAAGAGCTTAACAAGGATTGGGAAAGGGCTTCTTTCCGCATCAAAGAAGCACCAATCCACTATGGGATAGATATGTATTATGTTTTTTATTCTCTCAATTAGTTTATTTGATTTTTTGTTGTTTTGATTGCATTATGAAGAACGATTCAGTATTTCATATGAGTTCTTAGTTTGGTTTACTTCATTTTCTCTAATGTTTGTTGATATTTGAGGTAAATGCAGAAAAAGTGCTCACATAAATGGCCCTAGAAGGAGGGCATATGATTAAAGCACATCTTATAGCAATGGCATTCCATAAGACCACATTTATATAAGGCGTTTTGGCATTTACATATCTTTGCGAAAGGAAATATATGATTTTGAGTGCAATGAAAATAGGCATTCTTCTCTTTATTTCTATTTGTTATTCATATGTCTATTAAAATGAATACCTCTTAGGAAGTGCAAGTTTGTAAACATGCAATGCATAATAAATCCATGTTTGCATACAAAGATACACCAACTACGGTAAAATAAAAGCTAAGTCTATGTAGAGTATTATTTTAGTGTGCTATAGAAATCCTCTACTCCATCTCTTCATGGAAGTAAATGCTAATAAATGCCAATCTAGACTGTCTGTTTGATACATCTATTTCATAACATGACAAGTTTGTAGCTGGTTTGCTAGATACATTTTAGTCCTCAACACTATTTATTATTTCTCCAAACTATTTTGTGTTCATTCTAAAGTTGTAGTCACAACTCCAAAGCGTGTGATTGAAAATGCCATTATGTAGAAACTTAGAAAGAGCAACGGATTCCCATTAAAATTAGTAGAGATATTAATGTAGTATAGGTTGTATTTGATTTGAAAGAGCATAGAAAATCACATAGGTGAGCGAAAGTAAGGACGGACAAGAAATCTAAGTTTGCATAGAATATTATCTTAAATATGCTTTGAAACTGCTAAACTCCATCCCTTCCGAGAATTTTTAAACGCCTATCTTGACTTTGTGTCTGCTAAATATTCATAACTTGACAAATTTGCATCAGTGTTGTGCCAAAAAAGGATGTTGTACCCTTGTTGGAAACATAATAGCATGTGGAGAAGTGTATGGAAAATTTACATTTTTGTTTGCTAGTGTCCTTATCTGCAAGCTAGTGATTCTCTTGTTCGTAGATTTGTTTATTGCTGCATGGAGATTTCATTTCTCAAGATACATTGAATCTTTATCGATTAATGGTCACAATATATCTAGAATATCAGCCCATGAATTGTTTTCTTTTAGTGATATGGTAGATCGATTGGATTGATCAAAGGACATTTTATGATAAACATAAATCTTTTGGAGCTTACAGCCCGTGTTGAGATCAATGGTGTGATTTTTTTTTTACAGTGACATCATTATGCGTTTTGGTCATGGTCGGCCTTTCTCTTTCATAATCTATGCTATAGACATGTCATGTCATGCCTTGTCAATCTCACTTCTTGTTTTTTTTTTCTTACCACATTAATTGTCCTTCGTGATGATTGACCGAATTAATTGATGACCATTTCTAAACACATCTGAATCTCTTTTTTTTTTTCTCGATCAAATCAAATTCTCATTAAATTTGTTGTAGGAATTGAATGAAAAACAAAAGCATTCAGATATAGTAGGTAGTAGTTGGATTCAAAAGGCAAGAGCAAAAGCACAATTTCCATCCATAAATGTTGCATTCCTATCAGTTGATTTTGGCATAGTTTCTCTACTCGATCATTTTTTTTTTTTAACTTTAGTAGGAAAACCAACATGATCATTTGGTGATTGGATTTGTAATTATCGCTCAAGTGGTAAAGGTTTCAAATTTTTTAGATTCTAATTACTTTGCAAATAAAACTATTGCTTCTAGGTATTTCGATCCAGCCACAACCCTTAAGATTCAATAGGTGTTAAATCCTTTACCATTGATATGCCAACTATGTTCCTCTCAATTTTTCCAACTCTAGTGTGATTTACTCACAACGATATAGTCTTCACTTTTTTTTTCTTTTTTCCCAATGAATCAGAGGGTTATCACCTTCAATCTAGTCACACAAATTTTGAATTACATTGCATAGATTTATGTCTCTAAAACTTTAGGAAGCATAGGTAGGTGATATGCTTATTGTTTTATAAAAGAGCTTCGGAACTATCTTTTCTTTGCATCATTTTCCTTCAATGCATCTGCCAACTCTCTACCCAAATAAAAGACAATTACGTGTGGCGTACATTCGTGTTTGATTGAACATTGATTGATGCGGGTAGATTTATGGTTTGAAGTGTTGGATTTTTGGTGGCAACTTAAAAGTTTTGGAGGGCACATGATGTCTTCTTATTGAAATCTGATTTCAATGTTCTTATTGGTAAATGCATTAAATTCTCTTTATTTAATTATGGTGGACCCTCTACTCTCAAATCTAGTTGGGAATTCCATTTTGAATTTATCTAGAATGCCACAAGTTTCCCAATGTGTCGGGTGCTATTTCTTTCCACATAACTTAAATTTGGTCTAATTGAAATTTTTCTATTATTTGACTTCTACTTAATCTAATGAAAATTTGTATGGTTGTGCTATCTATTTAATCTACCTCCAATATGTGGTCCATATTAAAATGCTCCATATATGAATCTAAAAGCCTTTAACACTTACAATCATTACCATGTTTTGTTTTGTTTTACCAATTAATTACATTTCAAACACATTTTTCCTTAAACAAGTTGCAAATATAACGAGTGAATGTGGTAAGAAACTTGTAGTGGAGATAGAATTTTTAGATGGGATTGTGATATGAATACATTTGTTGAAAAAAAAATTAGAGCTTGGTTATTTTCATTTATAAACGGAGAGCCAATTTTGTTATTATATGATTAAAACATTATGGTGTTATTCTTGATTCTCATCTCTAATATTTTATTTTGTGATTTTTATAGGTTGACATTGGAATCAAGGATTAGAATCAAGTGAAAACAAATGAAATTGAGCTAGAAAATTGAACATCAAGATTGAAGTTGACATAGCATTTTTAAATGCTTGAAGGAGCTTCCGTTCTATGCTTTTAAAATGATCATTACAAAAGCTTTCAATTTTCATTACAAAGGGGTTAAAATGAACTTTAGGAAAATTGACTAGATTTTGTTTGAGGTTAACAATTGAACAAGACAACTTTCAAATCTCATTTTGGTGCTTTAAAACAAATCAAAATCATTGCTTTGTGGACTTAAAAATGAACTTGTGCAACTTTGTTTTGTGATTACTTACTCAAACTAGCGCCATTGAAAAGACGTATGTGCTTCTCTCGCGCCTCACGATGATCTTGAGAATCAAAATGATTTTTGATGGTCTTAGGGTGGGATAAAGTGATCACCTCCACATTTCATTTTGGGGATTAAAATTGAACAAAACATTGTGTGTGGGTAAATCTATTGCATGTGTTCTCCCTTTGTTTCTAAATGAAGGTTGATCGAACTATGCATACATTTACTCGCTAATGTTTATCTTATAGGGCTTTCCTTGGGGAAAAAGTACTCACCCAAGGGAACAACTCAATTGGTAACACTATAAAGCCAAGAGTATTTCCAGTTGGGATATAAATGTGGGTATTGGAATAAACACCAATATCACATGGTTGACTCTGATGAGAAGGGCAACAATGGTCTCTCGCCACGTTGGGTCAACTCCTACGAATGAAAAGTCCAAATTAAAACCCTTATTTTAGAAAGGCCAAAATCCCTATCTATTTTTTGGTGCAAGAATGGTTGTTCTGAAGTCGCCCCACACTTTTACAGTCTTTAGTAGAAATGGAATTCATGCCATAGGAGTTTCATGGGTGTTGATGCTTGGTTGCCCCATATAAGTGAGTGTCCTGGAGGGAAGCTAGTGGGGTCAAGCATCTAACCATTCGCTAAAGATAAGCATAGCTGGACTTGTCCAAGTGGGGACTCAACAAATATAGTATGTCATATCCACAGAGTTGTACTTGTTCTTGGTTACAAAACACTTGCTTGTTCAAAAACATTGGGAAACACACATTCAAAAAATCATTCAAAATTTCAAACCCCTTAGTTAGAGCAAATACCTTTGACAAAACCCAAGAGATATTGCTTACCCTACGGATTACATCCCTAGAGGTTCCTAAGTAATTGGGTTTTCATCTTAATTTTCTCTTACTAAGGTCAACATTAGGCAACCCTTGTCTTGATTTCTTGGAAATTCCACATAGCACTTTGTGGGATGAAAAGAGGTTATGACATTGGGCATTTAGTTTGAAACTTAATCAAAAGTGTATTTGTGGTAAAACAAAGTCATTAAGGAAAGATAACAACTGAACCCCACACATCTGCTTGATTATCTTTTTATTGTCTTTTGAGCAAACATTGGTTTTTTGGTTTGAATTACTCTTAGAGAAAGGAATGTTCTTCACAATCTTGGTCTAGTAAACAAGTCCTTCTTAGGTTCATTTAGGATCAAATCAAACACTTCATCCATTCCAAAAATTTGTCATCTCCATCTCATAAATAACTTTAGAGCTTTGGAAAAATTATTATCTAGACTTGGGCACATCCTTAAACCAAATCAAAATCATTTGTTTAGTTAAGTGTGTTTGGATGAATCCTTCCTCACACACTTAATTAAATTATCACTTCTTTGGAAAATTTTATCCTAAAGATCACATCTAACATATTAGGGTTTACAAGTCCATTATCCAAATCAAATCAAAACCATCAAAATAAAATCATAAAGTCTAGCATTGATCCAAATTTCCTAAACATTCAACACCCATATCATTCACCACTTTCATCCTTCATCTCATCATTGGTCCTAAACACATTAGGGGTCACTTTTGCAACAAGTTCAAAACACAAGAAGAACATGGAATATAAACTTGATCCATACATCATGAGTAAACCAAGTCAGCCATACTATCAAAGCCTTACAATTCCAATTGATTTTCAACAGTCACATTTATACAATACATACATAGGATCATTATCTCCTACAAACCTCGATGGTACAACAAATATGAGTATGCCCAGTCAAACTTTTGGAAAACATTTCCCGATGATAGATTTAAATCCAAGTCCAAACTTACAAATCTATCAACCAAACAATCAATGCACAAATCTTCAAGCAAACAACATCATTCCACCAAATCCATACATGTCAAGTACAAGTTTTCCAAACATGAACATTTTGAATCCAAACTTGGAAAAATTTGGGATAGATATGTTTGTGAATCAGATAAATGTTGTTCAAAGTCCAAACATGATGATAAAAAATCCATGTATTGATCTAAGTCAAGGTAACACCATGCAAAACCAAAGTTACCTAAATCAAGGCAATGTGATTCCCAACCACAACAATGTTTAATTTCAACCTATGATGCCAAATTTGAGCATCATCCCAAATCAAAACATTTTCCAAAATAAAACACCACAAGTACACACTCCAAATTTTCTTAAACAAAAGCCAAATCAACTATATCAAGGGTGCCAAGATCAAAATCAAGACCAAGTTTTACTATACCAAATTGCTTCACTTGACAAACTAACTGAAGCCTTGAAACAAGAGACATTTTTACTCCAAAATCAATGTACTCTACCATTGATTGAACCATCTCATCAAAGTAGTAAGTTGTGGCCACAACCATGTCAAGAACAATATCTCCAATGTCAAGAAGTTGGATACCAAGATCAACAACATCAACAACAAACCCAATCACCACATCTCCAAAATCAATCACAACAAGGTCAATTCAAAATGTAAATCTCCCAAGGGAATAAACAAAAAATACACACCACTTGGGAGACCAATCGAATCAGTACTGCAACAATTGGTACAAGAAAATCTCAGCAAGCTCCCCATCTATGGCAACTGTAGACACGTGAAATTAGCATTATGCATATTCATCTGCTCATTCATAAATCACGTTCATCAAATCCATTCACCGGGTAAATCAGGTCTTTATCATTTAAATAAATCAAAGGCTCATATCATCCTTTAATTAAAATAAATCAAACTTTATTTAATTAAAATCTCAAAAGTCATTTGCAATCCTTTCTTTATTTAAATAAATCAAATATTTAAGTCATAAAAGTCAAAACATCCTAATCATCATCCTAGCTAATTAATCCTAATTAAATCTAATCTAATGCATGTCACATCCTCTAGATTATCCCACTTGCACAAATAAATCAATTTATTGATTTATTAAAATCAACATTTTCACTCAACATGGAATATTCCCTAGAGTTTGAATTCAAAACTAAGTGGGCATATGCATCCAACAAAGCAATTAATAAACTCTTACATGTCCCCCACTCAGCATTTACTCTCAAATTTGAATTTGAAATTTCCCCCTCTTGGGCACATTTCCCAAATCTTGCACATGCATCAACCACTCACATGATGACAAGTGTCCTCATCTCATTGGCTTTTTCTTTATCCCACATTCATCCATTTGCACATTCTCTCATCAAAAGAATCTATAAATGAGAAGCTTCATCTTTTATCAAATCCTACACAACTCCACAATCATTTATGCAAAGTCACTCTCTTTAGGAGAACTGATTTTTCCCACCTTCACTCCACCATCATTGGCAATATCAAGCCTAAGCAAGGATTGGGAAAGGGCTATTTTCTACAATAGCACCAATCCATTATGAGATTAAGTTGGATCATGTCTTTTATATGCTTTGTTTAGTTTTCATTGCTTCATTTTATTGCATGATTGACATGTTTCATTATTTCATAGGGATATTGAAATGTTGCTTTATTTTAAACTAACCATTTGTAGATTTTACATCCACAAAATGGCGCTAGAAGGAGGGCTGAGCTATTCATTTGTTCTATGCAAAGAAATTCATTTCACAAATGATAACATCTAGTTCAAAGTCTATGGGAACATTTAATGAGTGTCTGTTCTATCCAATTATTTGTATGGATTTATGCTAATATCTGTTCAAAACTATCCCTCTTCTGTATGATCCAAGGAATCTCATACACTATCTAGTATTCTAATTTTTCTATTTTACTGTGAAAAGTAACAAAAGAATAAATAGCATATGTTTCCTCCATCTTATTCCATCCTTTCTATTGCATATGGTTTTGCTATTAATGGTGTCCAAGTACTTATCTATAGATAGGAAAACAAACTACTTGCATGTGGTGGGCGGCGCAAAAGACTTTGAATAGATAATAATCATAAGATTGCAGTGCAATCATTTCATCTGCGCACCATTACGAAGTCTATAGAGCTCCTCATGTAAGGCGCCATAACTATGGATGGTGGGTACTTAAATATGTGGTTCAGGTTGTAGCTAGCGCAGTTTATCATATGCATTTGACAGTTTTATCATGATTTCTTCGGCCGCCTATGCCTCTAAACTTAGATTTGAAAAATCTAGCATGTGTTGGTTTACAAGTGAATCAGACCTACAATGGAATGTTGGTGTTAATTTTTCTTCTCTTTGAAGCTTGGGCCAAGCATGGAAAACATTTTATTCTTAGTGTCATTAAATACACCTCTTCATATTCAGATTGATTCCATTAACACATTTATATTATCTTTTGTTTTACCCTGTCACTGAGTTTTGCAGATTTGATACAACCGAGTGCTTTGAGCAATAGAAAATCTTATTTGAACAACATTTAATCACCTTTTGAGTTTTAGCTCTCTTTATTGCTAACAAAAAGAATACTTGCAGGCATGAAATGTATTTCTGGCTATTCACTTACCAGTTGCATCTAGTATATTTTGAGAGGCCCAGATATTGGTGTTTTTATTGGTTTTCTTTTTTTACCTGCTAATGGCTTTCGCTTAAAATTTGCTTAACTTCTATTTTAGGCATTCTATCACACAGTTCATGTGCTTTGTCCATGATTCCATGATAAACTACTTCCATAGGAAAAGACTCCCACTTGCGCGCAGTTAGAAGGGACAGGGAGTGGTCTGGCAGTGTGCCAGTGTGCATACAGATGTCCTTTCCCATGACCTATTCAACCACCCACAGCTCTTCTCCAACTTTGTAATGCAAATGCCAAATGTATTGGAAGCATTAAGTGCCCTTTAGACTACTCTAATTTGCATTTAGATAGGTGTAGATTGACCTAGCCACCCTGAATCTCACTCTACTGGTTGTGGCTCTATTTACTCTCACTGTTAAGGACCCTCTCTCACCTTATTTCCATGTGCATATCTTAGTACCAAGCTCAAATTACCATTTTTTTTCCCACTACCAAAATTCCTTCAAAATCAAAATTTCAGGGGATTGTAAACAACATTGACAAACTCCTAGGATTTTCCAACCTGCTGTCCAAAGCCACTTGGTTGCACAAAGCACACAAAAACTTAATGGGAATGCCTCAGTATATTCAGGAATCTGCAAGCATGTGTAGGCAATCAATTGGATCGGTTCGTATTTACCAGTTCATTGGTGGAGACATTAAAGTCAATGTCAGCAAATTAATGTGAGATGGAAACCCCCGCCAAATTTAGAGTTAGAGTTAATGGTCACCATAGTTGGGAATTGCGTGTCTTTAGCTCTTTATGATTTCATTGGGATGGGGGATATATTTTGTAATGTCTTTCGGGGGTCCTTAATTTTCACTTAATACTGACCCATATCTACCTCACATCATTCCATTGCGTTGAAGTGGTTGGTAAATAATGAGTACTGTGGTCTAAAACTATTGCAGGTTAGGCACAGGAAGAGAAGACGTGGGCCAAAGGCAATCATTGCATTATGAACGCGGTTGGTGGGTGGGAGTTCTTCTTCAATTAGTAAAATAAATGATTACCTTTGGCCTGCGTCTTCTCTTCCTGCGCCTAACCTGCAATAGTTTTAAACCACAGTACTCATTATTTACCAACCACTTCAATGCAATGGAATGATGTGAGGTAGATATGAGTTAATATTAAGTTAAAATTAAGGACCCCCGAAAGACATTACAAAATCTATCCCCCATCCCAATGAAATCATAAAGAGCTAAAGATGTGCAATTCCCAACTATGGTGACCATTGACTCTAACTCTAAATTTGGCGAGGATTTCCATCTCACATTAATATGCTAACATTGACTTTAATGTCTCCACCAATGAATTGGTAAATAAGAACCAATCCAATTGATTGCCTACACATGCTAGCAGATTCCTGAATATATCGAGGCATTCCCATTAAGTTTTTGTGCGCTTTGTGCAACCAAGTGGCTTTGGACAGCAGGATGGACAATCCTAGGAGTTTGTCAATGTTGTTTAATAGAATCCCCTGAAAGTTTGATTTTGAAGGAAATTTGGTAGTGGGATAAAAAAAATGGTAATTTGAGCTTGATCCTAAGATATGCACATGCAAAGAAGGTGAGAGAGGGTCCTTGACACTGAGAGTAAACAAAGCCACAACTAGTAGAGTGAGATTCAGGGTGGCTAGGTCGATCTACACCTATCTGAATGCAAATCAGAATAGTCTAAAGGGCACTTAATGCTTCCAACACATTTGGCGTTTGCATTACAAAGTTGGAGAGGAGCTATGGGTGGTCAAACACGTCATGGGAAAAGACATATGTATCCACACTGGCACACTTCCAGACCACTCCCTATCCCTTCTAACTGCACGCAAGTTGGAGTCTTTTCCTCTGGAAGTAGTTTATTGTAGAATCATGGACAAAGCATGTGAGCTGCGTGATAGAATGCCTAAAAGAGAAGTTAAGCAACTTTTAAGCGAGAGCCATTAGTAGGTAAAAAAAAAAAAACAATAAAAACATGAATAGCCGTGCCTCTCAAAATACACTACATGCAACTGGTAAGTGAATAGCCAGAAATACATTTCATGCCTTCAAGTATTCTTTTTGTTAGCAATAAAGAGAGCTCAAACTCAAAAGGTGAGTAAATGTTGTTCAAATGTGATTTTCTATTGCTCAAAGCACTCAGCTGTATCAAATCTGCAAAACTCAGTGACAGGGTAAAACAAAAGATAAAATAAATGTGTTAATGCAATCAATCTGAATATGAAGAGGCATATTTAATGACACGAAGAATAAAAAATTTTCCATGCTTGGCCCAAGCTTCAAAGAGAAGAAACATTAACACCAACATTCCATTGTAGGTCCGATTCACTTGTAAAACAACTCATGCTGGATTTTTCAAATCTAAGTTTAGAGGCGTAGGTGGCTGAAGAAATCATGACAAAACTATCAAATGCATATGATAAACTACACTAGCTACAACCTAAACCACATATTTAAGTACCCACCGTCCTTAGTTATGGTGCCTTACATGAGGAGCTTTATAAACTTTGTCATGGTGTGCAGATGAGTTAGGAGAGTGATGCATAGCATGGCTCAGATGAAATGATTGCACTGCAATCTTATGATTATTATCTATTCAAAGTCTTTCGTGCTGCCCAGCACACGCAAGTAGTTTTCTGTCCTATCTATAGATAAGTACTTGGACTCCATTAATAGAAAAACCATATGCAATAAAAAGGATGGAATAAGATGGAGGACGCATATGCTACTTATTCTTTTGTTACTTTTCACTGTAAAATAGAAAAATCAGAATACTAGATAGCGTATGAGATTCCTTGGATCATACAGAAGAGGGATAGTTTTGAACATATATTAGCATAAATCCATACAAATAATTTGACAGAACAAACACTCATTAAATGTTCCCATAGAATTTGAACTAGACGCTATCATTTTTTAAATGAATTTCTTTGCATAGAACAAATGAATAGCTCAACCCTCCTTCTAGCGCCATTTTGTAGATTTCAAATCTCCAAATGGTAAGTTTAAAACAAAGCAACATTTCAACATCCCTATGAAATAATGAAACATGTCAATCATGCAATAAAATGAAGCAATGAAAACTAAACAAAGCATATAAAAGACATGATCCAACTTTATCTAATAGTGGATTAGTGCTATTGTAGAAAATGTCCCTTTCCCAATCCTTGCTTAGGCTTTATATTGCCAATGATGGTGGAGTGATGGTGGGAAAAATCAGTTCTCCTAAAGAGAGTGACTTTGCATAAATGATTGTGGAGTTGTGTAGAATTTGATAAAAGATGAAGCTTCTCATTTATAGATTCTTTTGATGAGAGAATGAGCAAATGGATGAATGTGGGATAAAGAACAAGCGAATGAGATGAGGATACTTGTCATCATGTGAGTGGTTGATGCATGTGCAAGATTTGGGAAATGTGCCCAAGAGGGGGAAATTTCAAATTCAAATTTGAGAGTAAATGCTGAGTGGGGGACATGTAAGAGTTTATTAATTGCTTTGTTGGATGTACATGCCCACTTGGTTTTGAATTCAAACTCTAGCGAATATTCCTTGTTGAGTGAAAATGCTGATTTTAATAAATCAATAAATTGATTTATTTGTGCAAGTGGGATTATCTAGAGGATGTGACATGCATTAGATTAGATTTAATGAGGATTAATTAGCTAGGATGATGATTAGGATGTTTTTACTTTTATGACTTAAATATTTGATTTATTTAAATTAGAAAAGGATGGAAAATGACTTTTGATATTTTAATTAAATAAACTTTGATTTATTTTAATTAAAGGATGATGTGAGCCTTTGATTTATTTAAATGATAAAGACCTGATTTACCTGGTGAATGGATTTGATGAACGTGATTTATGAATGAGCGGATGAATATGCATAATGCTAATTTCACGTGTCTACAGGAACTATCAAGAACCCCTAGTTAAAACACTAGGTATAATGAGGAGCACCATTGTGATTTTCACAAAAGAAAGGGACACACAACATCAAGTTGTATTCAACTCAAAAATCTCATCCAAGACCTCATTGATCAAAAGATAATCACTATTGGGAATAACGATGAAGATTTGACCACTAGTGATAGCATTCACAATCTCTCCACCACTATTGTTGGAAACAATAATGAAGATCTATCCATCGATGAAGATGTTTCTACCTCATACAACAATCAAAACAACATACATCAAGAGTCACTTTCAATCATGATGAAAATCCACCAACAATACCCAACAATGATCCAATTCAAGAAATGTCAACATCACTTGACCCTATGGTTGAGGACATTCACAATCTCTCAGCTGCAATTGTTGAAAAAATGTTCAATACCTATCCATCAATGAGCACATTGAAGACGTTTCCACCTCATCCAATGAGCAATTCATCATACATCAAGAGCAACTTTTTTAGTGATATATTTCAAGTAGTGTTAGAATTATTTGATTCTATGTAAATAATGCATGATGCATCAACCAATGATCATATTGAAAATTTCTCTACATCACCTTATGAGTTAGAGGACATATTTCAAAAATTTATTCCAAAGCATGATAAAAATATTTCACCAAAGACTAGCAATGGCCCTTTCCAAGACATGTTGACCCCCCTTGACCTCATAGTTACAAATACTGAAGGAATCCTCAACTCAACACTTGATCCAAGTCCACTCAAAGATCAAGAGGATATTGAACCACTTACCATGCCTAATGATGATGTCCAAGAAGCCTTTGTAAGCAATCCATCCTTTGAAACTGACCCATGTCAGGAACTTGATCCAAAGCATGTCAAAAGAAATCCCAAAATTAATCAAGATCAAATATTCATATCTCCAAGATACTACAATGATATGATGGATATTCTCCTATCCATACAAGATGATCATATCCGCATAGTACTTACTCCATCTACCCATGAGATGCCTTCTGTGGATGGACACATAGATGATCTTCATTCAGAACGTGATTCTTTTACTTCTAACATTATTACATAAAAAGAGTAGGTTATTGATTCCTATAGTCAAACTGAGTTTTCAACATCAGGATTAGATATATCCCAAATTTAGACTAGGGATATCATGAACAAAGATATCCAACATTATCCACTCAAGAAGACAGGTTAGATAGAATAGGATATTTCAAAATCAGCAGATCAACAAATTCCAATAACATCATTTGCGGTGGTCATTTATCTAAGAATACATTCTAAACAGGAGCTCTCAGAACATGCAGAATCAAAGCATGAAGGTACTACTTCCACAATACTAGGGGAAACTATGTCTCAAGCAAGTGTCAATATAGGGAGCACAAAGAATCCTTGTGATGAAACCAATGGCAATACTACAACCAGCCATGTCATGAATCTTCATCCACCCATCACCCCATCCATGAATTGGGACCAATATCAAAAGAAAGATTTGAATCAAATCATAAAGAACGTTATCAAAGAAAAATAAATAGAGCATGAAGGACACATAAAATACACATGGATACCAAAATTACAAAGAAATATTATCCCTATCAAACACCATCAGTCAAAGAAACTATGGGGCAAAATAAAGAAGGGAAAAGTATCCATCAAGGATGTTGACAAAAGAAAAAGTATTCTTTTCAAGTGATGCACAAAGTGTATCAAGAAGTTGGTCCTAATTCCATGCACACATTCATATCCACCCATCATTTCTCATCTTCCCAAGTTTGGAGAGTCAAAAATTCCAAACTATAAACCAATCCATCTTTTATCCTCAAACACACTCCATCCATACCTCCACACATAATATCCAATTCTCACATTGACCATGTGTTGGCAACAACCCTTCATCATAAGGATTTAGAAGGAACTATATCATGATGTGCACACAAAGACAAAGTTAACTCCGGTATTGATAAAATAGATCAAGAATCTCAAAAGTTGCATTCAAGTGGATGTATCTTAGCAAAAGAACTTTTTCAGGTAGGATATCGATGGCACATTATGACAGAAGCATCTAAATTGAGATCACCGGGTGGTTCAACATGAGCTTAAAATATCACTAAAAAATGCAAAAAAAAATAAAAAAATTATAAAAATCAGAAAAAGGATTGAAAACAACAAAGAAAAAATTGTCCTCTAGTGAAAATCGCATGGGTGGTGCTTTGGATAAGTACCATGATGAAAACCTAGAAAACATGTGTCATGTGTAGAATTGAGCATCTACGTGCACCACTTCAGGTGAAAGCATCTCATCACATCCACAATAAATCCAACATTCCATCCATCTCATCCATAATAAATCCATTCATCCATGAACCAGTTATCCAACCCATTTTCATCCGTCTTCCACATTATCTTAATCCTGATGAAGTTCAATGCACACTTGATGGTTGCTTATGGTAAACATCTTGACATGAGCCATTTTCATTGATCCTATCCTATGTAGCATTATCTGAGCCATGAAGGATTATCCAAATGAGCATTCTTTATCTGAACACCTTATCTTATCGTAAGATAATCCTTGGCATCCTTTGCGTGCTTACCATATACATACATCCACACACCTATCTAGGCATCCACCCATGGCATTCCATACATTGCTAGACACATGGGGCAGATATGTACATCTTGCTTAGAGAATAAATCTTGATCTATATCCTCCAACTTATGTGGTGTTCTGAACATTGGAAAATGTGAAATCATATTGGTCAAACCACTTGTGAGAAAAAATCCAAATCACCAGCCCATGGCATATTTTGACGAGAACATGTTCTTTATCAAGCTTCATCTTTTATTGAACATCAATCCAAATAATCAATATCAATCACATCTAACATATGCTTCAACGTCACATCAAATCATTCAAACAACTTTTGTTTCAAATCAAGCTTCATCAATCCTGATCAATCAAATCCAATCAAAAAATCATCTTAGGATATCCTTATGTTGCCTAACACTATACTGGCATTGTTGTGTATCCTCAATAGTGTTATCATCATCAATCATCATCTCAGGATATCCTTGTGTTGCTTAACACTATCCATCGATCAGATCAATCAACCTTAGCTTGGTTTTCAACAAAATCCCAAGACAGAGCATTGATATCATCATACATATCCATATCCAAATCATCAAAATCATGCAAAAAATCCAAAAACACTAAAAAAATAAGAAAAATATCAAAAACATGGCATCTGAACTACGTTGTCTCTGAGTTTAAACATAGGCAATGCTAATCTTTGATCAGCCCCCAAGACATCAAAATCCAAAAAATTTAAAAAAACGCAAAATCCAAAAACATTCATAAAAAATCAAAAAACACAAAAACATTGGAAATTTTGAAAATCAAAACATTCATAAAATCTCAAAAATACCAAAAACAGCCTCAAAACATTTCAAAAAATCAAAAACATCCAAATATTTTAAAAAATCCATCTGTCCCATCTCACTTTCACTCGAAATAATCAATCATCCATAATAAACTAACCATCACCTTCATCCTTTGGCAACATAAATAGAAACAATCACAACAATCAGCAAAAGAAAACTTCAAACATAAGATCAAAATCGAAGCAACAAACCTTTAAATGAAAAATCAAACTCTTGATCATTCACAAACATCTCAATCAACTTTATATCAATAGCCTATGAATCAACTTATCAACCCATCGTCATCCTATACAATGCATGTCCTAGGATATATCATTCTGAAAATGGCCATCATTTTGGATATCACTTTGGATTCTTATCCTATCAAAACAAATCCCTCTGGCTAGAGGTATGAAGAACATTGACTTGTTTGTGTACTTAATCTTTTCTTTTGATTTATCTTATTGTGCTCATTCCAATGACCTCTTGATGATGTCTACTCAAAACAATTTAGAGAGAAAGAAATGGGGCAACAATCATTATTTTTTTTTCTGTTATTCTTATTGTACATTTTTGCAATATAACCTTGGCGAATACATGCTTTATTAGGTATGTATGGAGGGTGTTTTGGGCAGCTTGTTGACTATTGCATGGATAAGTTATACCTTTCCGTGTTTTGGTCCGAGATGTTTAAAACTTCTAAAGTGCATCCTAGCAAGGTTTACATATGTCAGGTGTGAATAATAATACTCCTATCTATCTATCAAATCAAAGTCCATCAGACTAAGTACAATGCCATCCTAGTTCTTTATACCTTGACACATTGTGCTTATGTGTGTTATCAAACATAAGGTAAGTAGCCCTTTTAAAGTCCCAATTCTTGATAAGAAAATAATTATCTATCATCATCATCATCTCTAATAAAGTCTCATCAAATCATGGACTTGTTGGATCCTCTTGTCATCATCTCATTTCTCCTTTCTTTTCCACACTAACATCACCTCATGATCAGTTAATCATCATCTCCAGTGCATCCATCCTGCATCCACAAATAATTATCATACATAAATCTCATAATCATAGCATATCACATCATCCATCTCATCCATCTCACATGCATTACATCATCGTTTTAAGTTGTTTAGGATAATATAGATTGGTTATTATAAGCATCTTAAAACCATCTCATTTGCATCAGCATCACAACCATCCATATGTCCATCTTGAACCTCTTTATCGGGAGATCAAACCTAAAATCGACTCTTTTCACTCGATCTCTCAAGGGGGCAATGTACTAGTCTTCTTTCCACTAGGGCATCTGAAAAAATAAAAAAGAAATTGAATTTTGGTCATGGTAAGTTTATTCTTTGAACCAATGCAACAAGTACATTGCTTCAAAGATGGGAAAAATGTAGACATACAGAATTAGCATCATGCATTCCTCATATTTAATTAAATCATATTCGCCTGATCAAAAAAATAAATCAAGTTTAATTGATTAATCTCCTAAGGTCATCCATTTAAATTAAATAAATCCATCTTTATTTGATTTAACATTAACATCATTCCCTTTAGCTAAATAAATCAACACATTTATATAACTAATTCTAAATCACTTTTCATCTCCTTTTGATTTATTTTAATCTATAAATCTAAGTCAAAAAGTCAAATCATCTAACCCCTCATTAAATTAATCTAATCCTAATCACCCATCACATCCTATCTTTTCCCACTTGCACAAATAAATCAATTTTTTGATTTATTAAATCCTCATTTTCCATCAACATGGCATAAAAAGAGAATATTCTTCCAAATTTGAATCTCCCCCCAAATTGACAAGTACATCTAACAAAGCATTTAAGAGTTCTTACATGTCTCTTGCAAAGGTCAAACTTAGCATTTAACTCATCTTGTCATCAAATTCAAATTTCAAATCTCCCCCTCTTTGGCACATTGACCAAAATGTCCTCATTCCTCAACCTCTCACATGCTGACAAGTGACATCTTGTCATTGGTGGATCTTTAGTCCCACATCCTCCATATTTTGCATTCTTTTATCCTTGGCTATAAACAGAGAGTTTCTCTATTGTATTAATCATCCACAATCTTAGTGTGAGTGCCTTTTAAAATCTGCACATACTCAACTCCAAACAAGGGTTAGTACCTACAAACCTCTTAAGAACACTCCTATGAAATACATTGTGAATGCTTCCAAATGCAATACAAATGACAATAGAAAACTAAAAGCATTATGAAAACAATAACAAGTTACCTATTCCATAGTGGATGGGTGTCACATGTGCAAGTGACCCTTTCCCAATCCTTGATCAAAGCTTAAGATGATGCAAATGCAAATAGGATGAAGAGCAAGATGAGTTCTAAAAACCAAGAGAGTAACCTTGCATAAAAGTTGTGGATGGATGAATGAGGATTAAGGCCTTCTTTTATAGATTTTCTTGATGAGAGATTGGCCAAATGGGTGAATGTGGGACTAAAGATCCACCAATGAGAAGAGGCCACTTGTCAAGTGGTGATAGGTCAATGGATGTGCAAGATTTGGGAAGTGTTCCCATGAGAGGGAGAATTTGAATTCAAATTTGGCAATAAATTTAGAGAGGGGGACAAGAAAAAGAACAATAAATGCAATGTTGGAGGGACAAATCAACTTGTTATGATTTTCAAACTTGAGGGCCATGTTGAGTGAAAATGAGGGTTTTAATAAATCAATAAATTGATTTATTTGTGCAAGTGGCTAAATCTAGAGAACACAAGTGGGTGGGTTAGGTTAGGCTAATTAGGATTAGGTTAGCTTAATGATGATTAGGTGAGTTTGAATTTTAGGACTTGGATATTTGATTTATTTAAATCAGAAAATGATGTAATATGATTTGGGATTTGATTAAATGGCCATTTGATTTATTAGAAGGTTGATGATAATGTTTATTTGATTTTAAATAAATGACCTTAGGAGATGAGATTACCTAATGAATGGATGAAAGTGAACCTAATTAATTGATGAATGGACCTAACGTGAAATCTAGTTTAGTTAATGAATGAAACTGATTGAATGCACAATGTTAATTTTGCATGTCTACATTTTGCCCCTCTTTGAAGCAATGTACTTGTTGCGTTGGTTCAAAGAATAAACTTGCCACAATCAAAATCAAAAAATTTCTGATTTTTCGGATGCCCCAGTGGAAAGAAGTACATTGGTACATTTCCCCCTCGAGAGATCGAGCGAAAAGATTCGATTTGAGGGCCGATCTCACGATAAAGAGGTTCAAAATGGATGGTTATGGACAATGATGCAAATGAAATGATTTCAAGATGCTTAGAATAACAAATCTATATTATCCTAAACAACTTAAATGATGATATGATATGAGATGGATGAGATTGATGATGTGATATGCCATGATTATGCAAATGTATGATTTATGCAGATGCTTAGACTAACAGATCTATATTATGATGATGATATGAATGCATGATGGATGCATGATGGATGAATCATGGATATAATGGTGATGATGATTAACTATTCATGTTGTGATGTTAGTGAAAAAAATGAAGAAATCAGATGATGACAAGAGGATCAACAAGCCAACATTATGAGAGATGATGATGAGAAATGATGATAAGAAATGATGATGATAGATGGATGATTTTCTTATCAAGGATTGGGATTTTAAAAGGGTCACTTACTTTATGTTTGATAACACGCATAAGTACAATGCATCAAGGTATAAAGGACTAGGATGGTGTTGTACTTAGTGTGATGGACTTTGACTTAACAAATAGATAGGAGTATTCCTGTTCACACCTGACATACGGAAACCTTGATAGGATGTACTTTAGAAGTTTCAAACATCTCGGACCAAAACACGGAGAGGTATAACCAATCAATGCAATAGTCAACAAGCCATCCAAAACATCCTCTATACATATCTAACAAAGAAAGTATTCGCCAAGTTATTTTACAAGAACGTCCAACAACCACAGCAGACAAAAGAATAATGATCGTTGCCCCATTCCTATCTCTCCAAATCCTTCATTCGGATATCATCGAGAGTTCCTTGGACTGAGCGCAATAAGATAAGTTAAAAGAAAAAGATAAAGCACACAAACAAGTTGATGTTCTTCAATACGGCTAACCAAAAGGGAATGTGTTTTAAGGATAAGAACCAAAACTTATTGCCAAAAGATAATGCCCATTGTAGGAAGGATACATCCTAGGACATGTTAGTGGATGGCGGCACATCATTTCATTTATCCAAAGTGTTCTTTCTGATAAATAATGCCCTTTGTAGGAAGGATTCATCCTAGGACATGATGTTATCAGATGATTGATATGGGACTGTTTGGATGATGGACTATTGACACAAAGACTTGACCAACTTGTTTACGTACTGACTCAGACTTGAGACTTGACGCTTTTGAGTTTTTACTCTTTTAAGCTACTAGAATTGTTTCTAATTGTTTCACCAAAGGTTGACGATGACGATCAGTTTATTATGAATGGTGTTTATTGTGGGTGTACGCGAGATGAGGCGGATGGATTTTTTCAAATATTTGGATGTTTTTTGATGTTTTGCAATGTTTTGAGGCTATTTTTGGCTTTTTTTCAAGATTTTCAAATGTTTTGATTTTTTTATTTTCTAATGTTTTTGGGATTTTCTGAGATTTTGACCAAGATACTAACCTAAAGACCTATCTTAGGGGCCTTAGGGGTTGATCAACAGATTAGCCTTGCCTACGTTATACACGTAGAGACCACATAGTTTGACTGAAAACTTGACCGATTTACAGATGACAATATACATGATGAGATGTCAGTTTATTATGATGGACTCCTAAAGGACTGACCTAAATTTCTCAGAGCATGATCAAAGATCAACATTTCCTACGTTCATGCTCAGAGATGACGTAGTTCGACAAGATGACCCTATTTTTGGTTTTTTGAATGACTTTCTGACCTATTTTTTGGATTTTGATATGTTTTGAATGTTTTTGTATTTTTTGATGTTTTGATGTTTTTGGATTTTCTGATGTTTTGATGTTTTTGGATTTTTTGATGTTTTGATGTTTTTGGATTTTCTGATTTTCTAATGTTTTTGGATTTTCTGATTTTTGAGGACTTGAAGACCATACACGAATCCGATCCGATGAGAACGTGCCCCCAACATGGTGTAATAGACTACTCCGATAAAGGTAGGACAAGATGACCTTGAGGATGGGCCAAGTAGTACTAGGAGGGATCATGATACGAACATAGGACCAAGCTATGGTGTGGATGCGAATGGATGTGTGATGGATGGAGACCTGAATGCGATGGATGATGGGAGCGAAATGGAGGGATAATGACAAACAAGCCTTAAAGGTCCTTGTGGATGGAAAGTTCTTATTTGCACAAGGTGCCTGTTTGCCAAGTTTTCACCAAGGTACTTTCCCAAAGTGCCACCAAAGTGGTTTTCACTAGAGGATGATTTTTTTGATCCTTTTCTAATTTATTTTTTTTGGATTTTTTCTTTTTTGATTTTTTTGTTGTTACGAAGACACCTGTTTGCCACGTTTTCACTGAAGTAACCATTTTTTCAAGACTTTTCTAATTTTTTTAGATTTTTTGGTTCTATACCTTGAAACAATTAGGCATAAAACTTTTTGACATGGGAGCTATTCATGGGCTCTTGTAGAGGTTCCCCTTTAGGTGTTGATAGCTTATATGCCCCTTATTTATAGCTTGCTATGACGATGAAAGGCCCTAACCAATTGGGTTCAAACTTGCCTTTGTTGTTGGGATTCGAGACATTCTTCTAATTTTCTTTTAAGACCAATTCTCTAACTTGGAAACTCCTGCTTCTGATCTTCTTGTTGTAGCTTCGTTTGAGTCTATTTTGATAGGCTTGCAGATGATTCAAAGCATCTATACGTCTCTCATCCAGTAACTCCAGCTCGTTTAATCTTGACACCCAATAGTCCTCATCAGTGATGAGATTTTGCAATGATATTCTAAGGGATGGGAGCTCGATCTCAATGGGGAGTGCGACTTCTGATCAGTAGACCAAGGGGAAAGGGGTGGCGCCAGTGGGTGTGTGGATGCTGGTTCGATAAGCCCAGAGGGCAGGATTAAGCTGCAGATGCTAGTCACGACCTACGTCATTGACTGATTTCTTAAGGATTTTGAGGATGGTTTATTCATGGCTTCTGCTTGGCCATTGCCTTGGGGATAGTATGGGGTCGAGAAGCGATGCTAGATTTTGAATTTCTTACACAAGTTGCGAACCTCCTATTTCTTGAATGGTGTCCCATTATCTGAGATAATGGCTTGTGGAACACCATAACAATAGATGAGATAGTTCAGGATAAATTTTGAGATCTGCTTCCCAGTGATATACGTCATGGGTATGGCTTCCAGCCATTTTGTAAAATACTCAGTTGTAGTGATAATGAATTTATAGCCATTAGATGAGGTGGGAGTGATTTTTCCAATGAGATCAAGTCCCCACTACGAGAAGGGCCATGGTGTGATAATCGGGTGAAGCTCTTGAGCTAGAGCATGGATGAGGTCCCCATGCTATTGACATTGTAAACACCTCTTAGCATGATCATGTGCTTCACTTTCCATTGTGGGCCGGTAATACCCCATCCTCAACAATTTATTGGCGATGGTCATTTCACTCGAGTGTGAGCCACATATACCATTATGAACCTTGGTTAGAGCGATTATTGCCTCCTCAACATTTAAATAGCATAGAAAGGTACCTTCTATGCTTCTACAATATAAGGTATCACCTAGGATGACAAATCTAGATTCCTTTTTTATAAAGGTTCATTTTAGGCTCGATGGTAGATCAGCAGGTATGACTCCTATGGGAAGATATGTATATATGTCGTGATACCAAGGATCACCAGGACCAACAATTTGACACACATATTCCAATTCTGGTACCTCGAATGTGGGAACGAGAAGATGCTCAATCAAAAATTCGTATTTCAGCACGTTGTGAGGGATGTCTACTAGAGACCCAATTGTAGCCATGGCATCAGCGGCTCTGTTGTTAGTTCTTGGAATCTACTCAAATGTTATGTCGATGAAGGATTCCTTTAGAGTCTCCACCAATTTTTTGTATGGGGTTAGCTTGTCATCCTTTGTCTGATATTCATTATTGACTTGATTTATGATCAACTGAGAGTCTCCATATACCTTAAGAGCTATGATATTCCATTGTATTACTATCCTGAAGCCTATAGTCAAAGCTTCATATTCTGTTATGTTGTTAGTGCAAGGAAATTTCAATTTGTATGACTTTGGTATGCAATCCCCTTGTGGGGTGATGAAGAAGACACCATCTCCTAATCCATGTTGTGTGTATGAACCATCGAAGTATAGTTTCTAGTGGTCCGCTACGTTGAGGTTAAAGATGGATTCATTTGGATACTCAGATACAAGAGGATTCTTAGTGTAAATCGGTGCTTCTACTAATTGATCTGCAATAACTTGACCTTGAATGGCTTTTCATTCTACATAATCGATGTCATACTTAGACAATATCATTACCCATTTTTCCATTCTGCCTGTGAGCATCGCCTTTGATAAGAGATACTTGAGGGGATCAATTTTCGCAATGAGCTTTATGTTGTGTGCCAACATGTAATGTATGAACTTTTGGGATTCAAACACTACTGCGAAGCATGCTTTTTTGTTGAATAAGTAGTTTAGCTCATGACTGACCATTCTTCTGCTGATATAATAGATAGCCCTCTCCATTCCATTTTCATCATGCTATGCTAGGAGAGATCCCAGGGCTACTACTGTTGCTGACACATATAAAGTCAATGGCTTCTTTGGGATGGGTGGCATTAAGACTAGCGGTGTCAGTAGATATTCCTTGACTTTGTTAAATGCTTCCTCGCATTTTGTGTCCCATTTGTATGCTACCCCCTTGTGGAGTAGGTGTGAATATGGGTTATGCTTGTCTGCCAGTTGTGATATGAATCGTCAGATGGATTGAAGTCTTCCTTGGAGACCTCTTAGTTGTTTTAATGTTGTTGGTGCTTCCATCTCAAGAATTGCTTTCACTTTTGCCGGATCCACCTCGATACCCCTCATGGACACTATGTATCCTTGTATTTTACCAGATTGTATGCCAAAGACGCATTTCTTGGGATTTAGTCTGACTTTGTATTCCTCCAATCTGTCAAAGATAGCACTTAAGGTTGTTATATCATCTTTTCTTTTTCTTGATTTGGCTACGATGTCGTCGACATGGTCTTCGACTGTTTTGTGAATCATATCATGAAATATCAGCGTCATGGCCCTTTGATAGGTTGCTCCTACATTCTTTAGGTTGAATGGAATCATGTTCTAGCAGTAAGTTCCCCATGGACAAGTGAAATTTGTCTTGTGTTGATCCTCTTTTGCTATCATGATCTGGTTATATCCTAAGAATCCTTCCATTAGTGATAGCATCTCATGCCATGTTGTCATGTCTACTATCATGTCGATGTTGGGGAGCGGGAAATCATCCTTGGGACATGCTCTGTTCAAATCTCTAAAATTCATATAGATTCTGATGTTTCCATCGGGTTTTGAAACAGGCACCAAATTTGACACCCATTCTGGATAATCGATTGGTCGGATAAATCCTGCATCCAGTAGCTTTTTGAGCTCCATTTTGACCAATAAGGCGATCTGAGGATGCATATTTCAAAGCTTTTGTCTAACAGGTTTTTCATCTGGATACACTGCTAAGTGATGAACCACAGTCTCTGGATCAAGCCCTGGCATGTCAGCATAACTCCATGCAAACTTTATTTGTCTTTCCTTTAGGAATGCTGCTAGGAGTTCTTGCTCTTTTGATAATAGTGATTCCGTATAGAATGTGATATGTGGGATCTCCTATATTCCTAGGTTGACTGAATTGCATTTTTTGGCCAAGACTGCTGACTTTTCCTGATGAATAGCTCTTAAGGGAAGATTGAATCCTTCATCCTCGGGCACCTTAGAGAGGTTTTCACTATTGGATACGTCCTTTCTTTTTACTATTTTCTTGTCAGAGAGTGCCACAGTGTGGTTTTCACTCAAGGACTTGGATATGATTCTTAGTTTCTCACTTTTGCAACTGAAGGATTCAATCGTTTCCCCATAATAGGCGTGTGTGTCCAACTCCATTATAAATCTTGCCTTGTGATCTCCATCTAGAATGTTATCCCTCAATCCCATGAATTCTGAGAGTGCTTCATCATTTTTGAATGTATCAAGAATTGGTGGTCCTCGTTGGTCACAGTCAATCAATTGGGGGTAGACTAAATGAATCTCATGATTTTGACTATCTAGTTCAAAGGATATGGTACTAATCATACATAGGGTGGTATCTTCGAATAGCCTAGGTAGATTGGATAAGGTATCTTCATCATCACTACTAATATAGGGCTCAGTTATAAAATTATGTGTGTCCCTACCTGTGACTATTGGTGAGTGTACTCGTACTAGTACTAGCTGAGGAGAAACATTAGCGGCTCTAACCAGAGGACTTCGGCCATGTATGGTTATTCTTGAAGTGGCACATCCAAGACCAAGATTTTTTATGGGTCGCGTCTCTAGCATGATAGGTATTATGAGCCCATTGTCATTTTGTCCCAGTCTTTGATTTCAGTCATAGCCCATTGCAAGCATCATGTGTAGGCCTTTGCTTCTTTCATCCATTGATAAATTAGCTGCCGTCTTTCATCTTGATACAACATGTGAGATGGATCTGCTTCAATGACCTCATGACCAAGGTCTCCCCATCTTGTGAATTCGGGATAATCCTCAGGATACATTTGTGATTTGGAAGCTTGATTTTCTTGTGGGCGTCCTCATGATCTAGGAGATTGTGGTAACTCTCCTATCACAAAAGCATTGTTAGGGAGCCTGTAACTTCCACAACCATCCTCCTGGATGATGAGCTTGATGTCAGATATGGTGGGAATGGTGAGTGTCTCTGTCGCAAAAGTGGACGCGAGAGTGGTGGGATCGATGTATTGTGTGGATGGTCCCTCATCATTTTTTGGCACTTGGGGAATTTTGTAATACTTGGCTTCAAGATTCCTGCAATATGAAAATGGCTCAGGATCTCCATGGACAGTAACCTCTTGTCCATTATCTGTGAATTTCACACACTGGTGGAAGGTTGATGCTACGGCTTTCATTGCATGAATCCATGGGCATCCCAAGAGGATAATCTATGGCAATTCGAGGTCCAAGACCTGACATGTAGTTTCCATGAGTGTTGGCCCTACTTGGATAAGGAGCCTAATTGTGCCTTGAGACACTCTTTCTTGGTCATCGTATTCTCTTATCGTGATGCCCTTTCCTTTGTCAATGGAATCTTCTAATATTTTCAACTGCTTGATGAGGCTAAGAGAACAAATGTTCAAACCTACACCTCCATCCACCAAGACCCTTTTGATTTTGCTTTTGTTTACAATGGCTTCCAAGTGAAGTACGCGGTTGTGAGATGGTTGGGCGGGGAAATCTTGGTCAGAAAATGTAAGGAGATTAGGTGTTATGATATTTGTGACCATAGCTTGGAATTGCTCTGCATCGAGATCTACAGGGACAGTGGATGAGGCTAATGCTTCCTCAGGATATTTTTATGCATTGATGAGATTTTTAACAACTCCATGATGGAGATGTGTGCTGGCATTCTCTTGAGTTGCTCTACAACATTGTAGGTATGTGGAACGGCTCTAGATGAAGGGACTCTGTTAGGTTGGGATGATCCTACAATGGTGACTTTACCGCCTCTTGTGGTGACTCCACAATCTTCGGCATGGGCCCCTTTGATGGTGATGACCATGCAGTCCTCACTTAGGGAGGAAACGACCGTTTCGTACACATGGTTTACACTGCCCTTCCCTTTATCATTTTTATTCCCTTTATTGCCATGATTCGGTATTGGATTCCTATAGATTTGAAGATCCTAATTTCCAGTAGGTTGTTCCACGTTTATGATTTTCTTGTCAATGAGATATTGGATGATTTTTTTGAGTCTCATGAAATTGTTTGTGGTGTGACCTTTTATTTTGTGAAATTTGCAAAGTTGATTCTCATTGTACCAAGGGGGTTTGACATCGAGTTCTTCATAATTTTCAAATGTAGGAGGCTGGATGAGTCTTTCGGAAATCAACTTTTTCATTATGTCCTCCAATGGTTCCCCCAAAATGGCGTATTTATGTTTTGGATAAGTTTTGCATTGGGGTGGTCCTCTTTGGTCATTGAGGTTATTGATGGTGGGATTATTGGGTTGGTATGTTGTGTGATGAGTGTTTTGGCATTGTGGTTGGATTTGCAATGCGGGTGTATTTTGGTGTGGTCCACTAATGACCACCTTGGCATCGATGATGCCATCATTAGTGATGTTCTTGTTTCTCACCCATGTACGAGGTTTATCATTGTAATTAGATGATGGGAAGTTGTTTTGTGGTTCGTGATATGACGTTGATTCGGCGGGTTGGGTTAAAAGGGCTCTTTCGATGCTAAGCGCCTTGGAGATTAATTTCTCATATATGGTGATTCCCTAAACCTTGAGATGAAATGACAGGCAACTTTCAAGGTTGGCTATGATCGTGCAGACTTGTTATTCTTCTTGCATGGTCCACTTGTTCTGATTGGCCTTGGATTGCCATCATTGAAGGAATGAAGCAAAAGATTCATTCTTTCCTTGTTTTAGAGTGTATAATTCTTCGAGACTAACATCCAATGTGATGTTACATGTGTAGTTCCTGATGAATTCATCTCTGATTTCTTGGAATGTTCTAATGCCTGAAGGTAAGTGGGAAAACCATTCTATAGTGGGACCTACCAAGCTCCTAGGGAATAGTTGCATCAGATAAGTATCATCATATGCGACCTCCATACAATGAACCTAGAATTCCTTGATGTGATCTTTAGGATTTTCCATCCCTCGATACTTGTCAAATTTGGGGATTTCAAATCCCTTAGGGAATGGTTTCATGTCTAGGCTCCTATCAAATGGATAGGGACACAAGTTGCTTTATGTTTTGGTTGTCCACCCTGATTGAAGGTCGAGCCCTTGTTACGAGAGCAACTTGAGTTGTGTGGTCACATTATTCTGGGGATCAGGGGGTGGAATGAAAGTGTTTTGGGGTGTTTGAATTGTTGGTTGGATGGACGGGTTGGTTGGTGCATTATTTGATGGTATCTACATGTTCTATCGAGCGAAGTAGGCTTCTACTTGCTTTTGTATGAACGATGCCTATTGTTGATCCTGTTGTTGTTGCGCTAGGATTTGTGCTTGTTGTTGCACTTGTTGCTGTTCCAACAATGCTTTTTGTTGTGCTTTCTATTGTTCCCACAATGCATGTTGTTGGGCTACCAATTTTGTTGCTTCTTGTTGCTCTTGGTATTGCTTTAATGCTTGCTTTAATGCTTGCAATTGTGTTGCTTGTGCAAGAAGTTGTGCTTGTGCTTGTGCTTGTTGTGGTTGACATTTAGATTGTGCTTGAGCTTGGGCTTGCGCTTGTGTGACTTGTTGTTGTAATAAAAGTTGTGCTTGAGCAACTCTTTGTGCTTGCAATGCTTGTGGAGCTTGGGCTTGTTGTGCTTGTTGCGCTTGTGATGCGACTTGTGCAGCTTGCGCAGCTTGAGTGGCTTGTTGCACGGATTTTTGTTTCTACACTTGTTGGTATCTTCTTTGAAAAGTGGCTTGTAATGGTGCGTCAAATTGGTTTGATGTGGTGAACATTGGTGGTGGTGGAGGTTGTGGTGGATTTGGAATGGTGGTAGATGATGATGTTGTGTTGATATTTTGTGTGTTGGATAATGGTATTGATGTGATTGGTGCTTGTGAGACCATGCTTTGTGATGTTAAGGGTGTGTTTGATGGTGTTGCCATTGCTTGTGTATTTTCTGTTTGTTGTTGCGATATTAATGACAAATTTTGGGTGTTTGGTGTAATGCTTTGATTGATGGTTGAGATATTGTTTTGATTGATATTTGGTAGAGGGGGAAGCCCTAAACCAAGGAGTGGTATGGATGATAATGGTAGTGGTGGGATAGGTGGAAATGTAAGGGGTGTTATTTGTTGTGTGGTGTCAAATATGCCCCCTGGTCTGAACATATCTCCCTCTTCTTGTGAGTTTGTGAGAAGAGGTGTTTGTGGTGCTCCGTGGAAAAATGTTGATGATGGGTCATAGTGTAAGGTGAGAGAAACATTTTTGTGCAATGGATTTTGGGGGATGTTTTGTTCTAATGTGGTGTTTGTGTCCATTTTTTGATTATTAACAAGGGGATGTGATTGAAGAGCATTGAGAAATGTGTTTCCCTTGTTAACGTTGGGTTGGGTTGGAGCAAATGATTTTGTGATTTGCGGGATATTCTCCGTGATGTTTTGAGATGGGGGTGTAGATGAAATGGGGATGGTGGATGAGATTGGTGGAAAAGATGTCTCTACTATAGTGCTCACATCAAAATCCAAAAGAAACTTGCCCCTTGTTTTGCTAGTTCAAGCATGTACAACGAAGGGTTAAGTCTCATCATGATGTTGATGATTCTATGGTTGTCCAGATTTTGGAGCATTTCAGCTATTTCTTCATGAGACATTCCAAAGGTAAGATCCTCTCCTTAGGTTTCCTCTTATGGGTTTTGCAATGATGTTGGAAGGCTAATTGTGAGATTTCCATCCCCAATGGGATTCATTTCAGGAGTGGTTTGGCTAAGATCACTTGAAGTGGGTGTTTCTTTGTTGGCTTCCATACTCTTCTTGTATTGAGATCTAGTTAGAACCATAAAATGGGGATCAATCTTCGAGCATATGGGAGATGAATCTCTTGATTCTTTGGATTAATCTCTATTTTATGTCCCAAAGTGAAAGTTTTAGGATGCTTTTTGGGGATCAAAGGTTATGATATGATGATGAATGATATCAATGTTTTGGCTTTTGATAAATCTTGAATGAGACACTAGGCTTTAGGACTTGGATTTGATTGGATTTTGGATTTTGGGATTTTGTCCTTGACTTTTATTTTTATTTTGTTTTGGATTTTGAACAAAAGGACCCTAAGATGTTTGATAATGATCTAAGGGATAGTTTTGTTCAAAGGATGCTGATTTTGGATATGTGTGAGGAGAAGGATGCATCTACCCACACCTATCCAAATAAAATGATAGTTTCACTAAGTATATGAAGAAGGATTCATCCACATACACTAAGTTAGACAAGATGATTTTGATAACTTTGACTAAGTATATGCAAAAGGATGCATCTACACATGCCTAGCCAAAGGTGTTTTCATAAATGTTTTCAATGACTTGGTCACAATTTTTTTGGATGATTTTGATTTTTTGCCACAAAGCCTAGTATCAAGGATGATTTGTGAGATGGATGAAAGAGGCTTGATTTTTTTTTATCCTTAGGTGAACCTAAAAAGACACTTTATTTTCCTAGACCTAGGTATTGAAGAGCATGCAAATGCTTCCTAAAGACCTTTGTAACCAAGAAATGATTTCATTTGAACATTCATTTTTGGATTTCCAATGATTCTTGCTTAGGGATTTGTGAGTCTCCAATCACACATGAAAATTCATTTTGCTTAGCTTTTCTTAATGGATTTATTTTACCAAAAACACTTTCTTTGATTAAGTTTTCAAACTAAGATGTCCAATGTCTTAATTTCTTCAAACTCCACAAGATATGTTGTGGAAATTTAATGAACTTAAGGCAAGGGTTTCCTATTGTTTACTTAAGGAGACAAATTGAGATATAATCCAATGTTTAGAAACCTCTAAGGATGTGAATCCCAAGGGAAAGAAATAACATATGGATTGAGTCAATGGCATTTGTCTCCAAAAGGGTTTGAAATTTGAATGATATTGTTAAGTGTTTGTTTGCAAATGTTTTCGAATACAGCACTGTGTTTTCAAGCAATGTAACATCCTAGCTCAATTGGTACATTTTTCTTAGTGGGCTTGCCTCATGCCTTTCGTAGAAGAGAAGATTTTACATGCAACCAAGGATAAAATATAAAGGTATGTTAAGAATGAAGTCTTAACCTCTATATTTCACCCAAGGTCAAACATGGAAAGTAACTTCTTGGAATCTAAGTTCTAATGCACCACTTTGATAAACTCGCTCAATGGATCAATCGGCCACTACAAACAAGGGTTCTATTTTAGACTTTCCGTTCGTAGGAGTTTACCCAATGTGGCAAGATTCCCCTTTCGGATCTATCTTGTCGGAGTCAACCACATGATATTGGCATTTCTTCCAATATCCACATTTATATCCTGGCTGGAAATGCTCTCGGGTTTAGAGTGTTACCGGTTGAGTCTTTCCCTTGGGTGAGTACTTTTTCCACAAGGCAGGCCCTCTAGGATAAACAAAAGAAAACAATGACAAAATTTGTAACTCGATCAATCTTTGACGACTCAAAGAAAGAGAATATACACAATGATGCCCTACTCACACTCGCACAAGATGTTCAATTTTAAACCCAAATCGAAGTGTGTATGGGAAATTATTTACGCAATTTAATGTCATCAAAATCCTTTTGATTCTCAATATCATCGTGAGGCGCGAGAGAAGCGCATATGTCTTTTGATGATATTACTTTGTGTAAATAATTACAAAACAATAAAGGCACACATTCATTTTATCCTTCAAAGTAATGATTTGATTCGTTTTAAAACACCAAAGGAAAGATGAAGATTGCTTGTTCAATTTTAGCCCAAATTGAAATCTAGTAAGTATCTAAGCTTTAATTTTAACCCTTTGCAAATGAAAAATCAAAGTGTTCTTTTTAGACCCAAACGAAAGTTAGTCTCCTAAAAATGAAAGATAACAATTTCATGAAAAAGTGTTAAACAAACACTTAAAGTGTTAAACAAACACTTAAAGTGTTTAAAAACACTTTGATTTTTCAAAATAATCTCCTCCTTTCGTTTTCCTTCACTAGCCTTGTCTTCCTCGCTTTCCTTCGTTTGTACCTTTGTTTTCTTTCCTTTCGCTTTTGTTGTACCTTCGCTTTCCTATTCCATATAAAAGACAATCATGTAATAATTAGAATATTCAATTCATTTTGATCATTAATTCCAAACAATAACATGATTTCGATTTGAAAGAAAAAATTCCTTGGATGATTATGATAACTACAAAAGTATTTATAAGTGTGCCATGCATTGATATTGATTGCATGGAGAAGGTACCACACTTGCTAGGTCCATTTTTTTTTCTTCTATCAAAGTCTTAATTCAAGTCACTAGAGGCATTGATTCAACCAATCACCATGGATAAATCTTCCAATAACCTTATTATAGTCTCAAATAGTAATCCAAAGAATGTGATAAACTTTGAAAGCCCATAACTTTTATCAATCATAAAGAAAGCATTATCACAAGTTTAGATTCTAACAATTTCAAAATGACCTTAATGAGGCAACTTGATAGATTAATTATGATAGCTATCTTAAAAGCATCCTTAAAACTGTTGAATATACTTTTAAATACCAAAACACCACATTTAGGTTATAGAGCATATGTCTAATGATAAAGTTATATTCTAAAAATTTGCAGTCCTTATTGGAAAACAGTGTGTCCCTTAGAAACACTACCTTGACCATTCCTTAAATATGTATCCAAAAAAGTGTGCCAATACAAGTTAAATTGACAGACAAGTTAACATTAATGCACCAGCCAATACAAAATCCAAAATCTAGAAAAAAGGGGGGTACACATTGATTGAAATCCCTATTTTATACTCCACACCAATCAACCAAGATAATCGTGCACCAGTGAACATATGTGATTGGCAGCATGAGTTGTCAGCATTTATTGTTTGAACACAGATTCAATGTCATAATTGTGGGTTGTGCATGTTTGAAGGATGCTAAGAGGCAACCATACAGTTCTGCGCATAATAAGGACCAAATGACCTTACAAGAAGTGGCGCGTAGCTGAAGGAAAGGAACACAAACTGTTTGAGAAAATGGCTTAAAATGTTGTCTCATGGTACATGATAAATACAGCGTAAGAATGAATTTATGGAAATAGTATAGGTGCAAATTTTTTGTAGACAAGTATGCAAACTATAGAATATTAGACAAGGCACATGAACTACTTGACAAAAAGCCTTAAAGAAATGTGTTTTGATGGTTTGATTGAAAGCACGCAGAATAGATTATGTTGAAAAGGCTTTAGAACTTTTAAGCAAATGCAACTGGCAGATGTGAAGCCCCGTCACCATTCAAGGAGCTTTCATTTTGATGTGATTGGTAGGTGCAAAGTGGTGACCACAACCTTCACGCAACCTTCTCCTAGCATAAGTAGTATACGCATGTGAGATAGACATAGACTTAGGATTAGGAAATGCTCATTACACTTGACATAGAGACATCGATGATAAGGAGAGAACTTGGAAAAAGAACGTTACTCTTGATAGGGCTGCCTGAATTTTCCCTGTAAATTAACATCATGATTTGTCTATGGTGATAGATTAACTAATGAAAGCCTTACTGTTCCATTGAAACAAGAATTGCAGAGCTGACAATTTATAGCCTTATAGTTTTGGTAAAGTTGAAAGAGGAAATGTGCGTCAACCCACAAGAATTTCTTAATAATTAAAACTATTAAATGCATGCTTAACAAGAGTATAATAAGCGGTCAGCTATTCCAATATTTATCTGAAACAGAGTTCATTAGGATAGCATGTTTGAAACAACAACATTAATGAGATAGAAACAATGACAAAGCATAGTACCTTGGGCAGTATTTTTTTTTTCATTCATGTTATTCACATTTCATTGTATTGTATTATGAAGAAGCTCCCTCTAGAATCAAATCTCTCTCTAAATACAGTCTCCTTTCTCAAGTATTGTTTCTTCTAACCAAGAGTAAATGAAATGGATAAACTACACATAAATTTATGAATCTTAAAAGGAAATCAATCAAAATGAGGGGCTTTAGAAATCTTCATAAATGTTATGCTTATAAACAAAATACACAACAAATGTCAAGAAAAATCTTCCCTCCTTCTAGTGCCAAATGTGAGTGCATTTTAAAATCTGCACATACTCAACTCCAAACAAGGGTTAGTACCTACAAAACTCTTAAGAACACTCCTATGAAATACATTGTGAATGCTTCCAAATGCAATACAAATGACAATAGAAAACTAAAAGCATTATGAAAACAATAACAAATTACCTATTCCATAGTGGATTGGTGTCACATGTGCAAGTGACCCTTTCCCAATCCTTGATCAAAGCTTAAGATGATGCAAATGCAAATAGGATGAAGAGCAAGATGAGTTCTCAAACCAAGAGAGTAACCTTGCATAAAAGTTGTGGATGGATGAATGAGGATTAAGGCCTTCTTTTATAGATTTTCTTGATGAGAGATTGGCCAAATGGGTGAATGTGGGACTAAAGATCCACCAATGAGAAGAGGTCACTTGTCAAGTGGTGATAGGTCAATGGATGTGCAAGATTTGGGAAGTGTTCCCATGAGAGGGAGAATTTGAATTCAAATTTGGCAATAAATTTAGAGAGGGGGACAAGAAAAAGAACAATAAATGCAATATTGGAGGGACAAATCAATGTGTCATGATTTTCAAACTTGAGGGCCATGTTGAGTGAAAATGAGGGTTTTAATAAATCAATAAATTGATTTATTTATGCAAGTGGCTAAATTTAGAGAATACAAGTGGGTGGGTTAGGTTAGGCTAATTAGGATTAGGTTAGCTTAATGATGATTAGGTGAGTTTGACTTTTAGGACTTGGATATTTGATTTATTTAAATCAAAAAATGATGTAATATGATTTGGGATTTGATTAAATGGCCATTTGATTTATTAAAAGGTTGATGATAATGTTTATTTGATTTTAAATAAATGACCTTAGGAGATGAGATTACCTAATGAATGGATGAAAGTGAACCTGATTAATTGATGGATGGACCTAACGTGAAATCTAGTTTAGTTAATGAATGAACCTGATTGAATGCACAATGTTAATTTTGCATGTCTACACTTAGTATCTCTCTCCACAACTCATCCAAGTTAGCATTTCATCTGGTCATCATCTTGCATATTTTTATCATACAAGAGCTTAGCAAGGATTGGGAAAGGGCTTCTTTCCACATCAAAGAAGCACCAATCCACAATGGGATAGATATGTATCATGTTTTTTATGCTCTCAATTAGTTTATTTGATATTTTGTTGTTTTAATTACATTATGAAGCATGATTAATATTTCATAGGAGTGCTTAGTTTGGTTTACTTCATTTTCTCTAATATTTATTGATATGAGGTAAATGTAGAAAAAGTGCTCACACCTAGAATTAAGTGTGTAAACACAACTTTGAAATTATGTAATTGATAAAATAAACCAAATAAAGCTTGATGCAATGAAATAAAGAAACTGTAAACTTTCCAAACTCAAACAAAAATGTAAAAAAAACAAACTGAAACATAGACACAAAGCTTTTAATGTTTGAAAATACAGTTTAAAATCTAAAACGGGACTAAATCACCCAGAGGGGCGTATGACTCCCAATCAAGGGTTTTTAGGGGTTTGAATGCTAAATAACAATCACCATAGAATACCCAAAAATTAGGCAAAACCACCTATACTGGGACTAAATTGCCCAGAGGGGCGTATGAGTCCCAAATTAGGGTTTTTGCATCATTTTTAGAAAATGTTTTGTTTTCTATTTTGAATGATGTCTAGGCTAAGTGCAATTACAGATTTTAGATGAAATCAATGATGAAAGATGCAAAAATGTAATCTATATGCAGTTTTGCTAGTGCAAGATTTAGAAACCCTACATGCCAATTAACTAATACAAGACCTAATTAAAAGTTAAAGCAAGCTAGTTCTAGGATTATGGTGCACTCCAAATAAAAAATAAGGTGTTCTAAATTCAGGTTCACCAAAACAAAACAACAAAAATAGGGTGCTCCACCTTTTAGGAGATTGAACACTAGGGTTTAGGGCCTATTTCACTCAAGTTTCACTCAAGGATACCTTAGAGATCTCAATCCAATGATAGAATGAGAGCAAGAGATATGCAATAGGTTGTCCTAGGGTATGTTTAGAGTCTAAAAATGGGTTCACCACCAAGCTAGGTCTTGGAAAGACAAGTAACATGCAAAACCTAATGATGAAACTCAATGATGTGTAAGACTTAGTAAATGACCTATAAATGAATGCAAAATAGAACAGTAAACTAGAAAAGTATAGAGGTGCACCTGGAAACCTTTAGAAGCTCAGATGAAGGTATGAAATGCTAAAAAATGTTGAAATTAATGCACACTAGGACTCATATGCCAAGCTAGGTGATTTAGTTCTAGATTAAGGTTTTTAGGCAGGAACAAAAATCTGGCAATGACAAGTTTAGAACTCCTGAAAACTTGAAAAAGGCCTATACTAGGACTCATATGCCAAAAAGTTTCATACCAGTCCTGCTATGCTTTTTTAGAAAGTCAAAGTATGAATTTTCTCTTTTATCTCTGATCTTCCTTCCTATCTTGATTTCTAGATCTAAAATACTAAATTCTAATGTGTAGGTGTCTTTTAGTGATCTTGTAAACAAGGTGATAACATTGAAAAATTTGGAACCTTGACAAATTCTTCCAATCTTTCTCTTCAATGTATCTTCAACCTAGATCTACAAATCACACACTAAATCTAGAGGGAAAACTGTTGTTTTGTTAGTAGAAAGGGGTTTGCCTTGGTCAAACCCCATTTTGGTAATCAAACCTTGAAATGAAATGAAATAGAAAGGAGGAATGATGAATGAACAAAATTTTATGTTGAAACTCACCAAACCCTTGAATATGATGCTGCAATCTTTTATGAAATGGCTAGCACGAATGTGGATCTTGACTCTTTCTTGAATGTTATGGATCTTTACTTGAATGCTTGCTTGAATGATGACACCCTACATCACAAATGTTAGCTAAAAAAACATGATGTATGATGACTTTAAAATGATGTTTGATACTTGAATAATGCTCCCAAAATGCTTGATAATCAACTCTTGAATGCTCTTGCAAACTCAAATTTTCTATTAGGAATGCTCTCATGAAAGTCCTAGGTAAAATGAGTGAAATAACCTTGTATTTATACTTACATTTATACCAAATTTCTCAAAATTAAAACACTACAAGCTGAAATTAAGTCTAGGAGAATAAAATCCTGACAAGAATTTGAATTTAATTTATGTCTAGGCTAAGTAGGACTCATACACTAGTTGTGGTATATGAGTTAGATTAGGCTAATCTTGGGACACATTTTTCAAGAAAGGATTAGTTTAATTATGTGGAATCTAGTTTGAGGCCCCAAGACTTAGGTGGGAGCCATATTCCCAAGGTGGTGTATGAGTCCCGGATCACTAAATCTAGGCCATACAATTCAAAAACACATGAATTATGATTGGATGTTGGTAAATGTTAGGATTAGTCTCAAAAAGATACAATAAATAAGGCTTGTGGATGCAAAATAAGGCCAATTAGAGCATTATAAATAATCCCAATTAATTAATGAAACCCTATATTAGTGTGAAAGTGTAAATGTACACTTTACAACACCCTAAAAAAGGTACAACTAGGTCCACTTAGTTTACAAGGTCCCAAGACCTAATGTGAATTTGTTAAACACATTACAACACTAAATTAAGGTAAAATTAAGCTTAATTTAATAAGGAGGGACCATACAAGTGTGAAAATGTAGAGGGATACATTTTTCGTCACTACACTCTATAAGATCTTCTTCATGATTTCCTCTAGAACCCATTTCAACATCTCCTTCAATACTTTCAAAGGCCATGAACACAAATTTTCTATTTTCATCTATGGATACATCTTCATCTTCTTCTTTAGTAGAATAATCTTCTTCCTCATTAGTGTAGAAACTCGTGCTTTTTGTGACCTTTGGATCTCCTCTAAAAAGATATATTTCCATTCTTTTGTTCAATATTATTAGTATTCTTATGAGGAGACATGGCCATGAAATTTCCAACTTCTCCACAATTGAAACACTTAAAAGATAATTTACCTTTATACTTACTAGAACCTCTTTTCAGTTTTTGCATAACAAAATTTGCTTCTTCTAAATCTGATCCACAATCAAAATCTTGAACAACCTTCTTCAAAGATATTGTAAAAGTAGCTTCTTTCCTTATAGAATCTTCACATTCAAATTTTATTTCAAATTTAGTTAATGTTCCATGTAACTCAATCAACCTTAAGGTATTCATATCTTTAACCTCTTCAATAGGAGAGATTTTAGGATTAAACCTTCTAGGTAGGGATTTGAGAACCTTCTTCACAACAACATTCTCTTTGGAGCTTTCACCAATACCTCGAATATGGTTGACAACTTCATCAACCTAGAGTATGAATGTAACAATATTCTCATCTTCTTTCCTCCCTAGACCTTCAACCGAAGCTCTCTAAGTCTTCAATTTTGCTTCATTGACTTTATCATCTCCATAATAGATAGTTTCCAAATTTTCCCATATTTCCTTTACTATTTTGCACTCCATCACTTTCACAAATTCAATGTTATTCAAACCACATCAAATAGAATTTCTTGCCTTAGCATTGAGCTCAAGAGCTCTCTTTCCTGCCTAATCCAAGGAAGGGAGATTTCCAGGAGAACCATATCCTTCTACAACTAATATCCAAATGTTCATTCCTAAATCCATCAAATATGACTCCATCCTAACTTTCCAAAAAGAAAAATTAGATCCTTCAAAAATTGATACTTTATTTCTAGATGAACTCTCTTATTCCATCTCAAATCTACCTTAAGCTATTATACTTTTCAAAAGAACTTAGCTCTGATACCAATTGAAGGGAACACGATCTACTAAGAGGGTGGATGAATCAGTAGATCAAAACAATATTGGAAACCTTTAGAAGTACTTTATATATTTTCACATGAAGAGCACTGAACTAAACAAGCTAGTAATTTAAGCACAACACATGATAACACATAACACTAGATTTATGTGAAAGCAGAAAATGGGAAAAACCACGATGAGAAACTCTCACAAGTAGGAATATAATAAGTGAATTTTACAATGTGATATAGGCACCAAACTACCAAAGATTTTCAGTGTAATTAATTAAATTAATTATTACACTAGCATAAGTTAACTTAGGTCATTTAGTCCTAGGTTTCATTTTAATAAATCATTTAATAATGGGGTAATTTTCCCTTCCTTGTTTATAGGGATAAGATTCCTTCTAGAAGATGAGTTGTCCTTCTAGAACTTATCTCAAAATTTAATAATCATCTAGATAGGGTTCACATGTTGTCACAGGTTGTTAGATCAAGACACATGGAAACATCTCATGCATCTTAGGTTTTCATTCTTGCCTATAATCAGGGAATTTGTAACATATCAATCATATCATCAATAAAGAATCTCTATTATGCATACCTAGTTGCAATACTTTCTATGTGGTTGATTATCTTTCCTAGAAAGGCTCCTCCATTAAAGATTCTAGAGCTTCAGGGACTGTGCATCCATAATCTCAACATGGTATTAGAGCTTTTCCAGTGAAACATCAACCCTTGATCAAGAAATTTGGTGTGTGAGATTCTTTGCAGGCTAAAGGTTTCCATTAAAGGCTACTTGATTCCACCTAGGGACCAAGCTGATTTCTGAAGCAAATAGAGTCAGATCCGAGCTTGCCATTGTCTTCCAAAGGCCTCGAAACCCTAGGATCGCTTACCCATTCATCAAAATCAGATACATCAACCCGGGAACCATCAGAGGTATTTAGGTTTGCAAAATCAACTGGTACAATCCGTACAAATTTGCAATAAAAACATCATCCTGGTTAGTTGTCCTCTAAAGAAAAAAAATTTAGTAGCAAGCACTTTTTTTTCAAAAAACAAATTGGGCTTTTTCTATGTATTTTTGGAAAAAAAAATATTTGGCAATCTCCTATAGTTTGCAGAAAAATATTTAATTGACCGGCAATAAAATCATATAGTCGGCATACAAATATTTTTCCATTGGCATAAATGATTTGGCATCAACATTTTATTTTGGGGTTTTGATTTTTAAAAATCATCGACATTGTCTTTTATTAGAAGGGTTTTATTTATTTTATAATCCATTGGCAATGTTATTATGCACATTGGTCGGTATATTTTTTAAACAATTTTTTTTTTCTTATTTTTAATTGCTATAAAAGCAATATTAAAAATCAAACTATAGATTTTTTTGTCATCCCATTTGAATCACATAGTCTATAGAAAAGTGGTTTGAGGTACATTTTGGGCCCACTTGGGGCCCATTTTGACAACGTAACACCTCCAACCGTATGTTTGGTCTAACCGCCAACAAGAACCCATCTATTGCCAACCTTCACAATCACCAACTACTAGATTTCCTGCCGGCCATTCCTTTTCTCACTATCAGCTGCCGAGGAAATAGTAGCCCCATCCATCGCTTAGGCCTTGGTTCTATTCATGACCAAGGGAATCCCTATACAAGGTGGCTTTGCCCGTCCACCGCCAAACCAGCTGCTCTGGCAGTTCTGTAGCTCCACCGCCACTCCCAAGAGGGGAGCACTTTTTTTTTCCATTCAACACTGATCATCCCTATTGAAGACCAAGTGCTAAGTGCCTGAGTGCTTATTTTTTTGCACCTTATTAGCCTGTAGAGTGCATATTATAGGCATTTTTTTCATTTTATCATAACTTTCACCCACGATGTCAAAAATCAACAAAAAAGATACTTTTGGAAATGTAATTCACTCTACTTTCCAGTGGTGACATCTAATTTGTGAAATTTTTCTGGTAAAAAGTTCTACAGTCAACTGAAGGAAAAACCACAATTTTGACTCAAAGGCTTGTATCTTCGCAATTGTTCATCAGATTTCAGTGATTCTTGTGGCATCAGGAAGGTGATTTAGAGATTTTTTCATTTGTCCAAACCCCTTGATTAGTTTCAGCTCCATGTACTCATGCATTGATTTTTTCAATTTGGTGCATTTGTTCAATAACCTGGACATCCTGAAGCTTGGGAAATTTTTTTTGATCTGCGTAGCATCACTTTAGTTGCACATCATCCTTGGAAGTATTTCTTTGTTGTTGAAGGTCAGTTTCTTTGTGTTTTTGGAGAAAGTTCATTATGGGACTTGCATATACTCCTTCTCTAGTTATGTTAAGATTAACTATAAACAATGGCAAGATGGGATCAACCACCATCACCAATCACTTGATATATTGCCTCATTTGTATGGCATAGTTCCTGATCCAAGTGAAGGTATTCATGAACTTGCTTGGAGTTGCAGTAGATATACTATCTTGGATATCATTTCTATGCAAGTTGATTATGATGTTCTAAGTACTATTGATCATTGTGATTGTCCTCAAATCCTTTGGACTAAGCTTTGGGAGATATATAGATGTTTAGATACTCCACCATTCCTCAATGGTCATGATTCAGAATATCATTCTTCAGATCAAGTACCCTATGATGATATTGTTGTGTAGGAGGTTGATTGCCTTGATCTTTCTGAAGAGGTTGAGAAGGGTCCTTCAAGTGCTTCTTCTCCATCAGAGACATTTGGTATCCCTTCAAATTCAGTGATTCCTTGTCCAGATTCATTGATTAAGGCTTCCATCATCATCATCCATAAGACACACTCAATTTTCTAGACTTGACATCATATGATGGCTTTGTTTCATGTATCATTGACCTGGCTACTTCTACACGTTTGGAGGAAATTCTCGAGGGTATATCACTCCTCTATTTAGATCTCACCTTGGAGAGTTTTCTTGAGTCTCTGAATCCATTTTTCTTGACCTTGGAGTGGTGATCCAAAGACTATTTTGGAGGCACTTGATTTATCTTCAGAGATTTCATATCTGAGACTTCTTCTCTATCATTCCATTTAGGATTTGAGGTTTCTTTAGCATCTATCGTTGGATTGGCTTCAGGCTTCTTTCAATTTTTTTGAGGACACTTCATTCAAGGGGGCTATCTAGTCTTCATCATATTCATCACATCATCATCTTTGGATATTGTTCAACATCAATTTCTACATCATCCTCATTTGTCACCCTCTTCATTGATTATGGCATCTTCATCTTCAAGAAAGGAGACACATGAGCAGAGTTCAGAGACATCATCGACATCCAAACTCTTCCTTCCTTCCTTCGATTCCTATCCAGAATGGGAAGCATCTCTATATTGTATCCATGTGATGGATGGTGTACTTGGGGGGTATTTAGGAGTCCTCCATCCTTCCCATCCTATCTCACCTTTTTTTACATTTTCATCTCCTTTTTGGAGAGGGGTTTTGTTCCCACTAGGTTTTCCCCTTTTCTCTGGTTGTGGGAGATTTTTTACATCTTTATCATGTACATGGGTACCTAACATGGCCTCATAGCCGAGACCCATCATCATCATCATCATCTTCTTGCATAATCATTTTGTTTTCCTCCCTAATTTGAACTTATGGGGGGGTGTTAGTGTAATTAATTAAATTAATTATTACACTAGCATAAGTTAACTTAGGTCATTTAGTCCTAAGTTGCATTTTAATAAATCATTTAATAATGGGGTAATTTCCCCTTGTTTGTAGGGATAAGATTCCTTCTAGGAGATGAGTTTTCCTTCTAGAACTTATCTCAACATTTAATAATCATATAAATAGGGTTCACATGTTGTCACATGTTGTTAGATCAAGACACATGGCAACATGTCATGCATCTTATATTTTCATTCTTGCCTATATAATTAGGCAATTTGTAACATATCGATCATATCATCAATATAGAATCTCTATTATGCATACCTAGTTGCAACACTTTCTATGTGGTTGATTATCTTTCTTTGAAAGGGTCCTTCATTGAATATTCTAGAGCTTCAGGGACTATGCATCCATAATCTCAACAAAGACAATAATCTCGAAATGAATTAGTAGGAACCAACCTTCAAGAGACACCAATATCCATCAGAATAGAGATGCGAATCCCTATTGGAATAATATAACAAGTAGAAAACCAATCCTACTGGAATACCAAAATATGGAAAATTTTAATTTTAACTTTGACATGCACCAAAGACACAACAAACACTCTTTCACACTGAGAATAACCAGCTAAAACTGGCATTCCCTCTTTTCTTCACACTTATATCTCATACCTTCCATTCATTACACTTGCATATGACACACTTCTATATTCCTCTCTTTGAGACACTCACTAATGCTTATAATATATATAAACACTTAAAATATATACATGGCATTACATTAGCACTCTTCTATGTTAGCCAAGGATCCAAACAAACCTAGACAACGTAGGGTGGATATAAATTTAAATTAAATGAAATGTATAATACAACAATCTAAAATTTCCATAAAAATAACGTGACACCTTGTGCCACAATGGGAACCTTAAATAGGTCCTATCCTCACTCTACACACTTGATTTGAATTTTACATAGTATTAGCCATTACCATAGATGCCTTGAACTTAGAATAGCTTCATGAAACTTTTGATATCTCAAACTCCTTTCACACTTAGTTGAGCCACCAAAAACTCAAGAAATTGATAGAACTAGTATAGGCATTCTCTCTTTCCAAACTGTAAAGAACCACCAAATTTTTGAAAGAAATACCAAGCATATTAATCAATCTCTCTACCTAAAATATATCCTTTTAGATGACCATACTCATGCTAACTCCATACCTGGAATGGTATAATAAATTCATTAACTATCTAAAGGTAGTCATGCAACTAATGTCATGATACATAATACTTGAATAGATTAGAAAATCTACACATTGACAAACAACATGCTTTCAGAACCTTGAATTAAATGATAATTCTAGTGCTCCTACAATCTTATTCATCTTTGACAACCTTCACATCTAATAGCCTTGACACCCATTGATAACCACTATCAGTAACAATGACCTACTAACATTAGTTTGACATAAATGACAACCTATGCTCAACAAAATGTAGCATCATAAATTGTCACCCTTGAAAAATTAAACTAGATGCTGGTCCCTCCTATGTGCTTATACCTTATTATGCACCCAATTTCTTAAATTATGCATTCCATGGACCATATTAATATTTATCAAAAAATGAAATGTGAAATATCAAAGTATGCATTTATTATTTTTCTCCTGACTCTTTAGATCTTGAAAAATGATGTATCTCATCTAGGGCACCCTTCTCTCTAGACCTCTTAATTTTGCTCCAAATTCAAATATGTCAGTGTTGGTAATTTATTATTTGAAATTCAAATCCTAATTGTCAGCCATTAGGATTTAAGTTTTAGGAAATTAGATTAATTTCATATAACTACATAATATTTTTACACTTTAATTAGAAAGAAATTGTAAGAAAATTCACAAGCTATTATTATACAAGTTAAGAGTCTTCAAGAGAATAATTTTTAAAATAATTGCAGCATTTTTTCATCCAAGCACCGTGTCAAATTTTATTTTAGTTTTTTCATATTTATGGATGCATTTTATTTTTGAACTTATTAATGCTTGTAGGTCTTCAATGGAAATAAAGCCAAGAAACAATTGATCCTTGAAGGTGACTAGCATGACTTCAATCCATCAAGGATATCATATATAAGTGGTGAGTTACAAAAAAGTGTCAATTAATCAATTGTTTATTATTTAGCCTCTATCCCTCAAAAGGATGCACTCTCTTTATCATCAATTAGCTATTATGGAGGTAGAAATATGAACATGGGGTTTGACTAAGGAAAGCCCCTATATGGCACAACCCTTGCCCTCTCTTTATGTGTATAGGTTATAGATCTAAAGAATATTGGAGGAATATTAAAGATAATTTTCTCTTTCATGCATCAAAGCCCTACAAGTTGATAAAATACTAAATCTAAATTATCTCAATAATAGTCAAATATTTGACAACCAAATCCAAAAGTAGGAAGTTATAGACCAAGGACCTAAGGCCAATGAAAGAAATTTCCAATTTCACATGTCTCCACTTTATGGTGTCCTTGTGCACTAGACCTCCCAAAATTAGGTCAAATTTTAATCACAGGTGCATTAGTTTTTGTCTTCTATCTTTTGGAACTTAAATTTGTCCGTGTGTTTTCGGTATTGTCAGAATTCATCTCAAAATGTTGTATTTTTATAGTTTATTCAATTAAATCATTGCATTAGCTTTTCAATCCATCAACCCTACCACCTCCAACAAAGAGAATATAGATCCAAGTGTGGTTGATTCACCTTTAATGTTTCTATTCAATCTCACATCCTTGTTGGTCTAGATTCTCACCCCACATGTTATGATATGGTTTTTATTATATGAATGAGATTAGTGAATGGTCGATGTCACATTGATTCTTAAAAAAAGCATATATAAATAATAAATTATAGTTGATGTACCTATAACTCACCAATAACTATAGTGGTAGCTTGATCAACAATGTAATACAACACCAAGCTATGCTAACACGCTTTACCAAGATGAACCAAATGTACAAAAAAAATTCCTTGAAAATAATTATTATGAAGGTTTTAAATTTGATATGGAGCCAATTGATGAGGTTAACAATTTTGATGTATCTCATTTAATGGAGTATGAGTTTTTTTTTCCTCAATTTAGCCTAATAAACTTATGATAGGTCATAGTCATGAACTTGTTGATATTATGTGCTAAAACAAAGGTTGGCATGATATTTTTTTTATAAATTTATTTTGTGCACGGATCATGGTGAGGTATTTTAGTGGCTAGTTAATTGCAAAGTTTAGATAGGCATGGAAATATATAATAGTGGCAAGTTCAAAGGTGTGATGAGAGGTATCAATGGATGTGTTAGTATACAAACAAGTTGTGGTAGTGTTTATAGCTTAATCTTGGGGAAATCATTAGAGATAAATATATTTTACAAATGAAAGTATCATTTCTACATTTTTGGGGGTCCATGGGGACCAAATAATGTTTGAAATTTGTGAAATGAGTGAATTACAAGTTGAGTAGTTGTAAAAAATTCATGTTAGTACTTGGTCTACACCATGAAGATCCCATATAGGATCTTGATATACCTACAAGGGGTAGACATCCACAAACAAGATTATTGTTATGCCTTGCAAATATTTTTATGGGTTTTCATGTTCATATCATGTAGGGTTTATAAAATATCCTAAAAACCTTGGCCTCCATTTCATTCTTATAATCTTTAAATTTTTAATCCATTGGTGAATGTTGTTATTTATGCATCCTTTCATTACCCATTGATTATAACTAATCTAAGAAAATATAAATGGGATTTTCATACTCACGATGTGCTTTTGGTTATTTTTTTCTTCCCCCTTTAATTTTTCAATCAATTACTGGAAGTTGTACAATCCTAAAATAGGCTAAGTATGGGAGTTGTTAGAGTTTTAGGAATGTTTTGAAACTTGCATCAACTCTTAGTGAGGTTCTGAATTTTTTTTCAAAAAGCCAACATATTTTTTCTAACTCTTTCACATACCAAGTTTTATGTTCATTAGAAATTTCATATGAATTGAGAACCTCCTAGGTTCAAAAAATTAGTTAGAGTGCCCATATATTTTGTCAATAACCAAAGGAGGAAGAGAAAAGAGGCAAGAATGAATTGTTTTGATAAGTTTCATAGATTTTGAAACCTTTTTTCTAAACCAAAAAAAGTTGTTGAAACCACTTCAAAGACTTACAAAAATGAATAAATAAATAAAAAATGAAAAGAGGATAAGTGCCAATTAAAAAGTTGAGTTTTCAACAAAACCCAATGGTTTTGAAACCTTTCTCAAAGGTTAGAAACATTCTTGAAAAGGATTCTATCACTAAAGTTCTTTTCAACAATTGTTATGAGAAATCATAAGGTGTGGAATTTGACTAAGTTAATGGTTCTTCAAAAGATTTTAAATATTTTGAAACCTCTGTTGACTTTCAACAAGGTTGTCAAAAGTTGTTCAATCCCTCAAGCCAAGTGTTGAAATGATCAAGGATGAAAGTTTTGGGAAAAGCGTTGGTGTTGAATAAAAAGGAAAAAAGAAATTAATATGTTTCAAAAAAATTAAGAGTTAATGAATCATCTTTCTCCTCTTGGTGAGGTTGTTACAACCTCGCCATAGCCCAATAGGGTTCTTGAAACCTATCCCATCGTTGACACCAAGAATCACCATAGATTATCAATTTCAAGGGATCCTCAATGATTTTTTATGTGTGACCTTGGCCTAGAATAATAGGTAGAATAGATATGACATACTCTAAATATTAAGCTATTGGTCGAAGTTGAAAACTCAATTGTCCAATAGGATCCACCTTTCTTACCATGGAATATATCACATATGCATGATCAAGATGGTGAAGATAAATTTTAAGATCATGAAGACAAAAAGTCAACTTTCTTACCTAGTTTCAAAACCCCTGTTAGAAGCTAACAAAATTTGGAATCTCTTAAAATATCTAACATTATATTCTTAACCATCATGTGGAGCAAAGGAAAATATTTTTAGAGAGATCAAAGAAAGTGGGAGAGGATTTATAAAAATGATTTTTCAAGGAAGATTAAAATAATCAAGACTTTACCCTAACAATGAATCTAATATTGGCTTATGATAAGGTTGCCACTTCCATGTTGACCCTTAATAAGGTTTTGAGAACTTCTCAAACTGTTGATTTCAGTAGTGCTCCAAGTTATACAAATTCACTTGGGAAAAACTGATTTCACTAATTGAATCAATTACATGAAAGGCTATTAAAATGGATATATTTTATTTTGTAAAGGGGGGTTAGAAGTTTGAAAATGTGGGGTGTAAAGTGTTGTTTGTATTCTATATTAGGAGGAGCATAGTTACAATGTTTGTGCAAATTTTTTTTAATTACACTATTATTTCATAGTGAAATTATATAAATACAAGATGAGTTATATAATTATCTCCATTATACTATGTAAGTAATTTATTTGAATAATACAATCAAGTGTTGTGACCTATTCTTAATTACACATTTGTAGTATGAATTTTTTTTTTGTGTTAGTGTCTTTTCAAGGAACAATGTAATATATTTCATTGAGAATAAATAGAATGCTTACATTATGGATGGATAATTAATTAGAATTATATAAGCTTGATCAATTATTTTTTCATTAATTGAAAGGAAATAATTCTAAAATGACCATCAATAGTGTTAAGTGTTAGGGAAAATATTGCATAGAATTTTTACTTTGTGATCCCTAGTAGGCATTGATCTATCTTTTCATTTCCCTCCAACACTACAAACAACCTAATAATGAAAAATCTCAAACAATCTATAATTTATTATTAATTATTTTCTTTCTTCATACCAATATTTCAAATATTATAAGCAGTAAACCAGTTACATGAAAATTTTTATAAATCCTTTTCAGTATGTATGAAGTTTCATATCTATTAGGAACTATGAGGTAATTATTTCATGTATTTATATCAAATGTGAAGAAGGGAAACCCACCTTCATCTTGTATAAACTAAAATGTAGAGGAGAACATTGTAAATATTATCTGGCATTTGTGGGCCAATCCTTCAATGTCCTTGAGTATAAGATCTAGAAAAAATTAAAGTCATGTTGAAATACAAGTTGTGGAACCAACACATTACATGAAACTTAAAAATACTACTTGATAATCATCCTCTTTAATTAGAATTTTGATAAAGAGGTTTTTACAATGTTTTATTCACTAGTTGGTAAGGGGTAAATTGAACAAAACCACAACTATCATTATAAACATGACTAAATCTAATTATATAGAGTGTCATCAATGGTGAAAAGTATTCAACAATAAACATTACCTAATAAAAATAAAAATGGGAAAGGCTTGAAGAAAAACACAACCAAGGAAAGAAAACTTAGACTAGCATCAATCCGCAACCATAAATTTTCTAATTGTAAATGGGCATTTTATTGTAACCCATATACTAATTTAGATATATATATTTGAACTATCCTACAGTGGATTATTTTAGGGGTCATTTCATTAGAAGTAATTTGTTAAGAAGTGTTTAATAGGGTGTCCAAATATTAGGTTGCATAATTTTCAAAGACTCAAGGAGACATGATGAATTCTTTAGGTGAATAAGGTAACAAAGTTGAGTTAGAATTCCTTGCATACTTGAGGAAATAGTCCCCCAAATTTTAGAATGATTAAAATCATTATCTCCTAAAGGTGTAGCCATATATTGTTGGAAAGAGCTACTTACAACATCACCAATTCATATTAAGTGAAGAGATACTAGAAGTAAATCTAATGTAATGAACAAGTGTCTTGAGCCAAGTAAATTGTACATAACCATATAAAACAAATGTCTTCTCATTACATAGACATTGCCAACTCACTTCAAAAAACTATAAGAAATAAAGACACGTAATTGGTAGGTCAATGATTAAGCTTGACCATTTCCATAATTCTCTAATTCGAGACCAAGCCCTATAAGAAACTAGGAAATTAATGAATTGAAAAGTCTCCAAAATAAAAAAAAGTGGGAAATAGAGTGGTAATTAGAGTAAGCCAATATCAAGAAGCTAGTGGAAATCTAAATCCCTTGTTATTGCATATCATAAAGGGATGAAAAATATTAATTAATTGAATGAACAACTACATTTATATTTTCAAAGTTGAGTCCAAATGAACCACTAAATGGGTATGTGCAGGATCATGATGGGCCAAAAAGTAGCAATATGATAGGTATGTGTAGCGTATGTGGCTGATGACTTTTTTTTTACCCAAAATTGATGAAATGAAAAGGGTTTTTAAAGGAGATTCTCAGCTTTCCACCAATATAAATTATGCTTTACTTTGAATTTAATAAATTATTATTATTCATTTTCTATTTAGATTATGACTAAAGTCATGATTGATAGGTTGATTGAAAAACATATATAGCTTTCAAACGGTATCAAATTTTTTGAATCCAAAATATGTGTCACATTCTATGCTTCGCATACTATAGGAGTAAAACATATATATATTGAATTTCATGAATTTTTGACCAAGTTAAGGTGGTTAGACATACGAGTTTTTATATTTTTTAAAAGTTGTAATAAAAAATTCATAATTAATTATTTACTCGGGAAAAAATTACAAAAAAATATGTATCACATCAGGACATGAGTCCTCTACTTATATCTAAAATATTGTAAAAAAATATTATCATTTTTTTGTGGTTAGAGTGGTCAAACATACACCTACTTATTTTTTCCCTGAAATTTAAGTACTATTGCATTGAAATTTCAAATTTTCACCAAATAGATATATATTTTTTAAAATAAACCTATTAGCTTAGAAACTAGATTCAATTTGCTACAGATTCTATTCTTACATATTTTTGAAATAATATAGATAACTTATTCAAATTTTTGTTTCAAGTTGCCTAACTTTGATTTTTTTGAATTTTTCCCCACTTAAGGACCTATTTTTTCCATGATGATCCTACACATACCCAAATATATTTGTTATAAACTATGTACCTTTCAAATTTTGAAATATTGTTTCTTCTTAGTGATTCTACCTTATAAAGTTCTCTGAGTTTTTGTACATGTATTTCAAAACAATGTGTTTGTACAACTTATTCTATATGAAGAAAAGGAAATATGTTTTTATATGAAAACAAGAAGAAGGAAATCTAAATTTAATATTATACTCACCACATTGATATATTTAGTTTTCCACCTATTTTTGTAAATATTTAGATAGGTTATTGCATGTGTAAGAAGAGTGAACCAAATATGGAAAAGAAACATAAAAAGTTTAAGCTATAAAAACTAAATTTTGTTTGTGGGCTAACAACTACTCTCTTGAAACATTTGTTATGCTTTGCCTTCTTATCCTTAACTACTTGTTCACAAGCTTGACAAAGTATTTTTGCATATTTATTGTGTTCTCTTTCGTAGAACTTGAACTTAAAAAAAAATTACAAATGAGAAGAGTAACAATAACTCAACCAAGATTGACCATGTTTCTTTACTCCATGATTATTAAGGAAGAATGAATATTGTTAATATGTGGCAATCTATATAAGCTTCAATAAAATTGACAAAAAATTGTAGATGATTATCGATGAGGGGAAAATTTTACAATATTTATGAGTAAAACATAATTAAAAACTATGTGGAAAACACCAAAAGAAGTTACCTAGTTATTATATAGTTATTATGAGAAGTAGAGACATTTTTTGTGCCTACAAGGCCTTTGATAAATCTAAATAGATCCTACTAAAATATGAATGTTTATGTTTTGTATCTTATTAACAATCTTAGTTTTTAATCATATGATATGCATACATGGAATTCTTCCTATAGATAGTGCTAAATTTTGAGATTAATCTCACCTAATGCCAAAAGGTTCATCTCAAATCCATTGAATCATTACTTTATATGATGGTAAACTACAAACAATAACACATAAATTATTGTGAAAGGATTTTCAACTTTAATACTTAGAATTTTTATAATTGTATAAGAGGTTACTTTAAAGATGTAATTTAGTACAATTCAAACTCCTAAGAGAGACAATTTTCATTTCTATTTGTTGGTGTACTTAAGCCTACTTAGGTGTCAAGGAAATGGTCCTTGACACCTCTTGCTATCTTTGTTGGTGGTTATCCGCCACCACTCCATGTTGAAGGAGTCTTTCCCTTCATTCATGGGTGGTTAGGAGTCTCACCTAATCCTCTTGTTTGGAAATTTGTCACCACTCCACTCCTATGCACATTTTGTGGATCTGGGTTTCCATCTTCTTTCCTATTTAAAGGTTGCTCTTCCATTAATCAATAAACTAGTTTTTACATCATTTTGTGCTTGCAAAATATCTCCTTGATCCTAAAATCCTTCATGGTATCAAAGCTTTAGGTGGAGATAGTGCAAGCCTTTAACAAGAAGATCTTAACCCATAGCCCCAGTCAATCAGTCAGTCATTTGGAGGCTCCCCATAGTCATTCCTGTGCATTGATAGCATGCAAAATTTGGAATCCAGAGACCTTGCACCCATCTCCATTCATTGTGAGCAGATTCATTTGGACGCCATCTGAGTGATTGACTTGCAACATTGGAGATTGACGAGCTCCACATACAACCACACTTCATTTTATCCATCTACTCTATTTGGTTTGATTTACATTGGTGAATTCCTTTTGGAGGGGCGACGAATTCCTCTTGATGAGTGTCATCTTGATTAGTGAAAGGGGAAAACTACTAAGAGGGGGCTGATTGGTCCATGCAACTCTTTTTTTTTTGGCATTTGTTGAGTGCTCTGCCCACACATTTGTAGGAAAAAGAGGCCACGATTTACCCGTGATTGTTCCGTAGAAGTGTTTTTGATTATTGGAGAGGTTTTTTTTTTAACTTAGAGGGTCTATTGTGTGTTGATGCTGATTGGAGGTGCAGGAAGATACCAGTGGGTGCGCAAGGAAAGAGGAACACACTCTACCGACATGCAGGCCCCATCTAAGGTCCATCAGAGGCGCATCTAAGGTCAATCAGAGGTGCACAACAAAACTTTTGTGTTGCATATGAGAAGCAGGCACACAACAGAGAAAGGTGGACTCTTTTCTGTGCAGGTTGATTCCCTTAATTGCAGACCTTTGTTTTGCAAGGCGTGATTCACTTCTTGCAAGCATTATAACTCTCCTTGGAGGCCGATACACTTGACCTACAGGTCAAGATTTTGGTGATTGAGAAGTGGCAAGAAATTGGATTTTGGAAATTGGGAAGTGGCGAGACTTGTTGTCACAACTAATCATGTGATCCTTTGGCATGTAGGCTATGGCCTCATCTAGCAATGTTTGGCAAAAATTTGCAGCCTATGTAGGTAATCATGACCTCCAATCTGAAGCACCCTCGCATACACACCTATTTGTCTGACTGTGCATAAAAAAATTGATGACTCCACCAGCGAATGGGCCTAATCTACAAGTTAATTTGCTTGCTAGATGGATTTACAAAATCTGGAGGCATCACTCTATTTGGAGGCAGGATTGTGTGCTCAAGGGCTATTTTCATCATTTAGAGGATGCGCTTCACCTCTATGAGGTTTTTTTTATCCTTTGTTGATGTATTATCGCTCTCTATTGGTTCCATTTACCTCCGTGGCTGTGTTAAATCCCCCTCTGCTGTGTTTTTTCTACCGCTATTTGTGGTGTGAAGGCTGATTGTCTGTGTATTTGTATGCATGAGAAATTGGTGATCTGCATGGGGAAATTACATTGAAGAAATACTAGTTTATTATAAACCCTTGTATCTTCTCATTGTAAAAACACACTAACTTATAAAGTGTCAAAATTAGGGGGCTCATCTAATCTGGAGGGGTTCTTAATGTGTTGATTTTTTATTGTCTTAAGGAATTAACCTGTCTATAATAATGGGATATGAAACCCACTCTTTTGTAATCAACCTAAAAATGAGAAACTATAAGTCTTGGTGTGAAGGCATCCTAAAACATCTCTGGTTCCATAATCTCATGCCATATTTGTATGGACTTATTCCTAAACCAGGTAAACAATCTCAAAAAGATAAATGGTTTAATAATCATGATCATATTCATGGATTAATCGGTTTACATATACCAGATGCTTCTTTGTATTCCATCATGGATATTGAATGTCCACATGCAATATGGATCAAAATTTGGGAAATACATGAAGACTCAAATGTTTCTCCCTTCCCGTATGATCCTACTATGATCATAACTCACATCCTACATCATGATTCAGATACAGAGCATCCAGTTAACATAGAGTAAATCATCTTTCCTCCACCTCCTCCTGTTGCTTCATCAGATTTTAGAGTCATTTCTTCGAGAGCTTCTAACACTTCTTTGCAACAGGATATTAGTCTTCCTAACATTGTTGATTGGGCTGCATATCTACCCAATATTTCATGTATTTTGTAGAGTCCTGCATTGCTGACATGGAAGCACACATTGAGGACATCAATCTTCTTTTTTATGACAACTTCAATGAAGTTGCATCAGCCTTGTCTTCTTCAGATATGATTGCTCTTCCCATGTCACATGTCAGCATTGGCTTGGAGATTCCTGAGCAACATTTGAAGAAATCATGGGCACCATCATCATCATTCTTGGATGAGTTTTAGCTCTATTCAAGATCATACATACATCTTCTCACATGGGAATATATCCTGCATTTTCAGTTAGTTTCATTTCTTCCCAAGGGAAGGAATATTATGAAGCGTTCTTGGATCTACATCTACATTCCTTGTCAACTATCCAACCTTAATGTAGCAGGACATGTATTATGGTGAGTTCTCGTAGACCTTCTATCATTTTCTCTCTTATGGGGGAAACCATATATTGTACTTAGTGAAAGAAGTAGTTCTTCACGTGTATAATTTTCATGCATCTTTTCTCTCTTTTGGAGGGTATTTTTTCCCACAGGGTTTTCTACTTTTCTCCACTTCATGAGAGATTACTTTGTGCATGGGTACCTAACATGGCCTAGTAGCCAGGACCCATCTTTCTTATTCCCACCTAAGTTATGCTTAAGGGGGGGTGTTGGTGTACTTATGCCTACTTAGGTATCTTTATGCTTAGATGTTAAGGAAATGGTCCTTGACAACTCTTGCTATCTTCATGAGTGGTAATCTGCTACAACTCCATGTTGAAGGAGTCTTTCCCTTCACTGATGGGTGGTTAGTAGTCTCACCTTATCCTCTTGGTTGGAGATTTTCCACCACTCCACTCATATCCACATTTTGTGGATCTGGGTTTCCATGTTCTTTCCTATTTAAAGGTTGCTCTTTCTATCAATCAATAAGTTGGTTTTTACATCATTTTGTGCTTGCAAAATATCTCTTTGATCCTAAAATCCTTCAATATGTAAATTGGAATCATTGATATTGCACACACTTACCTTGCATGTAATTTTCTAAACAAAAATAAATAAAGAAAATAATTGAAGCTTCTATAGTCTATTATTATTTAATTTTTTTTAGAGTGAGATTTGAAATATATTAAAAATTATAAGACATCATCTCTAGTGCATGACTAACTAGTAAAAGTTAGTCTTACCAATATAATAACTAGTGTTAGAATCTCATTATAGAATCATGGACATTCAAAATAAAATAAGTTTATTTTGAAATTTGGGTTTTAATAATTAAATTTTAATATTGGAAATATACTAATATAATTATGTATCAAATGGTGAGCCTTAATATTTTTTCTTGAAAATATTTTAATATTTGGTGGTGCACATCTACAAAATGGGCATTCATTGCACATTACTTGGAAGTAAAAGAATTGATAGTTTTGTGTATAAATCTTATGAATTTAACTGTGTATTGTTTTTTCTTTTCTCGATGTTTCAGATATAACATTATGATCCATCATCAGGAGACCAAGATAAGACAAGATAAATTCTTGTTTTCTCTTGTCTTTCTCTCCTGATGATGGATCATGAAGTTTGATCCGAAATATTAAGAAAAAACTTAGACAACCAATCCAAAATATTTATACAATGACTATTATTAGCTAATAGGCTATTTTGTTTGAAGTTTCCATTGGTATTTTCGTCATCCTAGCCATGAATTGGATTTGTTGGCAATAGGGATGCAACCGGTCGGTGGGGAGTTCACTGGGTTTTGTTGTAGCAATGTGGACCTTCGCAAATATGTGGGTTGGCGATGGTGGAGGTGGTGTCCTTAAAATGTGGAAGGTGAATGGTAAGTGTTTTCTTAGACGAGGGTTAATGCATTTGGTGGTTGTTGTTTGATGGGGGATGAAGTAAATGCAGTCGAACATAGTAAATGAAATATTGAATGTAGCAATGTGAGAAACTATACTTTGATTAAGTTGCATTGTCGAAACAACCATTGTCGTGTTGGTTTCATAGCAAACGATTGTAAAAATCATTGCCTTTGACTCAATTGTTGGTTTGATAGCAAACTGTTCAGAAACCGTCTTATGCCAAATTGAAAACTATTGTTCTCTAGAATTTGTTAGTCATTTTACATGGGTAGTTTGCATAGATAGTTAATTTATTTTCCATTTATTCTTGTTATATGTTTCTATCTTTGGCATTATACCCATTGTGGAGATTTGAAAGAGATTATCTTCCTATATGGATGGACAAATTGCAGTTAAATGTTCTTTCTTTAGTAAAAAAATATGGTTAGGGTTAGTAATTTTTTTGCCATTGGTTTATGGTTTTGGTTATTTGTGTGCATCTTCGGCATTGCAACCATTACCATAGGAGCGATTCTGATTAAGTTGCATTGTCGAAACAATGATTGTGGTGTTGGTTTCATAGTAGACTATTGTAAAAATTGTTTATCTTGGCTTCATCGGTGGTTTCATAGTAGACTATTGTAAAAATCGTTTCCTTTAGCTCTGTCGCTAGTTTGATAGTAGAATGTTCAGAAGCCATTTTATGCCATATTGAAAACTATTATTCTCTGAAATCTATAAGTCATTTTACATGGGTAGTTTACATAGATGGTTTATTTATCGTTGATGTCTTCTTGTTATATGTTTGTATCTTTGGCATTATAACCATTTTTGAGATTTGAAAGACATTATTGTTTTCTATGGGTGGGGAAATTGTAGTTAAATCTTCTTTCTTGCATCAAAAAATATGGTTATGGTTAGTAATTTGCTCATTGTTGGTCTATTGTTTTGGTTATTTGCATGTATCTTTGGCATTGCTGGTCGTGCCCACAAAAGGATATGAAAATCACAGCAAAACCTATCTTGGGAATTGGACATTCTAGTAGGAAACTAATATCTTTTCATGGTCGTTCATTTACTTGTCAAACCAGGGAACGTATACTTGAAATGGAGCAGCACTGTATGTGCACTAAGAACCAGTTTTAGTCACAACCTATCGAAAATAAATACTTGAAAAGAATTATACCTACGTTACAGGAAGGTAATGCAAAGCTCTCTAAACATAATCAAAGCAGAAACCATAACAACTACCAACTAAGAAACAAACTATGTACTGGCCTTATGCCGCAGGAACAGACACGGGGATGGATTCCCGATGCTGCAGGAACAATATAAGACTAAGTTTGCATAGAAACTTCAAGAATGAATTCTAACTTATGATCAATAGAAAATAAACGACTAACTAACTAACTACAGATACTAAGTGGGCCCCCTTAGCAAGCATCAACTAATTATGCCAATATTGAACTCAGAACTTCATCAAATTTTATTCATAAACTCAGCATGGTGTACATTGTTTTGTTCATATGAAAACTAACACAAAACTCTATTTCTTATCATACATACTCTTCTTTCTATTATCATACTAACTTTTACATGATATCCTTTCTATCTCATTATGCTTGCTCACTCACGTAGGAGGAACACTTATTTAAATTAGGAAAATAACTAACCCTAATAGAGAAAGACGTGGATGTAAATGTATCTTGGAATCAAGGAACAGACTAAATAAATGAACTTATCCACTCAACACGATTCAGAGAGAACTCAACATTCGACTCTTTCTAAATTAATTGACATTTAAATTCCTTCCCAACAATTTTGGTCAAAGAGTCTTCGCCAGAATAACTTCCTCGTAGTCATGCAAGAAATGGACTTTACTGCAAGGCCGAGATCAGTTGCGCTTGACTTGTTCATACTTTCTTCAACAACCTGCAAAACACAAGGCAATAGAAGTGAATGGAAACATGCATGGCAACTTACACGATATTCATTTATTAATCACATATCAAATTTACTTCATTATTCAAAAACTACATGTGTTATACTAGTCATTTGGGAAGTCAAACAGGGTAATAAATATAGACATATAAATATGATAGGTTGTAGGAATATAAAAGTGTACTGCTACAGGATATCCCCCAATAGAAGGTTTCTAAAGAGTTTAAACAACCATGAACAACAAAAGTAAGGGTATTAAAAGTACACCATGATACCCAAATTATGAGCATATTTTGGGCTCATCATTTGCCCCCTACTCAACCTAATGTTGGTCCTCCAGCATTAAACTTTCTGGTGGTCTCTCTAAAATCAGTGGTTGAGGCATGACCCTAAAATGAAGTTCCAAATTTATAATAAAAAACTCTGAAACTCTACCACCTTTCATACCTATGAGCTTCTGTATCTTCATTAATATTTGTAGCTTTGTAGGGATAAAGAGGCCACATCAGCACGGGAGGCCTAAATGTCAAGGGAAACCACAATTCAAACCTCTCTTGAAGGCCCAACTGTATGTATCTATTTGATCTTTTGAGAGCTGTCATAAAATTCAGGGGACTGTGAGGCTCGGACCTTCTTAACCCAACAGTCAATCTCTCCCATCTCTTCTCAATTTTGGAGTATGACAACTTCCAAAATGAGTATGTTTGTTCTTGAAACTCATCATACTCCTATTTTTTGAGATCAAATATTTTCATCCTGACTGTATTATTATTATGGCCATATGCCACAGTAAGCCAGGTTTTCAACATTGTATAGGGGTTTGAACTCTTAGGGCACAATGGAATAGGCTCATCCCTTTCGGCTTCTTCATATGCTTCCAATTTCCTGCCATAATTAGCTTTGTTTTCCGCCCAAGACATGAGTGATCTTAAATGAATGTCGCCAATGTACAAAAATGGATTCCACTCTATTTTAGAGGGAATTATAAAGCCATATAAATAAAATTCGCAGAAAGAATTCCTTAGCCAATTAGGAGCCGCCTGGTATGCATCATATAATTCTTTAGTAGTGTGAATAACAAGATCTAGATTCCTGAAAATTATCATTAACTAGAACGACAAAAAATGTTCCTTGAGACACAGAGCATAAACTCTAGGTGGTGGTCTACACTCCATAATCTTACCAGTTATTGTCATCATTTTATTTATTTTCTCCTTTAACTCCTGAATTTCCTGTTTCTTCCTTTCAATGTCTCTTTTCAGTTTCTTCTTTTCTTCCTCCCAAAGACTTTGTTGCATTTCAGTCTTGGCTAGGTGGTGGAATCTCAAGGTCTGCAATGTGACTGGTCTCCATGTGTTTCTAAGATATTCCAAGAATTCAATCAAAAATGTCCTTTTGTAGACAACCATGGCTTGAAAAGTTTCAGGGGGTAATGAAGCTTCATTGGCCACTTCTAATTGTTCAGGCTATTCTTCCCTTTTTTGCAGGATGAATTCTTGTTGCTATAGTGGAGAAGATTGTGCTTCCTCTAAAATCTACATAGCTGTAGCAGCCAAGTCATCGAGACTTGGTACCCCCCTTTCATTATGCTCAACTTCCCTTGTCTCAATTTGTTCTTCTTCAGGAATAACAAATGGACTCTATGCAGCATTCTCAGATACATACTGAGAGACATTATGTTCAGAACCTACAGATTCCTCTAAAATTATGATAACTTCAGGTTGAGGTGAAGCAAGGGAGACTTTACATTATTTTCTTATTGAAACTCTTCTTGGCAATGTTGTAACTACCAGAGGTGCTCTCGTAGCTTTCCTTTTTTTGAATTTCCTAGAGGGCTCTGCCTTATTAGAAGATGATGGTGAACTTGTGGGTGAAACAGGCATTGTTGTAGGAGAAGATGCTGCAGGAGTAGAGTGTTTCCTTTTTTGAAGATGAGGGTTAGATTATGGGGTTTGTTCCGCCCTAGATGACTCTCTTGCCTTTTTTTTTCCTTTTTCTCTCCTACTGGTAGACCTAGTTTGCATCCGGGCAGAGGACTCTGGTGTGAAGGCTGCATGACTAGGTGTTGCAGGAGCAGATGACCCTTGCCCTGCTTTCCTACTAGTAGATGCTATTTTCTCTTTCTTTTTCTTAGGCCATGGAGCAAGTGCCCTAGGGGGTTCTAGAAGTTGCAGGCTCTTTTGGGAAACAAATTCTTCCTAGGAAAGAGGTGACACATCCCTCAAAGAACATTCAATCAACAGTTTTATAAGGACATGGTGGGAAATAGAGTTATCCTTCCCCTTTTGGGTTTCATGGGCACATTGTTCCAGAAATTTTAACAAAAAGTTTGGGACATTAACAACTAACCCATGCCTCATATGACTCAGCAATTTAAAATGGTAGGAATGTAGGTAAGAAAATCGGCCTTCACATGTTAAGTACCTGATTATAAAAGCAACATATTCTGGATATAGGGGAGGCAATGACACTCGCTTGCATCCTTGCTTAGAGACCTCCAAAGGCCCATCAGTTGATACTGTAAATTCTGCCCTAGCAGAAACAACATCTGAATAAAAATTCTCTCCTACTTTTGGAAGCCCGATTACCTCTGCAATTCATTCCTTAGTTACAGCTACTGTTAAACCCCATATTATAGCCTCTCCTTTAGAAAGGGTTCTTAAAAGTTTTCCTACGGCTTCCTCATTGAAAGTATCTAACCTCAAAAAGTAGTTCAACCAACCATAGAGGTTGAATGTTTGAACTGTTTGAGGATTTAGTGTCAATATCTCATGAGCTACATGCTCATGTCTTACCAGTTGACCACCCATATTCACAATTGTCTAAGCTGAAACTTAAACTCTTTTCTAAAAATTCAAAGAAACTTTTTACTTTTTTGCTCTGCTTTTTTTCTGTCCTGTCGTCACTTTCTCTTCTTTTCCAAGAATGAACTCAAAAGATATTTGCATGTAATGATTGTTACAACTACTTAAACAAGCAGTTTTAATTGTGATTTAGGATGAAACATGCAGTCATATTTGGAAAGTACAAGAAAATAATAAAGAAAAAAATTTGAACAGTTGTGACTGCAGTGTAAGTGAAATGGATTATCCTGCCCCTACTTAAAATATGACGTGTGTCCACACATGTACTAAAGAATAGGCAGAGATTGGGTAATAATGATTGATATAGACATAGTAGTAAATGAATAAAATGAAATAAATCAATGATGCGACAACAAAATATATCGTGTACCTTTCAATAAATGCGCGTATGTGCTAAGAAAGATGACAACTTTAGCATGAGATGATAGTTGGGAATGAAATCATAATTAAGGGTGGTGCAGATGAATGAGGTGGATGGGTGACATGGATGGATGAGATGTATGGATGGAACATGTATGGATGGGATGGAAGATAAGGAAGTGAGATGTGGCGATGAGTGGGAACGAAGAAAAAGGGGTTTTTTTAAAAAGGAAACCTTTATTATGAGCATGCATTTCAACATTATAGTGAAGTTGTAGGAGAAAGGCTAAAGCCTTTTTCCACAAGAAGATTAGTGATAGGATCTTGAACAAACTGCTGCATAAATTCTTCTTTTGAGACTAGCTTATGATACAACTGAAGACGGTGTCCATTAACTAGTAGCTTAAATCGAACAGGATCAATTGTGACTAATTGAACTGAACCATTATCAAATACATTCTCAATTTCATATGGGCCAAGCCATCGGGTGGTGAGTTTACCTTGATTTTCTTTATACCTCGAGTCATAGAGCAGCACCCAATCACTGGCAGAGAATTGCTTAGTTTTGATATGTCGGTCATGCCACTTTTTCCTTTGCTGCTGTATGATTTCAGTATGTTACAAGGCTGCTTTTCTGATTTTGTCTAGCGCATTCAGCTATAGGAGTCATTCCTTTTGGGCTTCAGAAATGTCAATATTAAGCTCTAAAACAGTCCTCAAGGTCTTGTGCACAAATTCTATTAGCAACATGGCAATCTTTCCATAGAGTAATTCAAAAGGAGTAAACCCTGTAGTTGTCTTCCACGTTGTCCTATAGGCCCAAACGGCTTCAGGAAGTCGATTGCTCCAATATTTCTTGTGTAGCTAAACTGTCTTTATAAGTATCACCTCAATTTCTCTATTGGTAACTTCTGCCTGACCATTGGCTTGAGGTTGATAGGGGCTAGACTTCCTGTGTCGGATCTTGTAATCATTCATTAGTGCATTGATTAAATTGGATGTAAATTGAGCTCCTTGATCTATGACAAGTTCCCTTGGGACTCCAAACTGAGTAAAGATCTACTCATACAGGAATTCAACAACCTTATTATCATGGGCATGAATCATTGCTTTCACTTCCACCCATTTGGTTACATAATCAGTACAAACTTAAATATATGATTTTCCATTGGATGGAGGATCAATAGGTCCAACAAAATTCATGCCCCACTTATCAAAGGGACTGACTACCACTTGAGGATATAGGAGCATTTCATCAGACCTTGTTGGTCTTCCCATGCATTGACATCTGTCACATTTCCTGGTATAGGCTGCAGCATCTCTGTGTAGTGTAGGCCAATAGTATATAGTAGCAAGCACCTTCATATATGTTATTTTGGCTGCAAAGTGCTCACCACATAGCTGATCATGACAAGCATGCAGGATGTCATAGGTTTCATCTTCCCTTACACATCTTTGCATGACTTCGTCAAGTCCTATATAGAATAAACAATCTGCAATCCATGAAAAGTTAAAACTTTTCTCCACCAACAATTATTTTTCCTTTGGGGAAAAATGGGTTGGAATCTGGTTGACTGCCAAGTAATTTGCAATATATGCATACCATGGGGTGTGAGCAGCAATGAAAAATAGATGTTCATCAGGAAATCCATCATCAATTACCTCTGGTGTGCCAGGTGTAGTCATTTGAAGCCTTGATAAGAAATTAGCCACTACATTAGCCCGTCCTAGTTTATTAATGATTGTGATATCAAATTCCTGCAACAATAGGAGCCATCTTGCTAATCTACCGGATATCGTAGGTTTATTCATGAGGTACCTTATTGTTGCATGGTATGTCAAATACTTGGTAACCAGTGACGTAGTGTCAGAACTTGTTTAAAGCATACACAATTGCTAACAATTCTTTTTTGTGATAGTATAATTTAATTCAGGACCTTGCAAGTTTTTGCTAATGAAATATATGGCATGTTCAATTGAATTCTCTTTTTGTCCTAAAACTGCCCCATTGGCATAATCAGAAGCATTTGTATGTATATGAAAAGGAAAACTCCACTTTGGTCCTTGAAGAATAGGTGCCTGAGTAAGCAAGTTCTTAAGTTGCAGGAAAGATTTGTCACAGGCTTCAATCCAACTAAATTCAGAATCCTTAGTCAACAAAGCATATAATAGGCTAGCTATCTTGCTGAAATCTTTAATAAATCTTCTGTAATATCCAGCATGGCCTAGGAAGCTTCTAACATCCTTTTGTTTTGTAGGTGTTTGCAAAGTTAGAATAACTTCTATTTTTGCAGGATCAACTTGAATTCCTGCTTGAGAGATATGATGGCCTAAAACAATTCCTTCTTGCATCATCATGAAACATTTCTCACTATTCAAAGACAAATTTTGCTCCTGACATCTTTTCAACACTTTTTTCAAATTGGCTAATGGTTCTTCATAAGTAACTCCATAAGTAGTGAAGTCATCCATGTATATTTCCATAGAATCATGAGAAATATCAGCAAAAATACTTATCACTACCCTTTGAAATGTTGCAGGTGCATTACACAGTCCAAAAGGTAAAACAGAATAGGAAAAAGTGCCCCATGGACTGGTAAAATTTGTTTTGTCTTGATCTTCAGGAGTGATTCTTATTTGATTATAGCCACTATATCCATCCAAAAAGGAGAAATACTTTTTCTCAAACAATGAGTCTAATACTTGGTCAACAAATGGTAATGGAAAATGATCCTTTTTAGTTGTTATGTTTAGCTCCCTGTAGTCCACACAAACTCTCCATTTCCCACCTTTTTTAGGGACAATCACCAATGGAGATACCCATTGACTATCTAAAATGGGGTAGATAAAACCATTATCAAACAATTTTTGAAGCTCTATTTTAACTATTTCCCTAAGTGCCGGATTTATCCTTATTTGAGGCTTCCTGACAGGTGAATAATCTTCCTTAATATATATCCTATGAGTACAAAGTTGAGGGTCTATTCCCTTCATATCCCCATAGTCCCATGCAAAAGCTCTGTATTGTTCTTGCAACATTGTGACTAGGGCAACTTGTTGAGATTGAGGTAGCTTATTATTGATATTCAGACAACGGTCTGGAGACACTTCGACTTGTTTGATAAAATCATTCATGGAGGCTGTTGATAATGGTGGTTTCTGTATTTCAAATGGAAGCAAATTTTGATAAACAACAGGAGATTCAGGCGACAGGTTCTTAGAATTTAGTTGTTGTAGGAAACACTGTTGAAGACAACTATCTGCAGCAGATGGGCTACTCGGACCAAGATTGGACTGTAAAATATTGAAAAGAAGGTCATCCTCACTTTGAAGCTGAGAAAATGGATTAGTTTGTAGCATCATTAGCTGAGCCAATGAATTGACTTCTTCAGTTTCTTCTCCTAAATCTAGCCAAATTGGTTGAGACAAATCTGGCTGAGGCTGAGCAGGTGGGTATAAAGCCAATTTCTTTCTTGACTGACCATCAGAAATTGTCATGTCTCTAGAATGGAATCCTATAAAAGCATCAGCTGTGGCTAACCATGGTCTTCCTATGATGATAGGATATCCTCCCAAAGTGGCCTTAGTGGACAATATGGTAAAATCTGCTGGGTATTCCCAAGACTCAAGGATGACAATAACATCTTCTGCCATTCCATCAAGTTTTATTGTGGAACTATCAGCAAGCTATAGGATGGTAGGTGTAGACCGAATGTTTATAATATTCAAATACTCCATTGTATTCTTGGTCATTACATTGATGGCTACCCCAAGGTCAATCAAAACATTCTTTATTATTTGGCCATTAATATTTATTTGTACCACAGGACTCTCAGGGTCAGTATATTTTGGAATGACTAACTTCCCTAACATAATATCTGCCAACTATCCTAGAACATGGATAGTTTAGGGATCCTTTTTCTTTCTTTCTAGTTTCTTCAAACAGGCCTCCTTAATGGCTTTTTCATAAATTGGGACATCCTTAATGGCTTGAAAAAGGGATATTTGAATGTGTACATTCTTCAACTGATCCAAAATATCAAAGGTAGGCTCTTCCATAGAATTTGATATAGTAATTTGCAATCTTTGAGGAAAAGGCGGTTTGGCCTGATGCTACAGGGCAGGCTCCTTAGAGATAGTATTTGATACAAGTATATATTCTGCAGTATCAGTTAGTTGTTCAGAGTCATAGTCTAGAATCTCTGTAATTACAGGCGGCTATGGAGTAGGAAGTGTGGTTCTAGATCAGAGATGGATATCATGGATATTTAGGGCATAAACTGGATACTGATTGACTTCTACAGAATACATAGGTTGTTGTTGTTGTTGCTGCTTATTATTAGGATTTGGCAATGGTTGAGCAGGCATAGGTGTTTGTTTTAGAGGGCCAATATTTGTTGTAAGTTCTATAGGAGGTGGCATGAGGGCCTATGGTTGTGGCTGCTGAGGCTGCAGGAAGGTAGGGGATTGGTTCTGCCATTGTTGTGGACTTCTCCATTAAGGGTTCTACTGTCATTTACCTGGGGGTGGAGTCCATTCTCCTTGTGGCTGTTGCCAACCTCCTTAAGGAGATTGCCATTGAGGATTTTGATAGCTAGGCCAGTGAGGTTGAGAAGTATTCCAAGGTGGTAATGGGCCATACGTAGGTTGCCACTGATTATTATAATTAGAATAAGGATTAGCAAAAGTCAAAGGATCTTGAGGCATACCTTGTCTTTGAGCCCATGGTCACCTTTTTACAATGAAGAATACTTGGTCATCATCACTTTCGACCACTTTAAAGTCAGTAGGTAGCTGCTTAGCCTCCAGGTTAGCCACCGTCTTGCATTTGCGGTCATGTTTCTTTTGTCTGTAATGTGGGCAGAACTCAACCAAGATTGCCTCAGCTTCTTCATGTTTCTTCTGAGCTTGCATAGTATCCAAATATGTAGCCATGTTGTTTATGATATCCTGGTTCAAATCAGATAGCAAATTTGTGATCTCCATCTGTGAAACTCTATTAATAGAAGATTTTCCCACTGCGGCTTGATGACCTCTACCCTTCTTAACAATTACTCGAGAGTAGTTGAGACATATTTTCTTGATATCATCCCAAGGAAGTTGGGTTATATCACCTCCTCCCATCAAGTCGAGGGCATCTATACAGGTATCACTGATTCTCCTCAAAAAAATTAGTTTATGAGATTCTTCATTAAGAGTATGGTCTAAATTCTTTTTCAAAAAAAACAAGAATCTTGAGATATAGTCTTCCAAGCTTTCATCCTCCTTTTGTTGAATTCTAAATATATCATCTCCCTTACTACCACTTTTACAATATTCCTTGTACTTCTCAAGAAATTTTGTTTGCATGACTGCCCAACTATCGACAACATCCCTTCCTAGACTCATGAACCATCTAAGAGCTCCTTCCTTCAAAGTAGAAGGAAACAACTTCAGCTTGTGAGCATCTGAAGTGTAATCATAGCTGTGACAGAGGATGTCAAACTCAAACAAGAAAGTGTCTGGGTCCTCTATAACTAGTCCATAAAACTTGGGGAGTAATGAGGAAGGAATATTTTTAAGGTTATCAGTATCTTGCTGAGCAATTATGGGAAACTCAAAAGCAGGAGGTTGATTAGGTGGATTTTGTGCCATAGAGCAAATGGATTTTCCTCAGGTTCTTCATCAATTGGGTCAAATAGCAATTCAACAAACAGGTTTTCAATAAATGGATTGATATCTTGTTATCCTTCTTCCTCAAATAGATTATAAGCGGGTTTAGGATTATGATCAATGAATGGAAGGTCAGGAAGGAATCTTCCCAGAGCGTCTCTTATTCTATGCATGGAATAGAATGAATAGTGAATTGAAGGATTTTGAAAATGTTTGAATAACAAACTAAACTACTGCTAAAAATTTCTTTTGACAGGTTCTTAGCTTGACACCATCCCTGGAAATGGTGCCAAAAATAGTCGCGCCCACAAAAGGATATGCAAATCACGGAAAAACCTATCCTGGGAATTAGACATTCCAGCAGGTGACTAATATCTTTTCATGGTCGTTCATTTACTTGTCAAACCAAGGAACGTATACTTGAAATGGAGCAGCACTGTATGTGCACTAAGAACTAGTTTCAATCACAACCTATCAAAAATAAATACTTGAAAAGAATTCTACCTACGTTATAGGAAGGTAATGCAAAGTTCTCTAAACATAATCAAAGCAGAAACTATAACAACTACCAACTAAGAAACAAACTATGAACTGGCCTTATGCTGCAGGAACATACATAGGGATGGATTCCCAATGCTGTAGGAATAATATAAGACTGAGTTTGCTCAGAAACTTCAAGAATGAATTCTTACTTATGATCAACAGAAAATAAATGACTAACTAACTAACTACAGATACTTACTAAGTGGGACCCCTTAGCAAGCATCAACTAATTATGCCAGTATTGAACTCAGAACTTCATCAAATTTTATTCATAAACTCAGAATGGTATACATTGTTCTGTTCATATGAAAACTAACACAAAACTCTATTTCTTATCATACATACTCTTATTTTTATTATCATACTAAATTTTACATGATATCCTTTCTATCTCGTTATGCTTGCTCACTCGCGCAAGAGGAACACTTATTTAAATTAGGAAAACAACTAACTAACCCTAACAGAGAAAGACGTGGATGTAAATGTATTCTGGAATCGAGGAACAGACTAAATAAATGAACTTATCCGCTCAACATGATTCAGAGAGAATTCAACATTCCACTCTTTGCAAATTAATTGACATAAATTTCTTCCCAACAATTTCGGTCAAAGAGTCTTCGCCATAATAACTTCCTCGAAGTCATGCAGGAAATGGACTTTACTGCAAGGCTGAGATCGGTTGTGCCTGACTCATTCATACTTTCTTCAACAACCTGCAAAACACAAGGCAACAGAAGCGAACAGAAACATGCATGGCAACTTACAGGATATTCATTTATTAATCACATATCAAATTTACTTCATTATTCAAAAATTACATGCGTTATACCAGTCATTTGGGAAGTCAAATAGGGTAATAAATATAGACATATCAAAATGATAGGTTGCAGAAATATAAAAGTGTATTGCTACAGGATATCCCCCAATAGAAGGTTTCTAAAGAGTTTAACCAACCATGAACAACAAAAGTAATGGTATTAAAAGTACACCATGATATCGAAATTATGAGCATATTTTGGGCTCATCAGTTGCAACCATTATCATTAGAACAATTGTAGTTATTTGTGTGTAGGGTTTATGTTTGTATGAAAGCATTAACATATTGGAGATAAAATTACTTTGGTGGTTGTTCAGTGTTATTCTAATAGGTCTTTTACAAATTTTCTATTTGTGTATAATATTTAGTGCCAAGTGATGTAGCTCAAATTTTCAATGAAGCTTGTGGGGTTATACTGATTTTTACGTGGTTGTTTTTTGTAGATGATTAATTTATTGTTAATTCCTTTTTGTTATATGTTTCTATCTTTGGTGTAATACCCATTTTGGAGACTTCAAAGAAATTATCGCTCTTTCTGGGTGGAGAAATTGTAGTGCCAAGTGATATAGCTCAAATTTTCAATGAAGTGTGTGGATTTGTACTCATTTTGCATAGATTATTGCTATGTATTAGCTTTAGGAGCTCTATTTAATGTGGATTTGGGGAAATAGCAGTTAAATCTTCTTTCTTTCATAAAAAAAATATGGTTCGGGTCAGTAATTTTTGTGGCCCTTGTTTCTTGTTTGTAGTTATGGTTGTGCATGTTTGGCTTTATACCAGTTACCATAGGAGAAATTGTAGTTAAATCTTGTTTCTTTCACTATTGGTCTATTGTTTTGGTTATCTGTGTGTATCTTTGGCATTGCAGCCATTACCATAAGAGCAATTGTAGTTATCCATGTGTAGGGTTTAGGGTTGTATGAAAGCATCAACATATTGGAGATAAAATTACTTTGGTGGTTGTTTAGTGTTATTCTAATAGCTCTTTTATAATATCTCTATTTTTGTATAATATTTAGTGTCAGGTGATGTAGCTCAAATTTTCAATGAAGCTTGTGGGGTTATACTAATTTTTACATGGGTGTTTTGCATAGTTGATTAATTTATTGTTAATGCCTTCTTGTATATATTTCTATCTTTGGCATTATACCCATTTTGGACAATTCAAAGAGATTATTACTCTTTTTTGGTGGAGAAATTGTAGTTAAATCTTCTCTCTTTCATCAAAAAAATATGGATAGGGTTACTAATTTTTGGTTGTTGAGTTTTATTGTAATACCTCTTTTACAATTTCTCTATTTGTCTATAATATTTAGTGTCAAGTGATGTAGCTTGAATTTTCAATGAAGTGTGTGGGTTGTGCACATTTTGCATAGATTATTGCTATGTATTGGCTTTAGGAGTTGTATTTAACATGGCTTTGGGGATATTGTAGTTAAATATTCTTTTTTTCATAAAAAAAAATATGGCTGGGGGGTGCTACCACAATAGTGGTTTACACTTTCTGAGAGATCTTGATTTTCACTAAAATCACATATTTTTAGAAAATATAATGATTTAAACTATGAAAAGTTCCATTTAAAGGATTTCAATTGAAGAGGGTTTGATCAAACCACCTTAGACCAAGCCCCCTTGGATAGAATCCCGCTAGTTTTAAACCATACCTATAACGAAGTCTCCTTTACACCTATCAAAATGCTGATAATAAACCACTTTTGATTTACCTTTTGGGAGATCGAATGAATTCATTTAAAATTAATTTTTTTGGCAGTATGTAGCCCTTATTATAAGCTTCCAAACAAGTAGAATTTTAATTAAATTAAATTTGATTATTATATTTATTTTTTATTTCTTGTGAATGTAGGTTTCTCACTAAAAATAAAACTCTTTGTTCAACACATGTGGAAAATAGCATATTATCAAAAAAAAAAATTAAAATATGAGTGCACCATATATTGAAGTACTTGATCCAACAAAAAAAGAAAAATTGAATTTCGATACATAAAAAAGAAGTTACACATTATACAATCACACTATGTTTGAATTGTAACTAGTTTGACTTCGAAACTTGATTAAAGAAAAAATATTCAATAAAAAACTATCTAACCAAGTGGAAGCACTAGATATCAGAGTTACAAATACAAATTTGAATTAATTATAATTTTATCCTTCATGGAATAAAATTTATGCATTGTACGACAAGTGTCACTTTTTAAAAATGTTGTTTTTTGAAAAAAAACTAGTTTTCAATGGAGATGGGAAAAGAAGTGCAATTTGATTCCAAAAATTTTGAAAAAAATATATTTAGAATCTATAGACAGAATTTCACAAAACTCTAGTTTGCATCATTTTTAAATTCCTAGTGGTTTAGCCGCTATAGATGCTCAAAAGTGAAGATTTAGTTAAAAACTTTATTTCAATGTCCAGTTTGGCCAAAAATTGCAAACCACTATTGTGGGATCACCCTGGGGTCAGTAATTTTTGTGGCCCTTGTTTATTGTTTGTAGTTATGGCTATTCATCTTTGACTTTATACCCATTACCATATGAGCAATTGTACTTAAATCTTCTTTCTTTCATCAAAAAATATGGTTATTATGGGTGTGCATATTTGGCTTTATACCTATTACCATAGGAGCAATTGTAGTTAAATCTTCTTTCTTTCATAAAAAACTATGGCTATGGTTAGTAATTTTGTTTCCCTTGGGTTATTTTTTTGGTTATCTGTGTGCATCTTTGGTGTTATACCGATTAACATAGGAGCTACATTGTTTGGCATTAAATATTATAGACAAAATATTTATGCAAAATATCCAAATAGGTCTTTGACCGAGTTTTCTTCTGTGGTGACGTGGAACTTTTTAATTGTCTAGGATGGCAGTGGTGGAGCTGGCATGCTCCGTACATGGAATTTGTATTAAATATTATAGACAAAATAGGGAATTTGTAAAAAACTATTAGGAAAATACTTAAGAATCATAGGTAAATCATAGATGATTGAAAACCCACACTAAACATATTCGTACAAGACAAGCAGGCTGTGTAATAGATGGTTTGTCAATTCAAAATTCAAGTCACATTCTTTGGCACCAAACCCATATTAAATAGACTCATAAAGCCAATAACAGGAACTGGAATTGGAATTTTCATCTAATAGCTCTTCTGTAATTTCTCTATTTATCTATAATATTTAGTGGTAGGGAATGTAGCTTGGATTCTCAATTAAGTCTCTCTCTATATATATATATATTATTTTCTCACACATTTTTTAGCACATCAGTGTTAAAACCCTCCAACCTCTATCAAAAGAAACAATAAGTAGAGACCGAAAGGCATGAACAATAAATTAATCATTTATGCAAAATACCCATGTAAAACATATATATATATATATATATATAAGTAAGCACATAGACATATATATACATTTATGGGCTGATGCAAGAAGTTGGGTACACAAAAAGTTCAAAAAGTGGAAGTGTTTTTGCTGTTTTTCAGAATTTGTCACACTTGGATTGAAAATTTGAGGCATTTACACAATGAATCTTAAAAAAATTCAGTAATATGAAAGTTATAATTTTGAATCTAGTTTCCAAATATGTAAATTATTCAAATACCCAGATTATAGAAATTAAATTTAGATAGGGATCTATAAAAACAACTTTTTAAAAGTCCCTTTTTTTTACAATACCAAGCACGTATACGGACAACACTTTTTGACCCAGATAAAATTATTTTGCTAATTCCTTTTGGGAAAAGATAGCTAACAACATGAAGTTTGGTTTAGAATTTTATTTGTAATTTTTGGTTGAATATAGTTTTTTTAATTAAATTTTTATTGGCCTTAATTGTTGTTTTTAAAAATCAACGTGTATGGACAGCATAATTGGACCTAAACCAAACAATTTTTGACTCTTTTTTTTTCATTGTGTAGAGAATTTTCTGAAGTTTGATGCCATATATTTTTTTTACAAAAAACGTAACAAAAAAAAAGTTATTAAAAAATAAAAAAATCCTGATATTTCAAGTTTATGGACTAGTTTTCTTAGAAATTAATTAAAAAATAGCAAACATAATCCAATATTAATAAAAATTATATATTTGGAAATTAGATATCGTGTTCTCTAATGGGTTTTAATTTTATAGATTGATTCAGAAAAAAAGTCCATTAGCCATGTTGTCAAAGTTGGACATTCTTCTTCAATCTGCCTTAGATTTTTAGTTGTAGGTCAAAGGCTAAGACTCAGATTGCCAAGCCTTTCCTGATCCTAAAACTGAGGCAGCATATGGGTTGGGAATTTTGAATTTTAAAAATACATACGCGTTTTTAAAAACTGCGTACCCGTTACAAAACGCATATGGGTTCTTTATTTTCTTGATTATTTAAAAAAAAAAATTAGAAATGCGTACTCGTTTCTAAAAAATATTTTTTTTTTTAAATAATCAATTTTTATATGTTATAAAACGTGTATGTGTTATATAACGTGTACGCATTTTTTACTGCATATGCGTTGTCTGTGAGAATTTTTTTGGCCGAAACTTCCCCTCTTCATGTACCCAACTTCTTGCTTTTACCCTTATACATATGCATACATATATGTGTATACATATACATACATATATATATACATATAAATATATATATATATATATATACATATAAATATACATATATATATATACACATAAATATCTATGTGTATATATATAGACACACACACACACACATGTATATATATGAAATTAGTTTGCTAGTTGTTACATAGTAAATTTCCTTTTAATAGTTCTTTTATACTTTCTCTATTTGTGTATAATATTTAGTGGCAAATAATGTGACTTGAATTTTGAATTGACAAGTGAACTATTATATAGATTGGTTCAGGTACAATATAATTTTATGTTTATCCTAGTTTTATATTTATTAGACTTGGAAGCAGATCTATATTTACTTTTTCATTGAACAAGTGCAATGAAGAAAAATGCACATCATTACAACAAATGAATAGAACGATTAAGAAAAACATATTTTTATCTATTCGAAAATATTAATGCATGTCTACTTCCACATCTATATCATTTACTAGCACCAGCCATATGTGTATACACCTAAAGGCCAATAAAACTAGAAACGTAAACAACAAAGCATATGTGGTGTGCCTTTATGTTTTTGAGAATCTTAAAATAACAGGAACTGGAATTGGATTTGTTGTCTAATAGCTCTTCTACAATTTATCTATTTGTCTATAATATTTAGTGGTAGGGAATGTACCTTGGATTCTCGATTAACTCTCTCTCTCTCTCTATATATATACATATGTACATGTATATATGTATATATACATGTATGTATGTATATGCATACATGTGTATATATATGTATATATGCATAAATATATGTATGTATATTTTACTAATAGTTTTGTTACAATTTCCCCATTTCTCTATAATACTAAATGACAGATAATGCAGCTCCTCTTATACAATTACTTTATTTGTTAGTAGACAACAAAGAATGTGGGAAACAAAGTAAAATCTAAACCATGGAAGCTCAATGAATGTGCAAATGTAAATATGCAAACACAAGCATAAATTATGTAGGCTTTAACAATCTACAACATCCTCTTTGTAAGGATATATATATATTAATTACGTGGGTTGGTGGTGGTGGAGGTGGTGACCTCGATACACAGAAGGTGAATGGTAAGTGTTGGATATATATATATATATATATATATATATATATATATATATATATATATATATATATATATTTATTAATTACGTGGGTTGGTGGTGGTGGAGGTGGTGACCTCAATACACAGAAGGTGAATGGTAAGTGTTTGCTGGTGCGAGTGTTAATGCAATATTGAATGTTGGAGGGTGAGAAAGTATACTTTGATTAAGTTGCATTGTTGAAATAGCCATTGTGGTGTTTATATATATATATATATATATATTCTTTCTTCCTCATCTATTTCAAGTCCCCCCATAAAAAAACTCTTCATTATGGTGGTTCACATCATCTATTCTCCATTTTTTAAAGTTTTGTGAAGAAAATATATTGACTAGGTTGCATTGTCGAGAGAGGCATTGTTGTGTTGGTTCCATAGTAGAGTGTTGTTGGAGATGCTTGCTCCTTTCCAGTTTTATAGCAGATCGTAGGGATTTAAAATTGTTGCACTCAGAAATTTATGATTTGTATAGATCTATACATATATATACATATATATATATACATGTGTACATATGTGTATATATATATATGTATGTATATATATGTATGTATATGTCAATATATATATTTGTATGTAAATATATATATGTGTGTGCATGTGTGTGTGTTTTGTAGCAGTTCTTGTACAGTTTCCCTATAATGTGTCTATAATATTTGCTACTGGATAATACTATAATTTCTCTATCCATACATAGGTATAATCTCTTTGAACTCTCCAAAATGGGTATAACATCAAAGATACAACCATATAACAAGGAATAATAAGCACAAAACAAAAGACATGAACAATAAATGAATCACACTAAAACCTCTTATACAATTTCTCTACTTGTCTTTAATATTTGCTAGCTTGTGTTGTGTGAATATGTTTTATGATATCATTTCCTCCTATTTCAAAGCTCTATTTAATGTTGGGTTTCGATATTCTCTCATTTTCTGTGGTTCTTGAGTGTTTTCCTAATAATTCTTTTACATTTTTCATATTTCTCTATAATATTTAGTGCCAAATAATGGAGCTTGAATCTATATGTATGTATATATGTATATATATGTATGTATGTATATATATATATGTATATGTATATGTATATATGTATATATATGTATATGTATATGTATATATGTATATATATGTATATATATGTATATATGTATAAATATACATACATGTGTGTGTGTGTGGGAAAGTATACTGTGAAATGTGTGAGAAAAGATACTGATTAGGTTGCATTGTTGAAAGAACCATTGTGGTGTTAGTTTGATAGAAGACTATTGTAAAAATTATTTAAATAGAGAAGAGTTTCCCAGAGTTTATAATGATGATGTGGACCTTGTTTCTTCAACAATGGATGTTCCTAAATGTTGCTCATTGGTCAATAAGTATTGCAGAAAAAATTATGAATCTAGAATTTACAAGGAAACTGTTACATAGATTGGTTGTCTTGTATTAACATGTTTCATGATATTCTTTTTCCCTCATCTATTAAAGTGCCAATAACTTTCATGATATTATTTTCCAATCATCTATTTGAAGCTACTTGTAACAAATTATTCTATTGTTCTTGTAACAAGGATTGATTTTAATTTTTAAAATTTTGTAATCTTTGCGTGCTTATTTTGTTTGGATTGAATATATTATCATTTAGATATATTGTTGTATATATAAATAAATATATACTTGTGTACATATGGATATATATATATATATCTGGTTATATGGTTTTTTTTAAATCTGTAGACAAAGGAAAAATTCAATCCATATATTTACTTAAGCATTTTCATTCTTGTTGTTGTAAATTCCATTGTTTGTATTAAAATGGATGGAGGAAGCAAGTAGCAACATATGCAAATGTTTGCATATCTAGGTATTTATAGAAATATAGCAAGAAAATTTCATGCATACATATATAAGCAACCTTAAAGATTGTGAATATTTCTATTTTTTCTACCAATTTCCATTGAATGTTCCAATGCATTAATCTTTGATTTT
>VDFB02000017.1:206932723-207149173 GCA_007258455.2 Sequoia sempervirens
ATAAATGAACTTATCAGCTCAACATGGTTCAGAGAGAATTCAACATTCCACCCTTTCCAAATTAATTAACATTTAAATTCCTTCCCAACAATTTCGGTCAAAGAGTCTTTGCTAGAATAACTTCCTCAAAGTCATGCAGGAAATGGACTTTACTGCAAGGCTGAGATCAACAGCACTTGACTCGTTCATACTTTCTTCAACAACCTACGAAACACAAGGCAACAAAAGCGAAAGGAAACATGCATGTCAACTACACAATATTCATTTATTAATCACATATCAAATTTACTTCATTATTCAAAAACTACATGCGTTATACCAGTCATTTGGGAAGTCAAATAGGGTAATAAATATAGACATATCAACATGATAGGCTTCAGGAATATAAAAGTGTATTGCTATAGGATATCCCCCAATAAAAGGTTTCTAAAGAGTTAAACAACCATGAACAACAAAAGTAAGGGTATTAAAAGTACACCATGATACCCAAATTATGAGCATATTTTGAGCTCATCATTTTCCCCCTGCTTAACCTAATGTTGGTCCTCCAGCATTAAACTTTCTGGTGGTCTATTTGAAATCAGTAGTTGAGGCATGACCCTGAAATGAAGTTTCAAATTTGTAATAAAAACCTCTGAAACTCTACCACCTTTCATACCTAAGAGCTTATGTATCTTCATTAATATTTGTAGCTCGGTAGGGATAAAGAGGCCACATCAGCACAGGAGGTCTAAATGTCAAGGGAAACCACAATTCAAACCTCTTTTGAAGGCCCAACTGTATGTATCTATTTGATCTTTTGAGAGCTGCCATAAAATTCAGGGGACTCTGAGGCTTAGACCTTTTTAACCCAACAGTCAATCTCTCCCATCTCTTCTCAATTCTGGAGTATGACAACTTCCAAAATGAGTATGTCTGTTCTTGAAACTCATCATACACCTATTTTCTGAGATCAAATATCTTCATCCTGACTGTATTATTATTATGGCCATATGCCACAGTAAGCCAGGTTTCCAGCATTGTATAGGGGTCTGAACTCTCAGGGTGCAATGGAATAGGCTCATCCCTTTTGACTTCTTCATATGCTTCCAATTTCCTTCCATAATTGGCTTCGTTTGCCGCCCCAGACATGAGTGATCTTAAATGAATGTCGCCAATGTACAAAAGTGGATTCCACTCTATTTTAGAGGGAATTATAAAGCCATGTAAATAAAATTCGCACAAAGAATTCCTTAGCCAATTAGGAGCCACTTGGTATGCATCATAGAATTCTTTAGCAGTGTGAATAACAAGATCTAGATCCCTAGAAATTTTTGTTAACTGGAACCATAAAAATTGTTCCTTGAGACACAGAGCATAAAATTTGGGTGGTGGTTTACATTCCATGATTTGACCAGTTACCTTCATCATTTCATCCATTTTCTCCTTTAACTCCTAAATTTCCTGTTTCTTCCTTTCAATGTCTTTTTTCAGTTTCTTCTTTTCTTCCTCCCAAAGACTTTGTTGTATTTCAGTCTTGGCAAGGTGGCAGAAACTCAAGGTTTGCAATGTGACCGCTCTCCATGTGTTTCTAAGATATTCCAAGAATTCAATCAAAAATGTCTTTTTGTAGACAAACATGGCTTGACAAGTTTTAGGGAGTAATGAAGCTTCATTGGCCACTTCCAATTATTCAGGTTGTTCTTCCTCTTGCTGCAGGATGAATTCTTGTTGCTATAGTGGAGAAGACTGTGCTTCCTCTGAAATCTGCATAGTCACAACAGCCACGTTATCGAGACTTGGTACCCCCCTTTCATTATGCTCAACTTCCCTTGTCTTAATTTTTTCTTCTTTAGGAATAACAAATGGACTCTATGCAGCATTCTCATATACATCTTGAGAGACATTATGTTCAAAACCTACAGATTCCTCTGAAATTATGATAACTTTAGTTTGAGGTGAAGCAGGAGAGATTTTACATTGTTTTCTTGTTGAAACTCTTCTTGGCAATGTTGCAGCTGCCAGAGGTGCTCTCGTAGCTTTCCTCTTTCTAAATTTCCTAGAGGGCTCTGCCTTATTGAAAGATGATGGTGAACTTGTGGTGGCAATAGGTGTTACTGTAGGAGAAATTGCTGCAGGAGTAGAGCGTTGCCTTTTCTGAGGATGAGGGTTAGATTCTGGGGTTTGTTCCGCCTCAGATGACTGTTTTCCTACTTTTGTTTTTCCTTTTTCTCTCCTACTAGCAGACCTAGTTTGCACCCGGGCAGAGGAATCTGGTGTGAAGGCTGTAGGACTAGGTGTTGTAGGAGCAGATGACCCTTGCCCTGCTTTCCTATTGGTAGATGCTATTTTCTCTTTCTTTTTCTTAGGCCGTGGAGCAAGTGCCCTAGGGGGTTCTGGAAGTTGTAGGCTCTTTTGGGCAAAAAATTCTTGCTAGGAAAGAGGTGACACATCCCTCAAAGAGCGTTCAATCAACAGTTTTATAAGGACATGGTGGGCAATAGAGTTATCTTTCCCCTTCTGGGTTTCATGGGCACATTGTTCCAGAAATTTTAACAAAAAAGTTTAGGACATTAATAGCTAACCCATGCCTCATATGACTCAACAATTTAAAATGGTAGGAATGTAGGTAAGAAAAATGACCTTCACATGTTAAGTACCTGATTATAAAAGCAACATATTTTGGATATGGGGGAGGCAACAACACTCGCTTGCATCCTTTCTTAGAGACCTCCAAGGGTCCATCAGTTGGTACTATAAATTCTGCCCTAGCAGAAACAACATCTGAAGAAAAATTCTCTCCTACAGCTGGAAGCCCGGTTACCTCTGCAATTCGTTCCTTAGTTACAACTACTGTTAAACCCCATACTGTAGCCTCTCCTTCAGAAAGGGTTCTTAAGAGTTCACCTGCGACTTCCTCATTGAAAGTATCTAACCTCAAAAAGTAGTTCAACCAACCATAGAGGCTGAATGCTTGAACTGTTTGAGGATTCTGTGTCAATATCTCATGAGCTACAGGCTCATGTCTTACCAGTTGACCACCCATATTCACAATTGTCTCAGCTGAAACTTAAACTCTTTTTTTTTTTTTTAAATCCAAAGAGAACTTTTCTGCTTTTCTTTTTCTGTCCTACCATCACTTTCTCTTCTTTTGCAAGAATGAACTCAAAAGATATTTGCATGTAATGATTGTTACAACTACTTAAACAAGCAGTTTTAATTGTGATTTAGGATGAAACATGCAGTCATATTTGGAAAGTACAAGAAAATAATAAAGAAAAAAATTTGAACAGTTGTGACTGCAGTGTAAGTGAAATGGATTATCCTGCCCCTACTTAAAATATGACGTGTGTCCACACATGTACTAAAGAATAGGCAGAGATTGGGTAATAATGATTGATATAGACATAGTAGTAAATGAATAAAATGAAATAAATCAATGATGCGACAACAAAATATATCGTGTACCTTTCAATAAATGCGCGTATGTGCTAAGAAAGATGACAACTTTAGCATGAGATGATAGTTGGGAATGAAATCATAATTAAGGGTGGTGCAGATGAATGAGGTGGATGGGTGACATGGATGGATGAGATGTATGGATGGAACATGTATGGATGGGATGGAAGATAAGGAAGTGAGATGTGGCGATGAGTGGGAACGAAGAAAAAGGGGTTTTTTTAAAAAGGAAACCTTTATTATGAGCATGCATTTCAACATTATAGTGAAGTTGTAGGAGAAAGGCTAAAGCCTTTTTCCACAAGAAGATTAGTGATAGGATCTTGAACAAACTGCTGCATAAATTCTTCTTTTGAGACTAGCTTATGATACAACTGAAGACGGTGTCCATTAACTAGTAGCTTAAATCGAACAGGATCAATTGTGACTAATTGAACTGAACCATTATCAAATACATTCTCAATTTCATATGGGCCAAGCCATCGGGTGGTGAGTTTACCTTGATTTTCTTTATACCTCGAGTCATAGAGCAGCACCCAATCACTGGCAGAGAATTGCTTAGTTTTGATATGTCGGTCATGCCACTTTTTCCTTTGCTGCTGTATGATTTCAGTATGTTACAAGGCTGCTTTTCTGATTTTGTCTAGCGCATTCAGCTATAGGAGTCATTCCTTTTGGGCTTCAGAAATGTCAATATTAAGCTCTAAAACAGTCCTCAAGGTCTTGTGCACAAATTCTATTAGCAACATGGCAATCTTTCCATAGAGTAATTCAAAAGGAGTAAACCCTGTAGTTGTCTTCCACGTTGTCCTATAGGCCCAAACGGCTTCAGGAAGTCGATTGCTCCAATATTTCTTGTGTAGCTAAACTGTCTTTATAAGTATCACCTCAATTTCTCTATTGGTAACTTCTGCCTGACCATTGGCTTGAGGTTGATAGGGGCTAGACTTCCTGTGTCGGATCTTGTAATCATTCATTAGTGCATTGATTAAATTGGATGTAAATTGAGCTCCTTGATCTATGACAAGTTCCCTTGGGACTCCAAACTGAGTAAAGATCTACTCATACAGGAATTCAACAACCTTATTATCATGGGCATGAATCATTGCTTTCACTTCCACCCATTTGGTTACATAATCAGTACAAACTTAAATATATGATTTTCCATTGGATGGAGGATCAATAGGTCCAACAAAATTCATGCCCCACTTATCAAAGGGACTGACTACCACTTGAGGATATAGGAGCATTTCATCAGACCTTGTTGGTCTTCCCATGCATTGACATCTGTCACATTTCCTGGTATAGGCTGCAGCATCTCTGTGTAGTGTAGGCCAATAGTATATAGTAGCAAGCACCTTCATATATGTTATTTTGGCTGCAAAGTGCTCACCACATAGCTGATCATGACAAGCATGCAGGATGTCATAGGTTTCATCTTCCCTTACACATCTTTGCATGACTTCGTCAAGTCCTATATAGAATAAACAATCTGCAATCCATGAAAAGTTAAAACTTTTCTCCACCAACAATTATTTTTCCTTTGGGGAAAAATGGGTTGGAATCTGGTTGACTGCCAAGTAATTTGCAATATATGCATACCATGGGGTGTGAGCAGCAATGAAAAATAGATGTTCATCAGGAAATCCATCATCAATTACCTCTGGTGTGCCAGGTGTAGTCATTTGAAGCCTTGATAAGAAATTAGCCACTACATTAGCCCGTCCTAGTTTATTAATGATTGTGATATCAAATTCCTGCAACAATAGGAGCCATCTTGCTAATCTACCGGATATCGTAGGTTTATTCATGAGGTACCTTATTGTTGCATGGTATGTCAAATACTTGGTAACCAGTGACGTAGTGTCAGAACTTGTTTAAAGCATACACAATTGCTAACAATTCTTTTTTGTGATAGTATAATTTAATTCAGGACCTTGCAAGTTTTTGCTAATGAAATATATGGCATGTTCAATTGAATTCTCTTTTTGTCCTAAAACTGCCCCATTGGCATAATCAGAAGCATTTGTATGTATATGAAAAGGAAAACTCCACTTTGGTCCTTGAAGAATAGGTGCCTGAGTAAGCAAGTTCTTAAGTTGCAGGAAAGATTTGTCACAGGCTTCAATCCAACTAAATTCAGAATCCTTAGTCAACAAAGCATATAATAGGCTAGCTATCTTGCTGAAATCTTTAATAAATCTTCTGTAATATCCAGCATGGCCTAGGAAGCTTCTAACATCCTTTTGTTTTGTAGGTGTTTGCAAAGTTAGAATAACTTCTATTTTTGCAGGATCAACTTGAATTCCTGCTTGAGAGATATGATGGCCTAAAACAATTCCTTCTTGCATCATCATGAAACATTTCTCACTATTCAAAGACAAATTTTGCTCCTGACATCTTTTCAACACTTTTTTCAAATTGGCTAATGGTTCTTCATAAGTAACTCCATAAGTAGTGAAGTCATCCATGTATATTTCCATAGAATCATGAGAAATATCAGCAAAAATACTTATCACTACCCTTTGAAATGTTGCAGGTGCATTACACAGTCCAAAAGGTAAAACAGAATAGGAAAAAGTGCCCCATGGACTGGTAAAATTTGTTTTGTCTTGATCTTCAGGAGTGATTCTTATTTGATTATAGCCACTATATCCATCCAAAAAGGAGAAATACTTTTTCTCAAACAATGAGTCTAATACTTGGTCAACAAATGGTAATGGAAAATGATCCTTTTTAGTTGTTATGTTTAGCTCCCTGTAGTCCACACAAACTCTCCATTTCCCACCTTTTTTAGGGACAATCACCAATGGAGATACCCATTGACTATCTAAAATGGGGTAGATAAAACCATTATCAAACAATTTTTGAAGCTCTATTTTAACTATTTCCCTAAGTGCCGGATTTATCCTTATTTGAGGCTTCCTGACAGGTGAATAATCTTCCTTAATATATATCCTATGAGTACAAAGTTGAGGGTCTATTCCCTTCATATCCCCATAGTCCCATGCAAAAGCTCTGTATTGTTCTTGCAACATTGTGACTAGGGCAACTTGTTGAGATTGAGGTAGCTTATTATTGATATTCAGACAACGGTCTGGAGACACTTCGACTTGTTTGATAAAATCATTCATGGAGGCTGTTGATAATGGTGGTTTCTGTATTTCAAATGGAAGCAAATTTTGATAAACAACAGGAGATTCAGGCGACAGGTTCTTAGAATTTAGTTGTTGTAGGAAACACTGTTGAAGACAACTATCTGCAGCAGATGGGCTACTCGGACCAAGATTGGACTGTAAAATATTGAAAAGAAGGTCATCCTCACTTTGAAGCTGAGAAAATGGATTAGTTTGTAGCATCATTAGCTGAGCCAATGAATTGACTTCTTCAGTTTCTTCTCCTAAATCTAGCCAAATTGGTTGAGACAAATCTGGCTGAGGCTGAGCAGGTGGGTATAAAGCCAATTTCTTTCTTGACTGACCATCAGAAATTGTCATGTCTCTAGAATGGAATCCTATAAAAGCATCAGCTGTGGCTAACCATGGTCTTCCTATGATGATAGGATATCCTCCCAAAGTGGCCTTAGTGGACAATATGGTAAAATCTGCTGGGTATTCCCAAGACTCAAGGATGACAATAACATCTTCTGCCATTCCATCAAGTTTTATTGTGGAACTATCAGCAAGCTATAGGATGGTAGGTGTAGACCGAATGTTTATAATATTCAAATACTCCATTGTATTCTTGGTCATTACATTGATGGCTACCCCAAGGTCAATCAAAACATTCTTTATTATTTGGCCATTAATATTTATTTGTACCACAGGACTCTCAGGGTCAGTATATTTTGGAATGACTAACTTCCCTAACATAATATCTGCCAACTATCCTAGAACATGGATAGTTTAGGGATCCTTTTTCTTTCTTTCTAGTTTCTTCAAACAGGCCTCCTTAATGGCTTTTTCATAAATTGGGACATCCTTAATGGCTTGAAAAAGGGATATTTGAATGTGTACATTCTTCAACTGATCCAAAATATCAAAGGTAGGCTCTTCCATAGAATTTGATATAGTAATTTGCAATCTTTGAGGAAAAGGCGGTTTGGCCTGATGCTACAGGGCAGGCTCCTTAGAGATAGTATTTGATACAAGTATATATTCTGCAGTATCAGTTAGTTGTTCAGAGTCATAGTCTAGAATCTCTGTAATTACAGGCGGCTATGGAGTAGGAAGTGTGGTTCTAGATCAGAGATGGATATCATGGATATTTAGGGCATAAACTGGATACTGATTGACTTCTACAGAATACATAGGTTGTTGTTGTTGTTGCTGCTTATTATTAGGATTTGGCAATGGTTGAGCAGGCATAGGTGTTTGTTTTAGAGGGCCAATATTTGTTGTAAGTTCTATAGGAGGTGGCATGAGGGCCTATGGTTGTGGCTGCTGAGGCTGCAGGAAGGTAGGGGATTGGTTCTGCCATTGTTGTGGACTTCTCCATTAAGGGTTCTACTGTCATTTACCTGGGGGTGGAGTCCATTCTCCTTGTGGCTGTTGCCAACCTCCTTAAGGAGATTGCCATTGAGGATTTTGATAGCTAGGCCAGTGAGGTTGAGAAGTATTCCAAGGTGGTAATGGGCCATACGTAGGTTGCCACTGATTATTATAATTAGAATAAGGATTAGCAAAAGTCAAAGGATCTTGAGGCATACCTTGTCTTTGAGCCCATGGTCACCTTTTTACAATGAAGAATACTTGGTCATCATCACTTTCGACCACTTTAAAGTCAGTAGGTAGCTGCTTAGCCTCCAGGTTAGCCACCGTCTTGCATTTGCGGTCATGTTTCTTTTGTCTGTAATGTGGGCAGAACTCAACCAAGATTGCCTCAGCTTCTTCATGTTTCTTCTGAGCTTGCATAGTATCCAAATATGTAGCCATGTTGTTTATGATATCCTGGTTCAAATCAGATAGCAAATTTGTGATCTCCATCTGTGAAACTCTATTAATAGAAGATTTTCCCACTGCGGCTTGATGACCTCTACCCTTCTTAACAATTACTCGAGAGTAGTTGAGACATATTTTCTTGATATCATCCCAAGGAAGTTGGGTTATATCACCTCCTCCCATCAAGTCGAGGGCATCTATACAGGTATCACTGATTCTCCTCAAAAAAATTAGTTTATGAGATTCTTCATTAAGAGTATGGTCTAAATTCTTTTTCAAAAAAAACAAGAATCTTGAGATATAGTCTTCCAAGCTTTCATCCTCCTTTTGTTGAATTCTGAATATATCATCTCCCTTACTACCACTTTTACAATATTCCTTGTACTTCTCAAGAAATTTTGTTTGCATGACTGCCCAACTATCGACAACATCCCTTCCTAGACTCATGAACCATCTAAGAGCTCCTTCCTTCAAAGTAGAAGGAAACAACTTCAGCTTGTGAGCATCTGAAGTGTAATCATAGCTGTGACAGAGGATGTCAAACTCAAACAAGAAAGTGTCTGGGTCCTCTATAACTAGTCCATAAAACTTGGGGAGTAATGAGGAAGGAATATTTTTAAGGTTATCAGTATCTTGCTGAGCAATTATGGGAAACTCAAAAGCAGGAGGTTGATTAGGTGGATTTTGTGCCATAGAGCAAATGGATTTTCCTCAGGTTCTTCATCAATTGGGTCAAATAGCAATTCAACAAACAGGTTTTCAATAAATGGATTGATATCTTGTTATCCTTCTTCCTCAAATAGATTATAAGCGGGTTTAGGATTATGATCAATGAATGGAAGGTCAGGAAGGAATCTTCCCAGAGCGTCTCTTATTCTATGCATGGAATAGAATGAATAGTGAATTGAAGGATTTTGAAAATGTTTGAATAACAAACTAAACTACTGCTAAAAATTTCTTTTGACAGGTTCTTAGCTTGACACCATCCCTGGAAATGGTGCCAAAAATAGTCGCGCCCACAAAAGGATATGCAAATCACGGAAAAACCTATCCTGGGAATTAGACATTCCAGCAGGTGACTAATATCTTTTCATGGTCGTTCATTTACTTGTCAAACCAAGGAACGTATACTTGAAATGGAGCAGCACTGTATGTGCACTAAGAACTAGTTTCAATCACAACCTATCAAAAATAAATACTTGAAAAGAATTCTACCTACGTTATAGGAAGGTAATGCAAAGTTCTCTAAACATAATCAAAGCAGAAACTATAACAACTACCAACTAAGAAACAAACTATGAACTGGCCTTATGCTGCAGGAACATACATAGGGATGGATTCCCAATGCTGTAGGAATAATATAAGACTGAGTTTGCTCAGAAACTTCAAGAATGAATTCTTACTTATGATCAACAGAAAATAAATGACTAACTAACTAACTACAGATACTTACTAAGTGGGACCCCTTAGCAAGCATCAACTAATTATGCCAGTATTGAACTCAGAACTTCATCAAATTTTATTCATAAACTCAGAATGGTATACATTGTTCTGTTCATATGAAAACTAACACAAAACTCTATTTCTTATCATACATACTCTTATTTTTATTATCATACTAAATTTTACATGATATCCTTTCTATCTCGTTATGCTTGCTCACTCGCGCAAGAGGAACACTTATTTAAATTAGGAAAACAACTAATCTTAACCCAATAACAGTGAAAGGAAAGACTTTGTGGTATGTTTTCAAATGTATTCTGGACAGCTACTTTGATCCGTCCATTTGAGGAGTCTTTCATTCATTCTGGGTGGTTATCTTTTCAAATTCAAACCAGCACATTTTGTGGTCTGGGTTATCTTCTTTCTACTGTTTTTACATCATTTTGCAAAACAAAATATCGATCCTAAAATCCTTCATGGTATGCTTTTTAGTGTTTAAAAGACTTCTTAACCATAGCCCCATCGTCAAGTCATTTGGATCAATAGTCATATTGATTGCAAAATTATAAAAGTGTATTGCTACAGGATATCCCATTAGAAGGTTTCCTAAAGAGAGTTTCTTCCAACCATGAACATCAAAAGTAATGGTATTAAAAGTACACCATGATATCGAAATTATGAGCATATTTTGGGCTCATCAGTTGCAACCATTATCATGATTCAGCAAGCATTATTGTAGTTCATTTTGGTGTTGTAAGGGATTTTGGAAATTGTTTGTATGTGAAAGGCTATTCAAGCAATATTTGCAGATGTAGGTAATCATGACCTTAAGCTTTATTTGGACTGTGCATAAAAAAATTGATGACTCCAGTGTAATCTATTCTAGATGGAGGTCACTCTATTAGGCAGGATTGTGTGCTCAAGGGCTATTTTCATCATTTAGAGGATGCGCTTCACCTCTATGAGGTTTTTTTTATCCTTTGTTGATGTATTATCGCTCTCTATTGGTTCCATTTACCTCCGTGGCTGTGTTAAATCCCCCTCTGCTGTGTTTTTTCTACCGCTATTTGTGGTGTGAAGGCTGATTGTCTGTGTATTTGTATGCATGAGAAATTGGTGATCTGCATGGGGAAATTACATTGAAGAAATACTAGTTTATTATAAACCCTTGTATCTTCTCATTGTAAAAACACACTAACTTATAAAGTGTCAAAATTAGGGGGCTCATCTAATCTGGAGGGGTTCTTAATGTGTTGATTTTTTATTGTCTTAAGGAATTAACCTGTCTATAATAATGGGATATGAAACCCACTCTTTTGTAATCAACCTAAAAATGAGAAACTATAAGTCTTGGTGTGAAGGCATCCTAAAACATCTCTGGTTCCATAATCTCATGCCATATTTGTATGGACTTATTCCTAAACCAGGTAAACAATCTCAAAAAGATAAATGGTTTAATAATCATGATCATATTCATGGATTAATCGGTTTACATATACCAGATGCTTCTTTGTATTCCATCATGGATATTGAATGTCCACATGCAATATGGATCAAAATTTGGGAAATACATGAAGACTCAAATGTTTCTCCCTTCCCGTATGATCCTACTATGATCATAACTCACATCCTACATCATGATTCAGATACAGAGCATCCAGTTAACATAGAGTAAATCATCTTTCCTCCACCTCCTCCTGTTGCTTCATCAGATTTTAGAGTCATTTCTTCGAGAGCTTCTAACACTTCTTTGCAACAGGATATTAGTCTTCCTAACATTGTTGATTGGGCTGCATATCTACCCAATATTTCATGTATTTTGTAGAGTCCTGCATTGCTGACATGGAAGCACACATTGAGGACATCAATCTTCTTTTTTATGACAACTTCAATGAAGTTGCATCAGCCTTGTCTTCTTCAGATATGATTGCTCTTCCCATGTCACATGTCAGCATTGGCTTGGAGATTCCTGAGCAACATTTGAAGAAATCATGGGCACCATCATCATCATTCTTGGATGAGTTTTAGCTCTATTCAAGATCATACATACATCTTCTCACATGGGAATATATCCTGCATTTTCAGTTAGTTTCATTTCTTCCCAAGGGAAGGAATATTATGAAGCGTTCTTGGATCTACATCTACATTCCTTGTCAACTATCCAACCTTAATGTAGCAGGACATGTATTATGGTGAGTTCTCGTAGACCTTCTATCATTTTCTCTCTTATGGGGGAAACCATATATTGTACTTAGTGAAAGAAGTAGTTCTTCACGTGTATAATTTTCATGCATCTTTTCTCTCTTTTGGAGGGTATTTTTTCCCACAGGGTTTTCTACTTTTCTCCACTTCATGAGAGATTACTTTGTGCATGGGTACCTAACATGGCCTAGTAGCCAGGACCCATCTTTCTTATTCCCACCTAAGTTATGCTTAAGGGGGGGTGTTGGTGTACTTATGCCTACTTAGGTATCTTTATGCTTAGATGTTAAGGAAATGGTCCTTGACAACTCTTGCTATCTTCATGAGTGGTAATCTGCTACAACTCCATGTTGAAGGAGTCTTTCCCTTCACTGATGGGTGGTTAGTAGTCTCACCTTATCCTCTTGGTTGGAGATTTTCCACCACTCCACTCATATCCACATTTTGTGGATCTGGGTTTCCATGTTCTTTCCTATTTAAAGGTTGCTCTTTCTATCAATCAATAAGTTGGTTTTTACATCATTTTGTGCTTGCAAAATATCTCTTTGATCCTAAAATCCTTCAATATGTAAATTGGAATCATTGATATTGCACACACTTACCTTGCATGTAATTTTCTAAACAAAAATAAATAAAGAAAATAATTGAAGCTTCTATAGTCTATTATTATTTAATTTTTTTTAGAGTGAGATTTGAAATATATTAAAAATTATAAGACATCATCTCTAGTGCATGACTAACTAGTAAAAGTTAGTCTTACCAATATAATAACTAGTGTTAGAATCTCATTATAGAATCATGGACATTCAAAATAAAATAAGTTTATTTTGAAATTTGGGTTTTAATAATTAAATTTTAATATTGGAAATATACTAATATAATTATGTATCAAATGGTGAGCCTTAATATTTTTTCTTGAAAATATTTTAATATTTGGTGGTGCACATCTACAAAATGGGCATTCATTGCACATTACTTGGAAGTAAAAGAATTGATAGTTTTGTGTATAAATCTTATGAATTTAACTGTGTATTGTTTTTTCTTTTCTCGATGTTTCAGATATAACATTATGATCCATCATCAGGAGACCAAGATAAGACAAGATAAATTCTTGTTTTCTCTTGTCTTTCTCTCCTGATGATGGATCATGAAGTTTGATCCGAAATATTAAGAAAAAACTTAGACAACCAATCCAAAATATTTATACAATGACTATTATTAGCTAATAGGCTATTTTGTTTGAAGTTTCCATTGGTATTTTCGTCATCCTAGCCATGAATTGGATTTGTTGGCAATAGGGATGCAACCGGTCGGTGGGGAGTTCACTGGGTTTTGTTGTAGCAATGTGGACCTTCGCAAATATGTGGGTTGGCGATGGTGGAGGTGGTGTCCTTAAAATGTGGAAGGTGAATGGTAAGTGTTTTCTTAGACGAGGGTTAATGCATTTGGTGGTTGTTGTTTGATGGGGGATGAAGTAAATGCAGTCGAACATAGTAAATGAAATATTGAATGTAGCAATGTGAGAAACTATACTTTGATTAAGTTGCATTGTCGAAACAACCATTGTCGTGTTGGTTTCATAGCAAACGATTGTAAAAATCATTGCCTTTGACTCAATTGTTGGTTTGATAGCAAACTGTTCAGAAACCGTCTTATGCCAAATTGAAAACTATTGTTCTCTAGAATTTGTTAGTCATTTTACATGGGTAGTTTGCATAGATAGTTAATTTATTTTCCATTTATTCTTGTTATATGTTTCTATCTTTGGCATTATACCCATTGTGGAGATTTGAAAGAGATTATCTTCCTATATGGATGGACAAATTGCAGTTAAATGTTCTTTCTTTAGTAAAAAAATATGGTTAGGGTTAGTAATTTTTTTGCCATTGGTTTATGGTTTTGGTTATTTGTGTGCATCTTCGGCATTGCAACCATTACCATAGGAGCGATTCTGATTAAGTTGCATTGTCGAAACAATGATTGTGGTGTTGGTTTCATAGTAGACTATTGTAAAAATTGTTTATCTTGGCTTCATCGGTGGTTTCATAGTAGACTATTGTAAAAATCGTTTCCTTTAGCTCTGTCGCTAGTTTGATAGTAGAATGTTCAGAAGCCATTTTATGCCATATTGAAAACTATTATTCTCTGAAATCTATAAGTCATTTTACATGGGTAGTTTACATAGATGGTTTATTTATCGTTGATGTCTTCTTGTTATATGTTTGTATCTTTGGCATTATAACCATTTTTGAGATTTGAAAGACATTATTGTTTTCTATGGGTGGGGAAATTGTAGTTAAATCTTCTTTCTTGCATCAAAAAATATGGTTATGGTTAGTAATTTGCTCATTGTTGGTCTATTGTTTTGGTTATTTGCATCTTTGGCATTGCAACCATTATCATTAGAACAATTGTAGTTATTTGTGTGTAGGGTTTATGTTTGTATGAAAGCATTAACATATTGGAGATAAAATTACTTTGGTGGTTGTTCAGTGTTATTCTAATAGGTCTTTTACAAATTTTCTATTTGTGTATAATATTTAGTGCCAAGTGATGTAGCTCAAATTTTCAATGAAGCTTGTGGGGTTATACTGATTTTTACGTGGTTGTTTTTTGTAGATGATTAATTTATTATAATAATATATATGTGTATGTATGTATATGCATACATGTGTATTATCGCTATGCTAAATATATGTATGTATATTTACTAAAGTTTTGTTACAGTTTCTCTATAATACTAAATGACAGATAATGCAGCTCCTCTTATACAATTACTTTATTTGTTAGTAGACAACAAAGAATTGGGAAACAAAGTAAAATCTAAACCATGGAAGCTCAATGAATGTGCAAATGTAAATATGCAAACACAAGCATAAATTATGTAGGCTTTAACAATCTACAACATCCTCTTTGTAAGGATATATATATATTAATTACGTGGGTTCTGGTGGTGGGGTGGTGACCTCGATACACAGAAGGTGAATGGTAAGTGTTGGATATATATATATATATATGTATATATATATATATATATATAATATATAATATTTATTAATTACGTGGGTTGGTGGTGGTGGAGGTGGTGACCTCAATACACAGAAGGTGAATGGTAAGTGTTTGCTGGTGCGAGTGTTAATGCAATATTGAATGTTGGAGGGTGAGAAAGTATACTTTGATTAAGTTGCATTGTTGAAATAGCCATTGTGGTGTTTATATATATATATATATATATATATTCTTTCTTCCTCATCTATTTCAAGTCCCCCCATAAAAAAACTCTTCATTATGGTGGTTCACATCATCTATTCTCCATTTTTTAAAGTTTTGTGAAGAAAATATATTGACTAGGTTGCATTGTCGAGAGAGGCATTGTTGTGTTGGTTCCATAGTAGAGTGTTGTTGGAGATGCTTGCTCCTTTCCAGTTTTATAGCAGATCGTAGGGATTTAAAATTGTTGCACTCAGAAATTTATGATTTGTATAGATCTATACATATATATACATATATATATATACATGTGTACATATGTGTATATATATATATGTATGTATATATATGTATGTATATGTCAATATATATATTTGTATGTAAATATATATATGTGTGTGCATGTGTGTGTGTTTTGTAGCAGTTCTTGTACAGTTTCCCTATAATGTGTCTATAATATTTGCTACTGGATAATACTATAATTTCTCTATCCATACATAGGTATAATCTCTTTGAACTCTCCAAAATGGGTATAACATCAAAGATACAACCATATAACAAGGAATAATAAGCACAAAACAAAAGACATGAACAATAAATGAATCACACTAAAACCTCTTATACAATTTCTCTACTTGTCTTTAATATTTGCTAGCTTGTGTTGTGTGAATATGTTTTATGATATCATTTCCTCCTATTTCAAAGCTCTATTTAATGTTGGGTTTCGATATTCTCTCATTTTCTGTGGTTCTTGAGTGTTTTCCTAATAATTCTTTTACATTTTTCATATTTCTCTATAATATTTAGTGCCAAATAATGGAGCTTGAATCTATATGTATGTATATATGTATATATATGTATGTATGTATATATATATATGTATATGTATATGTATATATGTATATATATGTATATGTATATGTATATATGTATATATATGTATATATATGTATATATGTATAAATATACATACATGTGTGTGTGTGTGTGGGAAAGTATACTGTGAAATGTGTGAGAAAAGATACTGATTAGGTTGCATTGTTGAAAGAACCATTGTGGTGTTAGTTTGATAGAAGACTATTGTAAAAATTATTTAAATAGAGAAGAGTTTCCCAGAGTTTATAATGATGATGTGGACCTTGTTTCTTCAACAATGGATGTTCCTAAATGTTGCTCATTGGTCAATAAGTATTGCAGAAAAAATTATGAATCTAGAATTTACAAGGAAACTGTTACATAGATTGGTTGTCTTGTATTAACATGTTTCATGATATTCTTTTTCCCTCATCTATTAAAGTGCCAATAACTTTCATGATATTATTTTCCAATCATCTATTTGAAGCTACTTGTAACAAATTATTCTATTGTTCTTGTAACAAGGATTGATTTTAATTTTTAAAATTTTGTAATCTTTGCGTGCTTATTTTGTTTGGATTGAATATATTATCATTTAGATATATTGTTGTATATATAAATAAATATATACTTGTGTACATATGGATATATATATATATATCTGGTTATATGGTTTTTTTTAAATCTGTAGACAAAGGAAAAATTCAATCCATATATTTACTTAAGCATTTTCATTCTTGTTGTTGTAAATTCCATTGTTTGTATTAAAATGGATGGAGGAAGCAAGTAGCAACATATGCAAATGTTTGCATATCTAGGTATTTATAGAAATATAGCAAGAAAATTTCATGCATACATATATAAGCAACCTTAAAGATTGTGAATATTTCTATTTTTTCTACCAATTTCCATTGAATGTTCCAATGCATTAATCTTTGATTTTTACTGTGATATAGAGCTACCAATTAGTCAACTACAATTGGAAGATTTATTTCCTTTAAAAGGTCCAAGAACTATGTTTGTGGAGTCGAGCTTCGTGGATGGGTCTCTAAAGACCCTAAAAATTGATTTGGTGTCACCTCCCATAGGTCCCACTATGGAGTCTAGCTACAAGGATGCCATCTACCAACCTCCAGACCTTGATTTTGTAAGTTTGTTCTACTTTTTCGTTGTGCCTGCTGCAAACTTGTTATTATTTCCTACCTTTCTTGTTATTGCTATTTTATTGGCCTTTAGGTGTATGCATATCTGGTTGGCCCTAGTAGAGAATATAGATATGGAAGTAAACATGCATTTATCTTTTAGAACACATAAAAATATATCTCTTTCTAGCCTTTTCTTTTCTTACTCATTCTATCCATTTGGTGTGATGATGTGCATTTTACTTTATTACACTTGTCTTTGTAGGCTGCAAATAAACAACTGACTTTGACTTCATTTGTAATTCATTCCATCAATGTTGGAGATGTTGTTCCCTCTCCAGTCCTGCAACTTTTGTCCTTCAAAAATTTGGCGGTGATGAAGGGTAGGTTGAATGATACAAGGTTGTCTTGTCTGATGGCCACCATTTACAAATAGGAACCCTCCCTTCTAAATGCAATGATATGTTGTTTTTAGGTTCCTTGAAAATAGGGTCCCTTGTATGTTTAAGAGACCATGTTTGTAGGAATGACCAAGATTCAAGGTGGGATGCATTGTTTCTTCTATATTTTTAAAAATTCTCTCTTTCGTATGTGCCTCATTTAATTTGTCCAATATATTGTTTTGCTTCTTTTCTAGGGCCTTAATTATATCCAACTTAGCTGTGATTATGCCTAATTGTCAAATTATTGGGACCCCTAGGTATTTTTTCTAGTAGCAAGAAGAGAAAATGTTGGCACCTGACTCACCTTCTCCTTCTAAACGGACCCCTAAATTTGGTCTGCAGTTGTCCCCTAAAAAACAAAACAGCCCTCTAAAGGTCATCCCTATTAAAGCTATGAAAATTTATCAAAATGCTTGGACAATGAAAGGGGGTGTAAAACATATTAGGGAGATGTATCATTTATACAAACAAAGAGGTGAAGGGAAACTATTTAGTTTTGACATTATAGATATGGAGGGGACAAAAATATTTATTACTTGTTTTGATGATATTGCTGAATTGCATTACATTTGAGTTGAGGTGGGGTCAAATTATTTAATATCAAGGGGATTGGTCAAGGAAGCCAATAAAAGATTTAACAAATTAAATAGTATTCTTGAAATTTTTTTGGGTGAAAAATCAACAATAAAATGGTGTGAAGATGAGATTCTTGTCCTAAGAAAAATCTTTGCTTTAGTGCTAGTTAGTGATATAAGCAACTATAGTGATAATAGCTTGGTTGATATTATTGGCATTGTAGTGCATGTTGGGTATATTTCAACTATTCATCGGAAAAATGGAACTAAAACAATCTAAGGAACTATCAAACTATATGATATCTCTAGTTCTTTCATTGATGTTAATTTGTGGGGCCCAAGTTGGCAAGAAAAAGGTGATAGCTTGGAGCGGATGTACCTTTTTGGTGATATAGTGATAGTGGCTATACAAGGTGGCTTTGTAGGTACTTTAATAGTAAAGTTATCAACACATCAACAAGAATAGTCCTTGACATTAACCCTTCTATTCTTGAGGCAAACACTCTTAGATCCAAGGGCCCAATTAAAGTAGACCAAATGGCTTCATCTTCTTCTGCACCTCATAGGCTATATTCTTCAAATGATAGAGTTACTATTGCATTTATCTTAAACAACTGTCTTCACTTTCCAGAAATTGTTGAAGCCATTTTTAAAGCAACTATTCAAATTGTAAAAATTGAGTCTTTTTGTTACCTTGCTTGCCCCTTGCTAGTTAATGGGAAATAATGGAAAATAAAATACACATGCCCCCTTACTAATGTTTGGTTTTGTGATCATTTCTAGATGGAAATTGAGGAATTCAACTATCGCTATCTTCTGCAGTTAAAGTTGCAAGACCATTCAACTAGCCTTTGGTGTATTTCTTTTGATGAAGCTACCACTAGTTTGCTGCAAATTCCAACAAAAGACATCTACATGTTGTAGGACAACTCTAAGTCTACAATAGATCCTATTGTTATTATTAAAGGCCTTGTTTGTAAACCATACATCTTTACTGCTTTGATTAGAACATAAACTTATAATTCTGAGGATCAGCTAAAAACAATGATTGTCAAAGCAACAAAATTGGATTTTGAAGCAGAGTGTAAACTATTGCTTGCAGCTATAATGAAGATATCTACTCCTACTCCAGAAAAAGGCTCCACTAGCCATCCTATGCTTTGATTGCTCTTTTGCAGTTTTGATCATTTCTCACAACCTTTCCTTTTAAATGCTCACTATCGGATGCTAAGTTTTCTATTTTACAAATATGGACATAATTTATTCCTATGTTTGCATCTACATATTTGTACATGCATTGACCTACCATCTTTTTTATTTTAACATGGTGCCCAAATTGTTTTTGGTCTGCATTGTCACTATGATTGTTCATTCTTGTTATATGGTGGAATCTTTAGTTCTTCTATGTGAATTCTAAACTCACTTATTTTCAATATATATTAAAATATTCATGTTTGAAATAGAAATAATAGTGTGTTACTAATAGTTCTCTTATTTGATAGATTTGAAATTTTCCTCAAGCTCCCATTCTTAATAAAATTCTAGTCAATTTTTTTGTCATTGTTACTTTCAAATTTTTAAAATCAATTGAACAATTATATGATATTTTTACAAACATTACAATTTCAAAGACAACTAAATAATTTATTTCCATATATATTTCAAATATTTTATTTACAGGGAATAGTTGACAATATATTTTAATATATATTAAATATTTTGTATATGGGTAATAATTGACAATTTATTTTAATATACATTTTAAATATTTTGTATAAAGGTAATAGTTGAAATGTATTGCTGAAGAGTTATCAAATTTCAATATAAGTAATTTTTTATTTTTTATTGTAAAAAAATAATAATTGTTATTTTTGCATATTAAGATTTCCAAAATAGAATTGCTAGTAGATTATATTTTTTTCATATAGTTTTCCTTTCTGTTTAAAATTTTTTTATGTCACATTTGAAATCTGCATCAATGCTATAAGTTCTTTCATTATTCAAAAATGAGTAGTTATAAATTATCTATTTCATTAGTTTAATGAAATTGTATTCAATTTAAACATTTTTCAAATACTATTTACTCTTGGTTCTTAGTCGTTATTCACTTACATATTTAATGAAAAAGAAAATATGTGTTTCTAGGTCTAATAAATATAAAACTAAGATAGAGATAAAATTATATCATACCTGAACCAATCTATATAACAATTCACTTTTCAACTCAAAATTCAAGCTACACTATTTGAGACTAAATATTATAGACAAATAGGGAAACTCCAAAAGAGCTATTAAAAAGACATTTACTATGTAACAGTTGCCTTGTCAATTGTAAATTGATAATTTCTTTGCAAAGCTTACTGACCAATGAGGAACATTTAGGAAGATCCTTTTTTTAAGAGGTGAGCTCCACGTTGTCAGTAAAGACCCCAGGCAAGTCTTCTCTATTTGTCTATAATATTTGGTGCCAGGTACATGAAGAATCGAAGAGGTGTAAAATTACTAACCCTAACCATTTTTTTTATGAAAGAAAGAACATTTAACTAAAAATTCTCATATGGTAATGAGTATAATGCCAACAATGCATAGAGATAACTACAAACAATAAATGAAGGGTGAAAAGTATGTCTGTAGGTATATGTATATGTATCTGTATATTTATACATATATGTATATGTATATATATGTATATATATATATGTGTATGTATATGTATATGTATATGTATATGTATATGTATATGTATATGTATATGTATGTGTATCTATATGTATAATGTTGATCTATAGAATTCTCTTCTCAACATTTTACTATTTTGGCCTTCTTTTGTATTACTTTCAGAAATATGTAGTCTTCTGTATATTCCATTTTTTTCTTAATATATAATAACACTCCATGCAATTTGTGAGGCATTGTACGGACCTCTTCAAACCAATGGTGGAGTTTGTTGACCATATGGGTTGATGGTGGTGGAGTTGGTTACCTTGATCGATGGGTGAAAAATGGTCAAAACTTTCCATGCACCTCCACTGGTTCATAGATTGGATGGTTTAATAAGTGTTGTGTTATGCAATCTACACTATCTCGTACATGTATTGTTGTTGTAAGTTGTTTTTCCCTTGTCTTTCTCGCTATTTCATACACACCTAACCACATATATATATTTTGATAGATTGAAACAAAATGTTGCTTTGCATAGTCAAGGTTTGTTTTGTAAATTTATAATTTACTAGCTTATAGATTTATCCCTTTTCTTACTACAGGGCGATATATCTTCTAGTACATGCCAAAGTTGTACACTTGCCCCTTCTCTTTCTGTATGGTTGGATACATTCCAAAACATACCAAAATCAAGTATGTCTATAAAGTTATTCCTATACATTGTATGCTTTGAAGCAATACCTTTGTTATTTCTTTGATTTCTTCATTTAAACAATATTTGTGTATTTCATCTACGCAATTGGTTCTACTTTGAAACAAAACCTCCTCTATATTCTCGTTTCCCTATATTTATCAACATTAAAGAAAAATTCCGTCTTCTGCAGTTCTTTATTAGTATTCTCTTTTTCTAATAAGTTATTAGAGGAAAAAAGCCTCTAGGAAAACAAATCCATATATTGGAACATACAATTTTTTTAGTGACTTTTCCATTGTCTGACATATGATGGAACTCCATCACATTTTTTGTCAGTGTTTCATGCTTTTCCTGGTTCACAATTTTCCAGGGGCCAATGGGGCTTCATGATGCTAATGTGATGTGCAGTAAAGGCCTTATTTGTAAACCATACATCTTTACTGAGTGTGTTATATCAATATGTTTCATTATATTCTCTCTTCTTGATCTATTTCAATTTGACTATCATACGTTGGCTGCTACAAATACACAACATATTCTATTCTTCTGACTACATTTCTCCATGCTCATAGAGCTATCTTTTCAGCTTGCTAAATCAGCTATATAAAACTAGTTCTTTATGATAATACCTACTTTCTTTAGGTTATGACAAAAATTATATGATCTAATCCTAAATCTTTTTATGTTAGCAAACTAAAAAGAACATGGGCAACATATTAAAATCAAAAGCATAGGAGCTCAATGAATGTGCAAATTTATATATGGAAACACAAGAATATATTATGTTCATATTTGCAAAATAGGAGTCTTAGATAGGATTTAGGCATACCTTGTGGGTACAACTAGGTGTAGTATGAATAATGATTCAAAACATAGATAGGTACATATACATATATATATATATTCAAGTGTAATAGAGGAATTGTATGATAGGTATTAGAATAACACTTATTTGTTACTAAATATTATACACAAGCATTCAATTCCTATGTATTGGTCAATCAACCCCACCACTGCCAACTCACATAATTACCAAGCTCCATGTCACCACAAAATCAAAATCCCACAAAAGTTCCCATCGAATGAGGAATCCCCAACATTGACAAATCCAATTCACTACTGGCCTAACAGAAACCTGGGTGGAAACTTCAACCACATTACTTATGTACACTTAACTGCAATAAGGATAGTCTATTCTACACATTACATTTGTCCATCTTCCTACAATTATCTTTTCATCTTTTTTAGGAAAAGATATTTTTTAGTGAAAGAAAGAAGATTTAACTACAATTTCTCCATCCATACAAAACCATAACGCCATCCACCCATGCAAAATGACTTACAGATTTTGTACAAAAATAGTTTTAACACAAACAAAAATATAAATCATTTTTGCAAAGAACCCATGTATAATTACTTACAGATTCAGGAGAACAATAGTTTTAAAAGCCTCCATTTTGCTAGGAAAATGGAGCCAAATTCGATGATTTTTACAATACTCCCTGACCAAACCAGCTAGGGAACCGAAGGTGACAATGTTCTTTCAACAATGCAACTTAATCAATATACTTTCTCGCATATTGTGCAACACATCAGTGTGAAAACCCTCCAAGCTCCTATCAAAAGGAACAATAAGCACAGTATGAAAGACATGAATAATAAATTAATCATTTATGCAAAATACCCATGTGAGATCACTTACAGATTTGACAACACCACAGTGTCAAAAACCTCCAATCTGCTAAAAAATGGAGGCAAATGTGAAGATTTTAACAATAGTTTGCTATCAAACTAGCACCACAATGGATCTTTCAACAGCATAACTTCATCAAAGTATACTTTCCCACATTGCAACATTCAATATTATATTTACTTTGTTCATGACCACCGTACAACAACAACAGGATGCATTAACCCTCACATGGAAAAACACTTACCATTTAGCTTCCACATCTCGAGGACGCCAACTCCACCACCCCCAACCCATCTAATTACTAAGGTCCACATTACCACAAAAAAGAACCAGGTTTAAATAATTGAATTAGAAAGCTAAAAAGATAGCTCTACAAACATTGAGAAATGTGGCTATCCTTGCAGCTTGCCAAATCAACTATTTAAAGCTAGTTCTTCATGGAAATACCTATTTTCTCTATGTTATGCCAAAAATTATATGATGGAATAATCTATCCAAAATGCATATAACACCATAGGCTTAATTGGAAATTTGAGCTGCATTGTTTGGTATTCAATATTATGAACAAACCATTTATGCAAAATACCCATGTAAAATGACTAACAGACTTCACAACACAACAATTTTAAAACACTCAAATCTATTATAGAGCAGACCTAAGGATGACTATTCTTACAATAGCCTTGTATGCAAGCAACACCACAATGGCTCTTTCGATGACGCAACTTAATCTATACATTTTCTTGCCTTACAAAGAAAAAAACAACGAAAATTAACAGTTTGTTATAGGGAGTTTTGAATAGATGATGAAAAAACATATCATGCAACATATTGGTAGAAGGCAAGTAGTCTATGTAACAATTGTAAGAGGTATTAGGATGATACTTAAGAATTAGATGTATGTCATTCTCCAATGTTTTCCTAATAGTTTTTTTACAATTTTCCTTTTGTTTGTCTATAATATTTAATGGCAAATAATGGAGCTCAAAATTACAATCCATGCATGTGTGTGTGTGTGTGTGTATATATATATCTATCTATCTATCTATCTATCTATCCATCTATCTATCTATATATATATATATATATATATATATATATATATATATATATATATATATATATATATATATATATATATATATATATATATATATATATATATATATATATATCTATATATATATATATATGTATGTATATGTATATATATGTATGTGTATATATGTATATGTATATATAAGTACATGTATATATATGTATCTATATATGTATATCTATATATATGTATATATATGTATTGCGGTGCAATGGTGTAGCAGGAAGTAAATGCAATATTCAATGTTGCAATGTGGGAAAGTATACTCCAAAATATGCAAGAAAATATATTGATTCATTTTCATTGCCACAAGAGCCATTTTGGTATTATGAATATGTTACACATACTATACAATTAAATGCTTTGTTCTTAACAACATCTCAATACTATATCATTCAATGCTATCGTTGTATTGTGGTGATTTTTACAGAATGCAGACAATACTTATACATGTTATTTTAAACTCTACTTAAAATTGCAATCTACATAAATATGAGTAAACATAGTATATAGACCTATTTAGATATACATATGTATGTATATCTTTTTCTACATATATGCATATGTATATCTGCATATATGGGTATTTTTATATATGAATCAAGGAATTGAATACATATATATATGTGCATATGTATAAGTCTATCTTTCAAAGAACTCAATAAAATTTTCTCTTTGTGTATAATATTTACTACCAAACAAGTGTTATTCTAATACCTATTATACAATTACTCTATTTTTCTTCAATATCTACTACCAAACAATGTAGCTTGAATCTTATATCAATATGTTTCATGATATTCTTTTTCCCTCATCCGTTTCAAGCTCCCTGGAACTAACTACTCGGGGATACTTATAACAACCATAAAGCTCCCTATTTGCTTGTATTCTGACTTGGCAAGCCAACTATTAGATAGATTGCTTGTTTTGTTTCAATTATTTTTATGATATTCTCTTTCCCCCATCCCCTAAAGAAAAATGTCTATTATGTATCAGTAGGTAGTCTACGTAACAATTGACATCTCAGTTCTTTGACCATTTTTACTATATTCTTCCTTAGATTGCAATTGTATTTTTAAAATCGGGAGATTTAAACTCGCATTATGAAGTTTGATGGACCTTTCTACTTATTTTACATATTTTTATATATTCCATTTATCCATATTCTTCTAGTGGTCTTCAAACCCCATTATGCTAATTCTTTACCAATATATCTCTTTTCCATGAATTTCTCAGGCCAAAAACTACCACAACAATGTTACAGAATTTGATTCAAACACCTATCTTTCTCCAAGTTTCTTTTTGTGTTGTATATGATAAGAGTCCATGGGATTTTCCATGGACCTTAACTCCTTTTTTGGCTCGAGGGTTTGGCTAGAGCCCATGAGGCTTCATGATGTCAATATGGAAGGGAAGAGAATGAGTGTTGGTTTACATCGTTATGAACAACAAACAAACACCACTCTTATGTGCTTTTGAGCAGAAAAAACAATCTATTGATAGCATCGCATTGTTTATCCCTAGAAGCATATGAGAATGGTGTCTATTGCTCCATTCAACTAAACCATTTACAAACCACAATGGTTCTTTTGACATACAACTTCATCAAAGTATACTTTCCCACATGCCAACATTGAATATTACATTTACTTCGTCTGTTGCCATCATACAATGACAGGATGCATTAATGTAAATGCAAACAAACACTTACCATTCACCTTCCCCATTTCTAAGACACCATCTCCACCACCACCAACCCACGTAATTATAAAATATTCCACTTTATCTATTTCTATTTACAACGAATAGTGTTAACCTCTTTTATTGTATATGTATATTATTTTGTTTATATTATTGCAGAAGTATAATACGCATTTAAGAAATTAGTGTATTATACACTCTCTATTTCAAATTCTTTCATTCTCCTACAACTCAGTCAAATGTAGCTCACCTTTCTTGAACATGATCAATAGTGTATGTAAGTATGACACTCTTCCATTCTTAATAGACAGATTTGTTTAACTAATTGTAAAAAAAATTCATTATTTTTAGCCTCACATTGTATATATTAATTTTACCTGTATACCTGCTTTTTATCCTTCTTGATCTTCCATGCTTGTCCACTAATATACCCTTGTATTGTGTTTGTAGGAACTAGGTTTAAGCATCCAAAGGGATTAAAAAACCATACGTATCAGTAGGAAATCTATGTAACAATTGACGTCTCAATTCATTGACTATTTTTAATATATTCTTCCTTAGATTGTAGTTGTATTTTTAATATAGGTAGATTTAAACTTGCATTATGAAGATAGATGGACCTTTCTACTTATTGTGCATTGTTCTATATATTCCATTTATCCATCTTCTTGTAGTGGTCTTCAAACCCCATTATGCTAATTCTTTACCATGATATCTATTTTCCATGAACTTCTCAAGCCAAAAAAAATATTACAATGTTACATAATTTGATTCAAAACACCTGTGCTTCCTCGAGTTTCTTTTTGTGTTGTATTTGATAAGAGTCCATAAGATTTTCCATGGACCTTAACTCCTTTTTTTGCTTTGGGGTTTTGCTAGAGCCCACGAGGCTTCATGATGCCAATATGGAAGGGAGGAGAATGAGTGTTGGTTTACGTGGTTATGGATGACAATGAAACACTACTCTCATACTAAGCTCACAAACAATTTTTTCATAAGATTACATTATTTATCCCTAAAAGCACATGAGAACGGTGCTTATTGCTCCTTTGAACTAAGCCATTTACAATGCCATAGTTGACTTGGTTTTCATTTTGTATGTGACTTTTTTTTCCTTCAAATCCCATGATACCAATCATTACATTTGTCATTGTTTCCACAACTCTCTTTTTAACTTCTCTAATAGATTTCTTATAGACAATCCTTTACCAAGATGCCATACATTCAAAATATTCCACTTTATCTATTTTTATTTACAACTAATAGTGCTAACCTCTTTCATTATATATACTATTTTGTTTATATTACTGTACAAATATAATATGTATTCAAGAAAATTAGTATATTGTACACTCTCTATTTCAAATTCTTCCATGCTTCTAAAGCTCAGTCCAATGCAACTCATCCATGTTGGACACGATCAACGGTGTAAGTACGACACTTTCCCATTGTCAATAGACATCTTTGCTTAACTAATTGTAAAAATTATTCATTTTTTTAGCCTCATGTTGTATATATTAATTTTACCCATATACTTGCTTTTTATCTTACCTTTTTTATTTTCCTTGCTTTTCAACTAACATACCCTTATATTCCATTTGCAGGAACTAGGTTTAAGCATGCAAAGGGATTCAAAAACCAAGATACATTTTTACTTTCAAGTTGCCACATCAAAGAAAACACAACAATATCAGATATTATATATGGAAACACCAGAATTTTCCCAAGATTTTTATTGTGTGATGTATGATGAAAATCCATGACATCTCCCATGGATGTTTCATCCTTCTCTTTCTTGGGGGTTTGGCTAGAGTCCATGGGGCTCCATGATACAAATATGGTAGGGAGGAAAACGAGCGTGGGTTTTGTGGTTTTACATTTAACGTCATATATTTGTTGTTACATAGATGCATGTGTGAACAAATTCTTGTATAGATTTAGTATCATGTTTCTCATGTTGCCTCAAAACAAGGTGTACCTTCTAATTCAGGTAAAATCATAATGTATGATGAATCTCCATGATATTTGTTGTTACATATATACATGTGTACACAATTTGTTGTATAAATTTAGTAGCATCTTTCTCATGTTCCCTAAAAACTATGTGTACCTTCTAATTCAATTAAAATAACGATACAAATTATTTGTATCTTTTCATTGCATTTACAAAATTATAGAGTAGATACTACTTATAACATCTTTCCTTTTTGGAAAACTCATTTGTGATGACCATTATAACTAATAAAAAAATTAAAAAATAACCTTTTTAAAAGAATACTTTTTTATTCAATCTTACTAATAAAATATGTAACTATACTAATGGAATCACTTTTTCAAAATCATACTTGTTAATTCGATCTTAGCAATAAAACACTTGACTAATAAGTCTTTAAAAAAGTAAAACTACAATGAATCTCCACAATATCTGTTGTTACATATATACATGTGTACATAGACCATTGTATAAATTTAGTAACATCTTTCTCATGTTCCCTGAAAACAATGTGTACCTTCTAATTCAATTAAAATAACAATACAAAGTATGTGTGTCGTTTCATCACATTCACAAAATTATAGAGTAGATACTACATATAACATCTTCCCTTTTTGGAAAACTCATTTGTGATGACCATTATAACTAATAAGAAAATTAAAAAATAACTTTTTAAACAAATACTTTTTTATTCAATCCTACTAATAAAAGACGTAACTATACTAATGGAATCACTTTTCCAAAAGTATACTTGTTAATTTGATCTTAGCAATAAAACACATGACTAATAAGTCTTTAGAAAGGCAAAATCCTTTAATGAATTTAAAAGCATTTGTTCAACATGACATATAATTTTATTCTAGAAACTGATAGCCAATTTCCAAATGATAAATTTTCATTCCAAAACACAAAAACCATTTTCCTATTTTTATGCAAATAGTTCTTAATGTCAAATTTGAGTTTATAATACTTTACAATGCTCATATTGAATGAATATATATATATATATAAATCTTTGTGTGAAAATTATTTCATTTATAACTTTAAATTGTGCATAGAGTTCAAATTCATAAGATTTGCCTTCTAATATGAACTTACTTCACATTGTTTCATATTACCTATTTACACCTCCAATTGCACCCAATAAAAAAAACTCCCCCGCTTCCTACTTCATTTATAGTCATACGTGGTGCACCCTATCGGCTGATCATTGCATGCCTAAGCATGCGACTGCTAGTTTATATTTTTTTATGAAATGATGAGTAGTTAGACACATTTTTATGTATTAATGCCATGTGTTAAGATAAATTATGAATTATACTTTTAAAAATATTTATTGATATTTATAAATTCAAACAATAATGAGAATATATTCTATCGATGAATTAAAACTATGACAAATACCCTCACAATTATTTAGTACAAATCAAGATTGATAATTTTTTAAATATTTATTAATATTTTTATATAAATTAAACAATATGTTGTAATAATAAACCAAACTAAAACTATCACAAATACCTTACAAATACAACTATTAATACATGCTCATTTATGGACCCTCTCCCCTATCCATCATTAACCATTGGATTTAAAAGTGGCTATTGTTTTGCATGTACGGAACCACTTGATATGGAAGGATGTTGACTGCAGTTGTTGTTAGACTGCAATTGTCGTCGTTGTTGGAATTTGTTGCATGGGAGCCTCCATCGTTCCTTCTAAAATCTTCACCACTTCACTCATGCTCGGCCTTTGATTTTCATCGTCTCGAATGCACAGCCCAGCCACCACAGCGGCTCTTGTCACCTCTTCAATATTTGCCTCACTTGCTATCCTTGCGTCCACAATGCCCATTATGTTTCCCCTCTGAATTTACGATGAAGCCCATTTAGGAAAGTACAATCTGCTTTCCTCCACATTTAAATTCAGATTTCTTCGGCCAGATATAATTTCCATCGACGTCATGCCAAAACTATATACATCTGCCTTGGGAGTGATAGGAAGGCCGGAGATCCACTCGGGAGCGACATACCCACGAGTTCCTCTTGTGGTCGTCAGTACGCGGCTGAAATCTCTACCCACCAGTTTCGCTTGCCCAAAATCCGCCACCTTTGGGCTGAAGTCGCCATACAGGAGAATGTTTTCAGGTTTAATATCGCAGTGAATAATGCGATCCCTGCATTCTTCATGCAGGTAAACTAATCCTCGTGCGGTGCCTCGTGCGATCCCAAACCGGGTCTTCCAATCCAACACCTTGTCTGCGTCTTCCGACTGAGAGAAGAGGAAGGAGTTTAGGGAGCCATTGGGCATGTAGGCATACACCAATAACCTCCGTGAATGTTCTACGCAGAATCCCCACAGCCTGACTAAATTCACATGCTGTATTCTGCCAGTGGTGATTATTTCCATACGGAACTGTTTTTCTGCTTGCGTAGAACCCTCTAATCTTTTAACCGCAATAGGCGTTTTGTCTCGCAGGGTTCCTTTGAACACAGAGCCGAATGCTCCGCTACCCAGCTTATGCTTGAAATTTTCCGTTGCAATTCGCAGCTCTTTGTAACTAAACTTTTTGAGCGACAATGGCACCTCCTCTTCCACGTTTTTCCTCAAAAGTCTTCCCCGTTTCCACAGAATAAATGCGGCCTACAGGAGGGCCGAAACAGCAAAAAAGGATGCGACGACTGAAAGTAAGTAAGTGCAGAGGTTTTGTTGCTTTTCTCTGATGTCGAGAGCCGCAACTCAGAAGCAGCCAACCTAATGAAGACGGATTGTCCCTCCGATGAAACGCGCATTCCGAATAAATCACCAAACCACAATTTACATAGAGGTGGATCAGATTTAGAGAGAGCAAAGGCTGTGCAGGAGCAATTGTTCAGACAAACAGTCCGGCAGCCTTGCTGTTTTGGCTCGTTGTTGTATAAAACAGCTTCTTTTTCAGACAAGTATTGGTTTCCAAGAAGCAATCGGTTGTGCCCTCTGTGGCAGAGCAATGCAGGGGTCTTCGTCGAGCACACCCACTTGACCACCAACCTTGAGAGTCATGCTTGGGCATGAAGCCCTCGACACAACTATACACATCATTCGTATTGCACAGTCCATACGCCCCGCAGATTTCATAATCACTGCATTGGCCTCGGTATGTCGACCACCTCAGACTCCATCTACCATCATCCATCCAGAAGTAAAGTTCAAATTCGCCGTTCTCATTTAACACGAACCGCCCCGTGAGAATATAATCTATCGGGTGTATGCCAAAATGAATGTATATACGTGAAGGAGAAAGCCTCACACAGGACGCTTGAACTTTCTTCTGACCTTGCAATGCGGGAACCTTAATAAAATTATTATCTCCAATGCATTCTCCACTGGACGAATATGGAACGGTCTTGTTAAAGAACATCATCATCTGCAACTTTCCTGCAGACATGTCCATGCGGAAAGAGAAGAGCCCAGTTGCAGGATCCGAAGAACTCTTCCACCACGTTATCGTCATGCCTTTCCACATCTTCATGCCAGGCAACAATGTATGTGTCGGGTGCGCGAAACTCTCCCAAACAATCACAGACTCGTTGTGGGCATCCAGCATAATGAAATTACCAGAGTCCGTTATCACAGCTGGTGATTCTTTCTGGCTAATATCAGTCGACCAAACGGACCGGCCCTTTCTATCAAATAATCTGAGATGACCGTCTCTTGAAAATTTCAGAACGCCGGGCTTGTTTTTGACAGGATTGTCTCTGTTAGCCACCCAAACATTGACCTTCTGAGAGATTGGTGCATACCAGATTCCAATATACCAATTATTCGCTCCTATCGGACTGAAAAATCTCAATGCAAAACTGCCATTTTTCGCAACTAGGGTTTGAGGGGCCGGCTTGACCGGCACACTCTAAGCATTCGACTGCTTAGGTGGCCGGGTCATGTGGGGCCCTTTTATTCTGTACTTTTCTGTTTCTTTGGACCGATTCCGCATCCCGTTTCCATTCCATTGCTGTTTCCGTTCGCGTTGTACGGATATTATTTTCCTTTTCCACTGTTATGTTACCGTTTCTGTTGGCACCTACGGGTTTTCCGTTTCCACCATTATGCGACTGTGGAAGCTGTAAGTGTTGCAGAATTGGTTACAGTGTCTCAAAGATTTCCTTGACAACTACGGTAGTAAGCATGCTTTGGAGTATATATAGAAGCAAGAGTTAGTATCCTCTCTGCAGAATCTCTGCCATGCGGAAGCGATATCTTCAATTTTGGTCTGCTGCGCAAAAGAGAAAATATGGTTTGACCAAAGAGTTCTTAATCCCACATGCGCTGGGTGAAAAAAAACAATGGAGAAAGGGATTATAAGATTAAGCTTAAGATGCTTAATAATTCAAAGAAAATGCAAATATGTATTTGTAATTTCCATTTCTAAATTAAACTAATGTTATTGTGTTTTCATCTTTAATAGATGTATATGTGAAATTTGAATTAAGTGATTCGTTTTGGCTTTATTTTTTATTATTTTTTGTTTTTACTTTTAATTATGTTAAAAGTTTAGTTTTTTTTTTAATTTTTAAATTTAAGAATGAAAAAACAAAAAATATTTAAAGATGAAAAAAAATATTTAATTATTTTGAAAGTTTTATTTTTATATAATTATAATTATAAGGGTGAAAAATATATTATGATGATATTTTTTAAAAATTTATTTTGTGTTTATTTTTGGATCATGTCTTTGTATATTTATATGATTTTTTAATTAATGAGTCTATTCTCTTGTTCGAAAATAAAATTCAACAGTTTTAAAATATGATTATAAGTTGTATTGTTTCATCATGCATTTATATATCTACTTAACATGTATTTCTATGTCCTCTTTTTATAAGTTCACTTTTTGTGTCTTTTTTACATAGCTTCTTTACATAAATCTAGTTTGATGTGATCCCTTTAGTTTTCTATTATATTTTCAATACACTCAAAGTCATCAATAGATCTTCCTTAATAATTATTTTCTATCAAGTTCACTATTCCTCAATGCATGCACAGCTAAATTATTCAAATAAACCAAATCATATACATTATTGAAGTGTTCAATTTACAAATCACACATTTTTTGTAAGTCAAACTATAATATTCTTTGTAATTGAAGGGAGAAAAGTGCATATTATAGAACTTACACCTTTTTCTATACCATTTTTTGCATGCATCATAAATACTAAGTGACCCATTTAGCACAACACCCATTAGTAATCAACCAGTACAAAGCACCTCACGATTTTCCATTGCACAATCCAAGAAATTAGCCACTTTGGACTAGATTTTTTTGTGGGATATTGTTTTCCAAATTTAAATTCACATTTTCTATGACTTAAAGTCACCTTTTACAAAATATTCATTATCACATTGGATCTCATGCCATATACTTTCAATTAATGACCATGTAAATGTGTTTATGGAAATTTCCTATGACATATGAATCCATCTACCAACCAATCAATCACAAAAGATAAATATAATTTTGAATTTTTTTCAAAAGTCAATTCTTTATACTACACTAGTCCACTAGCACATTATATTTTGCATTCACATACCTTGTTTGGCATGTTTGTGACACCTTATTATATTTTGTGTGTTTGAATTTCATCAATGATAGTCAAGGAATCATCTTGGAATAAGTCCTACCATACTTTTAAGCTTCATTAAAATAAATCAAAAGGAGTACAAAAACTAGAGGTAATTGAGGTTTGAAGACTTACATCAACAAAGCACCAAGCCACAAAGTGACCTTCAACTCTAAGATTAAATTTCCTTATTGCACAAAATTTTTGCATTCATTGCATTTGTTTCTCCAAATTATTCTCTTTCATGCATTGAATGTATGCTTCATGATTTCATTCAATTGAAAAAGATGACGTCTTCATATGCATTCAATTTCTTACTTTCACAAATTTTCCTCTTTCAATCCCTTTTCTTTGTATTCTTGATTTTATGTTCCTTTGATGTTTGTCTTTGTTCATTTCCTTATCATGATGTTGAATTCTAAATCAATCATGAATAATACATGGAGATTAGTTGAATCATAGTATGATAAAACATCAAACTAGAACCAAATAAAAAGGTAATGCACAATTAAAAACACCAACACACCACCACAAGATCACATCAATCAACCACAAAGATGCATATAAACATTAAAGCACATACATTGACAACATGAGATATAAGAATTATTCCCAATATAAGCACACCCACACTAGTACCACCAATAGAAAGATGATTACCACAAAGAAAAAGCATGGATCATCACAAAGGTATAATTTCTTCATGCACAAGTCAACTAGCTGAAGCTCTAGCGTAAGATTTACTCACTTAGGAAGCACCTAATTGAGTTTAAAAGTCTAAACACACTTGCGGTGAAATAGGTTAGATAGAGGAGGGATAGCTCTTCTCATTGTTGTTTTATTGAAGTTAAAATTTTAAATGTTGTAGGGTTAGGAAGAGACTTTTAGGGTTTGAATTTTGTCAAGAGTAGGTTAACCATAGGGGGTCTAGGTTTTTCTTTTTCTTTTTCTAGTATTTAGCATAAAAGGAGATTTAAAGTTACATCTAAAACTTCTCTTTAAATGAAATGTGTTCTCCTTTTGCATTCCTCACTCCCTTCTCGATGTAGATGTCAAATATGTAGGGGAGAGAGATCTTTCCCTAAAGGTCATAGATTTAAATGTTTCTAGCCTAGCCTAATATAGGGAGTACGATGCCTATTTTCTATCAACCATATCCACTCGAGGCTACAAGAACAATCAAATCATACACATGCATATACAAAAATAAATATATACATATACATATCACATGTAAAAAAAAATGCAAAGAATTTTGATACATCAAAATGCATATTTCTTCATTAAAATAAAAATAAAATCTATACAAATTGATTATACTATTGGTAATCATACATGGAAATTGGTTTATGACCTAACCTATTTTCTCCTACTCTTGACTTTGTTTATCCCAAATACACACATTCATATCAAGGAAAGCATTCCTATCAATGAAATTCCTTACTTCTCTCCTCTCTATCTTACTAATTTCTCCAATTCACCACAAAAATATTCCTTATTCCAATCTAGATCTTACCTTCCTACCCTTGATCTTTCCCCTCTTAATTCCCATGTTATATATTATCTCTTCAAATGCATGAAGATTAAATATAATCACATTGGAGAGAATGAAAGCCTATATCTAAAGCCTCCTCTTCTTGCTAATTAGTTTTCTCCTACACAATAATTGGCAATATCCAACACCTCTATGTTGACTCTAATATTGGATAGATAATTGGATCCCCTTTTATGATCTCTTCCTTTATTTTCATGTATCATTATTTTTATTTTTTGTCCCTGTCATAACATTGCCTCCTCTATCATGTGGCCTTCTCTATCACTTTCATTTTTTCATGATTATCCTAACTTAGATACCTATATTACTTATTGATTTCTAATATCTAAAATTTGCATGTATCTTTGTATTATCTCTTATTTTATGTGCACCCCTTACTTTCTTCTATATTCTTTTCCCTCTCAAATTGTTGCTCAAAATCCCTATATATGTGCAGCCAAATTAACATATTAATTGTTGGGACTGATGAAGTACCAAGTTGAATTGTTAGTACCCTACTCAAATCCTCTTCCCTATATTTGATATCAATAAATGTTCTTTTAGGTGAAGATGAATAACTTTTCAAATAAATGGTCAATAAAATTTGCAAAACTAAAATTTTTATGGCTACACAAGATGTATATACAATTTTTATTGTTGACCATGATGCCCCTTTATCTATTTCATTCACTAGGGTAAAAGGTAGGCTTCCATTTTATATAACCTTAATTAATTATAGGAAACCCTCCTATAAAACTAAGGGGGTTATCCATTATGACGAAGTTGCTCCTACCTTAACTAATTAAACTATGCAATCAATTGCACACTTAAGTACTTCTAAATTCAAAAATATTAAACATTCCCTCATAGTGCCTAATTTTTTTATTTGAAAATGATATGGTAGTAGAATTCAAGAATTAGGGACTTTATTCCTTACTTGAAAGATTTTTGTTTTTAAATCTTAGCTTTGCAAGAATCACATAATGACAAATGAGATTTTATATCAAGAGGATTGGTGATATTCCAAGTGTAGCTAGTTAAAGATATTTATGCTCACTTTTAGGAAGAAACAAATGTAGTCCTATCCTATCCAACCTACAAAGAAATTCCTAAAGACTAAGGGGAAAAGAGGAAAGGAAGAGAGAAGAAAAAATGGAACAAGAGGAATTTTTTTTTTATGTAGAAGAAAAAATTACCAAATTTAAAATTTCCCTATGAACATAAGATTAACAACTTATTCCATTTTCAATTTTACCAAAACATATGACATATCTATTTTGAGAGTTTGAGGAAAACCATATATATTTCATGATCATGATTATAGTATAAACAATAAAAGGAACCATCACCATATTACATTTGTTGAAAAGAACCCATGGAATTCACAAATAAACATTAACTAAGGTCAATGAAATATGTTCACAAAGAACATTAATATAAAATACAAATTTTTTTGCTAACAAAATTTTAAAGTCTTAAATTGAACTAAAAGTTCTATCCAAGCATTCAAATATGTAGGAGAACAAGTCTCCTTCCATTTCTCATTGATATTTTTATATTTATGGCATATCTTCTATTTTATGTACATTGTTCATTACATATTGATCTACTCCCTTAGATTTAGCAAAGATTGCCCTACTAGTATATATGTTGACCATATTAGTTACATCACATTTAGTTGGCTTAATATGTAGATGCAACCTATTCTAATGGATAGGACCACATATTTAGCAAAGATTTCCCTACTAGTATGCATGTTGACCATATTAGTTACATCACATTTAGTTGGCTTAATATGTAGATGTAACCTATTCTAATGGATAGGACCACATATGCAGTCTAAGTGTCTGTAACAAGTTCATGTACATGGACTATCCTCAACTATAATTATAATTTACAAAATTTGAATCAATTATATCAATAAACTTACAATACATTTTAATAATACATCAAGAAAGATTAAATGTATAAATAATAAATAATAAATGTTAGATAATATTGACTAATAATTAAAAGTTAATTGGTAGAATATTAATTTATTTCATTCGTAAAAATTAAATAAAATATAGATTTTATAAATAAAAAAAATATTTATTTAGACAAACATATTTAAGTTGTCTATTTTTCCTAAACCATTGATTATAAGGTTGTCAAATTTATTATGTTAGAGTTGAAATTTTTATATTTATTAAAATATTAACCACTACTTTTTATATTTATCTATATATTTTATATTTCAAAATTAAGTATATATATATATATATATACTTTATAATTCAAAATTAATTATTTACAGATAAGATAAATTTAATATAATTATGTGAATAAAATAAAATAATTAAAATTCATCTTGAAGTAATTTTCTTAAATAAACAAAAATAACTTATTATTACTTTCAAGTAAAATAAAATATCTCTCTATTAAATTTGATTAAACACAAAACTTAAAAAAAAGGTCATAATTAAAAATATTTTATTTTCAACCTTAAACTTATATAAAATGAATTCTATCTTTCGTCCTTATAATTATATAAAATACATCTTATTAATATTCCAATAATTTTTTTTCTTAAATCACTTGATTAAAATTTAGAAATTCTAAATTTAGAAATTCTAATTTTATATTTAATATAAAATATTATGTCTTTCATCTCTTAACCTCTTATATGCAACTCTTAAATGCATTAGAATAAAAACATATCTTAAATCATTTGATTTAAATTTAATAATTACAATTGCATTTTATAAAATAAAATATAATGTCTCACGTCCTATCCTGCTTCTACTTATAATCTGTTTTCTGCCTTCTTTTTATTTCAACCAATGCATGTGGGATTAAAAACCCTGCGCATCAAACCAAATATTTCTCTTTGGCACAGTAGACCAACATTGACGTGCTTGCTGCAGAGAGGACAACGGCTCTTGCTTCTGCATATTCTGTAAAACATACTCCTTCAATAATCACCTTTCAAATTATTGAGATAGAGTGATCGAATCTGGAGATTTTACAACTCCCACGGTAACGGAACAGAGGAAACCGTAAATAAAATCCGTACAACAGAAACGGAAAGAGGAACGGAATGGAAACGGGACGGCAACAGCAAATGTAAAATCATTCCACCGAAACAGAAAATGTACATAGTAAAAGGGCCCCACATGACCCGGCCACCTAAGCAGTCGAATGCTTAGAGTTTGATTGCCAGTGAGCGAAGCCCCCAATAGAACCTTTATCTCCACCAGCCACTGCTAATGAACTACAAGAATTCACTGAAATAATCACAGCAATTGCTAGGAACAAATACCTCATTGCCATTTCAATAACCATAGCGTTTGTATTTTTCTAACACTTTCTTTTACATAGTGCGTAGATGGTGCTTTGTTTCTGCTATGTTCTCGAATTTAAATAGAAAATAAACAGACTGAACATCATGGCCGATGTTATGCTGTCAATTCCGCGTAAATGAATTGAGATATTTGACTGCCTAGTTGAGCCAATTAACTCCAGAAGGTATCTCAATCAACGGATCACAGAAATCACTTCTTTCTTTCGTCACTCCCACGTTCTTTCTGTACGGGGAATCAAGCAAAGAAAAGATATGACAGCGCACTCAGACCACTCCGTGCTTTCGCCATTGGCTCAGGACTGATTGTAAGTCAAGACAGTTGAAGTCTTGTGTGCCAGACGACAGACGGACACGTTTTCTCCGATTTTTTCGTTTTCCTTAAATAATCTCTTAAAGTAGGCTTTGGTTTTTTCGCATTTATAAAATATTGAAAACAAAAATCCTCGTCCGTATTTTGTAGTTTTTTTTTTTTTTCAAGACTTCTAACTATAATATATTTTTATTACAAAATGTTTAATATTCCTTTTTATTTTTCAATGAGTTTGTTTTATTTTTCGAAATTTTAATTATATTTTGTTAAGTTTTTATTTTTAATTTTTATTATTAATTATAATTGGAGTTAAAAAATATTCATTATGTAAATAAAAATTATTCTAATGAAATTAATATTATTATCTTTTCATGTAATATCAATTTTAAGTTTTTTAAGTTATGGATTAGTTTTCTATTTGCAAGTGTTGATGAGAACCGAATTTAGTTAATCATTACATAGACTAGTAGTTAACTCAATGAGTTGTAGTTATAGTATGGTGACACCATCTATGGTATAGTTCATAATAAATGTTCATAAGGGATGTCATTGCTATAAAGGTGAATACAAAATATTTTGTATTATTTGATGAATATAAATTTCATTAACTAGTAATTGGATCCATAGATTTAATGGCCATGATAATAAAAACATTATAATAAAAAACTTATTAGAAAATAATATTTTATAAATAAAATTTTAATTAAATATAATATGTATATATTTTTAATTTTTAATTATATAGATGTAGCATAAATAATTTTTATTATAAAGTAGTAAAAAAATAATTAGAACTAAATGGCTTTTCAAAACTTCATCTATCTAAAATTTATCAGAATTAAGTTAAATTATGTCTATCTTTTTCTATCTTTTATCATTCCTTTCTCAACATGAATACACCTTAGAGGGTTTTTGGGACATGAAATAGATCTATTGATAGAACTCAAAAGTTTTCATCATGAGAGGACAAGTGGTTCAATGGTGAAATATCTCACTATCCATATTAAGGAGGTTCTAAGGTTTGGTGTTACCCTTTATATTATTGTCATTAATATATCTATACAATCCTTAGTGAAAATTAATACAAACAAAAATTAAAATTAAAATATATGTAAAAATACCTAAATGACTCAAATAACTCTTTTATTTGAATGAAAACTAATTAATTCAATATTTATCAAATAAATGGAATTCATTATTGACCATTTTTTTGTAGGGATGAAGTTTAAAATGATTACTGACTATTGGGTTGTTGAAGTTGTTGAAGACTATGATGTTTAAGTAGAGAGTAGGGAGATGGAACACATTGTACACAAAACATCTATACATAGTATACTGAGTTTGAATCATGATTGGCATAATAATAAAAATGAAAAATAAAAAAAATCTAAAAAAATATTATTTTGGTCTTGAGGTCATAAATTAACAATAGTGTGAAAACCAGCGATAAAAAAGATTGAAATTCCAAGCACATTAAACATGAATTTGCACAAAACCTATCTCAAAATGAAGTGAATAACATTAGGAATGATTACAAAGTTATAGGTTTAGGATGCACTTGTCAAGAATGACAAGTGTCCTAGTAAATTTGAGTTATCAAAAGACCAACTCAACATAGAGGTGTAGTGGTGTCAAAGTGACTCATTTGATGAGGGAGATGTGGTACCTAAGTCCCATCAATCAAGGAGTGCTGACACACACTTTCCTAATATTCCTAATTAACTTAAGTAAATAATACTATTTACCTAAGTAAGCTTAACTAAGGTGAAATATTAATAATTACACCAATACCCCCCCTAAGCACAACTTAGGTGTGCACAAAAAACAATGAAATTTTGAGTCCCTAATAAGGTACTCATTTACAATGTAGTCTCTTACAAATGATGGGGAAAGATAGAAAACCCAATGCGAAAAAACTATCCTCCAAAAAAAGAGTGTTTCATATTTTCTTCCTTTTGTGATGTTGTTGCTCATTGTATTTCTTTATTGTTAACTACATTTGGCTCCTTTTGTTGATTCGGCTCCATACTTAGTTGCGATTTTCAAATTTATAGAAAATTGAAAGAAATTTGGAGTGGATTTTTAATCACAACTCTTTGACATCCCCCCATTTTAATATTTTTCATTTCCCCCTTTGTTTGGCACTTTATTTTACTGCACATATTTGCATACAAGAATGATGGTGAAAAATGGCACTTTATGTTAGTATGAAACCACCATCATTGAATAGAGTTTGAAAAATTAAATTTTCACCCTATTGCAAATTTACACCAATAAAAAAAGTTTGCATTTACAAAATTGAGAAAATCAAATATTTTAAGAAGTTAGACAAAAGAGAATAGAAAATAATAAAGCCCTCATGGAGTGAAAAAAAAACAAGGGTTGAAACCCCACATGACCAAGAACACTGCACCCTTTTCTTGCTTTAATCTCGACTCCCATCACAGATTTTCAAATCCTCTTGATGGCACTCAAATTTTCCAGACCAAGTTGCAGATTTGACTAGTTGACTGAAATATTTTTTGCGCCCCTTTAGGCTCCCAACATGCATAGAGAAATCACATGTGAACATTGTGTTAATTTGTATAACCCAGCAACAAATTAATTGCTTAATAAATTCATAGAAAGAAATCTGATTTATAACAATTAATACAACTGGGTTAATTAACAACTAATAATAGTGGAAGAAAAAATAACAATAAGCCAATCACAAAAAGACAATAACACAAATTTACCCAGGAAACCCCAATGCGGGGAAAAACTTGCAAATGTTGGATCTTCTATTTAGCCTAGCAGCAAAATTTTCTTTCAAAAATACAATATGAGTTTGCTACATCAATCTTATATTTATAGAGCCTAGCTGCTTTACTTAGCGTGCAAGGAAATAATCTTTCCTTGCTTTCTTTGGCTTTAATTACACATAAAATCACTCTTGGATTTATCTTATCCTAACAGACTCAGAAACATTCTATTAAAGAATAAAAATCATGTTCTTGCTAAAAATCCAACTCAAATTGTTTTAAAGCATATCTAATCTTGAGTTTCTTTAAAACAAATCCACATCCCACCTTTTGAGCTACAAAAATCAACACATTGCATATTTGAGGCATCGCTCACTACAGATTTGTCCTCTCTTAGTGCAAATTTATGGGCCCAAATTAGAGGGCGATGCAAGGAATGGTGGCCTCGGCCACTTGATTGGTGGTGCTACCTACAAATGTGGGCAACAACAATTCATAATGCCCCCAAGCATGGGCGTGAAGAGGAATACAAATTTTGAAAAAGTCTTGAGTCCCTTGCTTAGACGCCTCTTGAAGTTGTGTCAGGTCATCAATTTGGAAAATCCCACCATGAACAACAACCTACTCATTTAGAGTAGAGAATAGTGTGCCTTTACCACAACAAAGCGGGCCTCCACTTGATGCGTCAGCCCTCTCCACAACAAATTGCGCCTCTTATAGCTAATCTTGTGGGTTTGTGGCCTGGATCAACCCCCAAAATAGAGGTGTCTCCTCCATGCACACCCAGCCTATAGTGATGAGGAAAAATGGAAAGAGATTTGATGAGATTCAACTTTTGAACAATGATTTTGAATAAAAAAAGAGATTTTCAACTGTTTAAGAAACAAAGAAAATCTTCATGCCCTCGAACAATCGCTATTCACTGCATTCGGCTTTGGCCTAAAAATGTCCTTGTTTTATCTCATATCATGTGAAAACTAGGGATCCCAAAGACTAAAATTCCAAGTATAGTAAATATGAATTTGCACAAAACGTATCTCAAAATAAAGTGAATAACATTAGGAATGATTACAAAGTAATGAGTTTAGGATGTACTTGTCAAGAATGATTAGTGTCCTAGTAAACCTGAGTTATCAAAAGACCAACTCGACTTAGAGGTGTAGTGGTGTCAAAGTAACTCACTTGATGAGGGAGATGTGGTACCTAACTCCCATCAATCAAGGAGTGATGGCACACACTTGCCTAATATTCCTAATTAACTTAAGTAAACAATACTATTTACCTAAGTAAGCTTAACTAAGTTGAAATATTAATAATTACACCAATAATTAGAAATCAAAATAATCTCATTAATTTTGATAAAGGATGTTAAAGTTAAAAATAAAATTAGTAGAGCATGAAGAAAATAATAAACTTGAAAATGGAAATAATATTAACATCAATGAAGATTATTTCAAATATTTTCAAGGTTGAACAATTGTTAGTGTTATGAAACTTTTTTCTCACTAAAATATATTTAAATAAATAATTTTTTTGAATGGAATATTATGTAATAAATCAATTGAAGATAAAGAGATGTAAAAATATAAGGGGAATATAATTATTTTTAAGTTAATGAAATTAAAAAACCCTTATTAAATACCATGGTTGTATTGAAGTTAATTCTTACATGAAGATTACAATTAAAAGATTGAAATGTAATTTATGATTTGGTGTACTAGTTGGAACCAACCTTCACATTATTGTTTGAACCCATAAAATAAATGTAAAGGGATATAAGAAATTTTCTCGGATCGCTTAGGGAAGGAAAATTGGTTTCACAAGTGATGACTATTATAGAAGGTGTACACTGATATCTTATAATTCAAAGTATAGTGTCCACTTGGGATTATCATAAACAAAGTTGTCATTTGTATGCACATGTATTTTGTTCTATTCTAAATAAGAATTATTTATCCTTGAGTGGTCAAATGTCAAAAGGATAAACCATTAATTTCATCCTAAAGTGAAAGAAATTATATCTAGATTTTTGAATTAGATATTTATTCTTCACTAAGAAATTATTTGTTTTAAAGAAATAATAGAATAATTCTATATTTTAGTTTTTCTTTTCTTTTCAAGATAATTTAAGAATTTTTTTCATTTAAATTATTTTGTATAATTTCATTTGTAAATATTGGTATTGAATTTGAAATTATCAGATTATATATTTAAAATATTGTTTCATCATATTGTGTTATCTAAAACTGTAACGCCCTACCAAGGAACCTAGAGAACAAAAAATATATAACAAAATAATCAAACAATTTTATTTTTTTAAACCATTTGAACAACTTAAGAACATAAATACATAAACGCATACATTCTCAAGGTCCCATGACAATACTACTTTAAAAATTAAAAGTAGGAACATCGTAACACAACACCATTAACATAAAACACAAAGATAAACTATATTCCAAATGAATGATACAATTACAAATCATGATGGAATCAAGTTACATTAAAATTACATCAAGCGAGATTATGATAAATCTCATAACATCAAAATCATAATACAATAAAGAATCTTATAACTTATCAAGATAATATACAATACGAATGAAGATCATGTACAACCATCCATCTCATTCACAAGCACACTCATCCTCCAACTCCATGAACAAAGTGAATCCAAGAACCTGTCAAGAACAATCTCATCTCAAGTTGCATAACCTACAAGGGGACCCAGTGGAGGAAAAAGCATGTTCCTCCCAACTGCGTGGTACCCTAAGGTCCACTCTCTCCGTGCTAGAAGATAATACCAGGTCCACAAGTCAATCAAACATACAAGAGAATAGAACATAACATCACATGGCTAACAATCACATAATGACATGATGACATAATGACATCAAACCATAGTAATCACAACATGTGCTTCTAGAGACGACCACAATACAATAGTTAACTCTACACAAGAGACTACAAACATGGTTCACATAAGAGTGTCATCACATAGTTTATTGTAGGTTATCCTGGTGAATATTCCTAGACTACCTGCCCTCATCTAGAGTTACCCTGGTAGTCTCTAATGATTCTCAACTGCTAAGAAAACTAATGTTGAGTCGAATTACCTTTCAAGAAGACAAGGTAGATGATGATGCCATTCCAAGCCATCTCAACCTAACCTTAATCTATACAAGCACTAAGGTACAAGGCGAGGCAATCAATTATTTAAATTACATAATGAATTCTACCCAACCCCTAGTATATTTAATTAGGTTTTCAATAAACTATAAACCCTCGTTAGGTTACCTTGGTTACCTCTTAGGGTATCTAGCCCCTAACTAAAGCCAGTCTTCCAATAAGCAAAAGAAAGATCTCATAACATATAGGATAGCCAACATGCACAAATATGAATAGGGCATGATCACATTTCATCCATGACATAAAACATCATACTCACATTCACCACATAGGTATCATAAAGAACATGCATGACTTGACTTCAACAAATCCTATAGAAGAATTGTGAAGCTCAACAAACTCAAACAATTCTTTAAAAGAATACACAAGCCTCAGGAAAAAACATAAGTTCCACAACACATGAAACACCTATACCTTAAAGTATAGTAAATCACATTCATCAATACCTACCGAGATATAAAAACAAAATGACATTAAACTAGAGACGTTTATATCCTTTTATTTAACAAAACACATAATCAAAACATCACTTTAAATATAAAATTAGTTTTTCTTTTATTTAAATTCAAGACAAAACACACCTTTAACATAAAAAATTTACATCTATCTTTTCGTAATAACAAAATTCTTTAATAAGTATACTTTAAAATAAAATATAAGTTTAGAGAACTTCAAATCATAACAAATGGAGTTAATATAAGAATTTCAATCCCTTAATAAATTGATTTAATATATAAAAAACTCCATTTTAATACAATAGAAATGTCAACTAAATTGAATATAAATATAAATCTGAGACTTTCCATTCTTGATAAAGAAATCAATATAAATAAAAATTTCATTTAAATATAAACACAATATATTTCTACAAATAAAAGTAGATATTCACCTTTATTATTTAAATCAAACGACAAATAATAACAAAAAGAACTATTGCATAATAAAAACAATAACTTAACTTTTCCATAGTTTACATACTATTATTGATGCATAGATTGCATCTAGTTAAAACATGCAAATTTCATTTTAAACACCATATGGATTACCCACGATAATTATGTTAAGGAAATTTCTCTTAAATACAAGGATACAAATCACTCTAAGCATGTAGTAAAAATGAGTGTATAAATAGATAACAAGTATCAATAAAGGCGTGAAAAGCGGTAGAAAGAAACAATAGTGACTCAGAAGAAACTAAAGCACCATCCTCTAAAAGGTTCCCAATGAAACATATAACAAATAAAGGACTCCCTATCCCATTGAACACCATCACTATCAAATGTAGGCGACATTTACTTGCTACACCATAAAGGTAACTCCTGAAAAGAAATTCATAGGTGCGGTTGGGAAGGGTAAGCAATAGATAATCATTATCTAAAGTTTGGGTAAATTGCACAAAATTAAAATATATCTTATAGACAACGAAGAAATGAGTTCCCACTTAATAGAAGAAATATTATATAGCTTAAAACACCAAACTAGAGGGGATGCGTGAACTCAAACAAAACTAGATTTTGTTTATTGTTTTCTCACATATCCATAAACTCATTTTTTCCTAGATTTTAAAATATCAAAAGTTTAACTTAAATAAGTAAAAATATTCAGATTCCATAGTACACACTAGAGAATAAATAAACCTAAGGTAGATCTAAGATCTGATAAACAAAAATCAACTAGAAAGTTTAGTGCTGACATCTCCAAATAGATATACATCACTCCATTTTGGCTGCATTCATTTGATTTCAAAATAGAGATGTTATCTATAGGCTTTTCAATTTCAACAATATCTAAAGGTGAATTTTACCAAATAATCTAAGGTGAACAAGATTAAGACAATCATGGTTTTGCTATATTTTACTTTTAAATTTGAAAGCTCACTCCATTTCTTGTTGCGTGTGCAAGTTTGGTTGGGTTTATCTTTTCCAAACAAGCATGAATATTTTCCATTGCAAACTAATATCAGGCACAACCTTCAAAAACTACTAATTAATAAATTTCATAACAAAGAAGAGAACCTGTTATTCTCATTCAAATCAATCAAGAATTTGATGAAAAATTCAACAATTCCCAACCAAAAATTTTCCAAAAACCAAAATAGTGCCAAGAAGTTTTTTTTTCCAGAAAACTATCATGCAAAAACTCTTTCCAAAACAACTACCATCAAAAATAATTTCTTTAAAAAAAAAAAAAGCTTTCAATTTTCCCTTATTAATTAACTCACAATTACCAAACTTAGCTCAAAGTTAGCATGCAATTCCAACTGATCATTCAGTTCAAATTAAATAAACACTCAAAATAGCATCTCTAACTTAAAGTAAAGTTTCAAGATATTTTCACATCTTTAGTTGAAACAAAAATTCAATTTTATCAACTTTCAACATTTAAATTTGCACATTAAATAAATAAATAAATATTCTATTATGCAATACTAACGATTACATTTAAATAAATATATCGTTTAATTAATTTAATTAATCAAACTCTTTTAAAAACAACATTACAACTTCAATTATCAAAATATCTAAACATCAATATTTTAACTTAACATTTCAACATTATCAATTAAATCATTGACTATCAATAAACCATTAAACTAACAAATCAGTGAATTTCCAACATGACGAAGACAATGATGACATGACTAGACCAAGCAACAAAACAAAAATGATGGGTGGAAAACGGATACACGTTCAGTGAAGAATGATGGCTAATGATGGACCTAACACTATCTCCAAAACAACATATTTCCATTGGGTGAGGGCATGCTCAGAGCCAAGAAGTAGGTGGAGATTATTCCTGGTACCTACAAATTGCATGGAACAACATCGTTAAACATATCATCATAAATCAACAATCACACTATGAAAGAGAGTCGCAATGTAGTAGGGTACTCATGAGTGAGTTATACTACACTGTCTCCTTCACCAAGACTAAAAAACATCATTATATCATAAAAAAAAAATTACATCATGATAACCTCATTAAAACTTAGAAACAACATAAACCATAACACACACATGTCAATCATAATGTCATCACACGAACATAACCAGATGATCACAATGTCTAATGTATCATCCACAAAGTACAACAACTAACATAACATCTATGTTGTAACTAATAAAAAATGTAATATAGTATCCAAAACAACTTAACAACTAGCAAACAAACATAAGAAAAATGAAACACATAGTAGCAACTAAGGGACACTACATCCTCCCCCCTAAGTTTTGACTTACTCCTGGAAGTCGCAAGATAAAGTACAATTATACACAACATCATATAACCATCTTGAATTAGAAGCATAGTGAACATAAACATAAGTCACATGTTACAAAGACTCAAGTTTATCCAACACAATAAAACTCCATAATTCCATGTAACATAAACATCAGTAAGGGAAGTCATACTCATCCAAGTCAAATACTATCAACCAAACAAATCAAAATTGTGCAACGACCACCAACAAAGTATCAAAGTACACATCACATCATAAAAAAGTGTCAAGAGCACATCACAAACATAATAAGTGTTAGTCTAATGAAGGAAACAAGAAAAATACTACATCCCTCCTTCCACTAATAGACTACTCGCTATCCGATAGGGGACACTCCTTAGGGTCCTCATGTTCGAATCCATAACTGCCTTCATGGAAGAAAAAGGTTGTGTATGAAGGATTTTCTTCTCTTCCTTAGACAAAATAGGTGCGTTAGGTCCACACCCCAATGCCCAATCCCGGATAGCGGTCGGTTCTTCACTTTAACTGTGTGTCCTGGCTCTTCAATCTTCCCTTTTTTCAAAATATTGAGCTAAGAGAGGGCTTGGGCCAAGGTCTCATCATCGAAAATACAAGGTGGAGCTTCTGGTGTGGGGTTTCCTTTGATGACCACACCCTTCTTGGTAGCCTTCATTTCCTTTCCTTTCCTCTTTTTGACCTTTGACCTTCCCATCCTTGCACACAAACTGGTGTAACATTAGACTCTAATAAAATTCTAAGTCCCAACTAATCCTAATTTAACATACATATACACAAAGTATTCCACTTAATTCATTATACACAACTAATCATAACTTAACATACATATACACAACATTTCCAACAACATCCAAAATCTTACACCTTTTCAGAATCAAGAAAACATGATTTATCACTTATCACATTCACACGCTACATAAATGTCCATAATGCATTCACCCGATAGAAAGGATATCAGTGCATTGTGCACTACACCGAGGGTCCTATTCTTTCTACTAGTTTTATGTACTATTGGACCAACACCAGCTAAAAACAACTCTTGGGTAAACAAGCGTGAAAAAACCAAGAAGAGAAAACATAACTCAAGAGTACAACACCTCGGTCAATGTAATGGGCTCACAAATATCTACAGTACCCAGTGTTAGAACCTTGTGCTCTGATACCAACTATAATGTCCTGCTAGGGAACCTAGAGACCAACACATATAACAAAATAACCGAACATTTTTTTTTATTCAAGGGGTAAATGCTTTTGACTAGAGCTATGAACCAGATACAACCATTCAACAATACCACCCCAATGGGGGTTGAACCTTGGTGGAAAGAACAACAATGCCACCAATAAACCATCACACCATGCCAATACCGGCAACCGAACATTTTTTTTAAAAAACCATTCAATTATAACATAAGAACATAAGTACATAAAAACATACATTCTTAGGGTTCCATGACAATGCTACTTTAACAATTACAAGTAGGAACATCATAACACAAAACCATTAATATAAAATGAAAAGATAAACTATATTCCAAATGAATGATACAATTACAAATCATGACAGAATCAAGTTACATTCAAATTACATCAAGTGAGATTATGATAAATCTCATAACACCAAAATCATAATACAATAAAGCCTATTATAAGTTATCAAGATAGTATAAAATACAAATGACGATTATGTAGAACCATCCATCTCATCCACGAGCATGCTCAGTGTCCAACTCCATGAACAAAGTGAATCCAAGAATTTGTCAAGAACAATCTCATCTCGAGTTGCATAACCTACAAGGGGACCCAATGGAGGAAAAGCATGTTCCTACCAACCACATGGTACCCTAAGGTCCACTCCCTCCATGCTAGGAGATAATATCAGGTCCACAAGTCAATTAAACATACAAGAGAATAGAACATAACATAACAACATGACAACATAACAACATCAAACCATAGTAATACAACATATGCTTCCAAATATTACCACAATACAATAGTTAACTCTACAGAAGAGACTACAAACATGCTTTAGGTAAGAGTGTCATCACATAGTTTATTTTAGGTTACCCTAGTGAATCTTCCTAGAATAACAACCCTCATCTAGAGTTACCTTGGTAGTCTCTACTGATTCTCAGCCCCTAAGAAAACTCATGTGGAGTTGAATCACCTTTCAAGAAGACAAGGTAGATGACCATGCCATTCTAGGCCATCTCAACCTAACCTTACTTTATACAAGCACTAAGGTACAAGGAAAGACAATCAATTATCTAAATTACATAATGAATTCTACCCAACCCCTAGTATATTTAATTAAGTTTTCACTGAATTATAAACCCTCATTAGATTACCCTGGTTACCTCTCAGGTTATCCGGCCCCTAACAAAATCCACTCTTCCTATAAGCAAAAGCAAGATCTCACAACATATAGGATAGCTAACACACACAAATATGAATAGGGTATGATCACATTTCATCCATGACATAAAACATCATACTCTCATTCACCACATAGGTATCATAAACAACATGCATAACCCGACTTCAACAAATCCTACACAAGAATTGCAAAACTCAACTAACTCAAACAATTCTTTAAAAGAATACACAAGCCTCAGGAAAAAACATAAGTTCCCGAACACATGAAACACCTTTTACCTTAGAGTATAGTAAATCACATTCATCAATATCTACTGAGATATCAAAACAAAATGACATTAAACTAGAGATGTTTATATCCTTTTATTTAACAAAACACATAATCACAACATCACTTTAATTACAAATTTACTTTTTCTTTTATTTAAATTCAAGACAAAATACACCTTTAACTTAAATTTTTTACATTAATCCTTTTGTAATAACAAAATTCTTTAAGTTTTTTTACAGCCAAGTATGTGCAGGATCATCATGGAAAAAATAGGCCCTTAAGTGGCAAAAAAATCAGAAAAATCAAAGTTAGGAAACTTTATATAAAAATTTGAATAAGTTATCTATATTATTTCAAAAATATGTAAGAATACAATCTAGAGAAAATTGAATGTAGTTTCTAAACAACTAGGTTAGTTTAAAAAAAAAAACTATTTAGTGAAAATTTAAAATTTCAATGCAATAGTACTTAAATTTTAGGGAAAAAATAAGAAGTAGGTGTCTGTTTGACCACCCTAACGACAATAAAATTATAATATTTTTTTATAAGATTTTAGATATAAGTAGACGACTCATGTCACGATGTGATGCATATTTTTTTACAATTTTTTCCAAGTAAACAATTAATTATAAATTTTTATTACAACTTTTAAAAAATATAAAAAACTCATATGTCTTACCACCTTAACTTGGTCAAAACTTCATGAAATTCAATTTTTCTTTTTTTAATCCTATAGTATGTGAAGCATAGAATGTAACACATGTTTTAGATTCAAAAAATGTTATACCATTTGAAAGCTATAGATTTTTTCAATCAGATATCAATCAGGACTTTAGTCGTAATTTGAATAGAAAATGAATAATAATTACTTATTAAATTCAAAGTAAAGCATGATTTATATTGGTGGAAAGCTTAGAATCTCCTTTAAAAACCCTTTTCATTTCATCAATTTTGGGTAAAAACAGGTCGTTAGCCACATACCCACCATATTGCCATTTTCTGGCTCATCATGATCCATCACATACCCAACCTTTCTAACTGTGATGTCTTTATTGAATCTTTCTTTATTTTGTAAACTTTGTGGTTTCAGGTCCTTGTAAAACCCATTTTTTCCTCTTTCAAAAACCAAATTCTTTAAGTATTCTTTAAAATCAAATATAATTTTACAGAACTTCAAATCATAACAAATGGAGTTAATATAAGAATTCCAATCCTTTAATAAATAGATTTAATATATAAAAACTCTATTTAAATGGAATATAAATCTCAACTAAACTGAATATAAATATAAATCCAAGACTTTTCATTCTTGATAAAAAAATCAATATAAATAAAAATTTCATTTAACTATAAACACAATATATTTCTACAAATAAAATTAGATATTCACCTTTATTATTTAAATCAAATGGAAAATAATAACAAAAAGAACTATTGCATAATAAAAACAATAACTTAACTTTTCCATGGTTTACATACTATTGTTTTTGATAAAGAGGAAAAATAGGTTTTGAATGGACCCGAAACCATTTACAATAGGTTTTGAATGGACCTAAAACCATCAGGTTTTGAAGGGACCCAAAACCTAGACAAGGATGGTTAGGTTGGCAGAAGAGAATTCAATAAAGCCTTGTAGCAAAACAAAGACAAACCAGTAGCCAAACCCAGCTACAACCTAAAACCTAGATATTACATAGATCTAGAACCCATTTATTTTGACGGGACCGACAACCCAAGACAACCAAGTTTTTGTAGGGACCAAAAACCCAAGAGAGAAGCCTACATCAACCAAGCCATAGTAAACCAGTCACTCAAGTAGATTAGTCTCTCCAAACCACTAGAATAAATAACTAATACATAGGTCTATAGAAGGAGAGGCCCAAAAGTATACAAAACCTTTCCCATCAACATACCCTCTCCCCATCTATAGGAGAGGTCATTCCAAGAATCCAAGGCTCCAAGTGTGTTCCATAAAAACCAGTTGCTCTCTCCACCTCTATAGGAGAGAAAACCTAGCTCACCCAAACCACTATAGTCATAGCACTCCTGCATAACTCCATTCCACCTCAATAGAAATGGGAACCCCCTTAATGGGAAAAGTCGGAAGACAACTTCAACCATCGAATACACCTCAACTTGAGAGGGAGAGGACTACACCTCCAAAGGAGAGGTCTTCACCTCGATAGAAGACCTAGTATTCAGAGAGAAAGAAGGGATTGCAGTAAGGAGGAAAACCAAAGAAAGCAACAAAATTAGTAACAACTGGGTTTTCAAAATTATCTCTAAAAGCCACCCAACCCTCAAAACCTTCAACACATAACAAAGTTGATACAACATCAAATCCAACCCCACAGGGAGGTCCAACCAAAACACTAGTCCCCATACACCAACAAAGAATAATAAGGCACACATGGGCCACAACATAAGCAAGGGATTAAGAAAGACACTTGCTTTCATCCTGAAAAACTCTTGGAGACAGTAGTGCAGGTCAACACAAAACTCAACAGAGCATAGGGAAGAAAAAACCTAAATTTGAGTGACATTACCAGTCCACCAAATGGGCCAATAGCCCAAAACATTCTCCAAACAAAGATAATAGACAAAGAAATCCATGAACCATTTGGAAACCACAACCATGCCAACAAAACCCCTACAAGAGAGCTACCAAACAGAGGAAGTGCAAAAGCAAAGAACACCCCAGAAAAGATGAGAAGAAGAAAGGGCCAACAAATAAGGCCTCCAAACCATCTTGCTACATCAAGCAGAACTAGAAATAGACCCCTTCTTCAACCCATAAACTCCAAGGAATCCCCAACAAATTTACACTCCCAGCCAAAAGGAAACCTCATCCAACCCTCCAAGCCACCAAACAGTGAATGCATAGAAGCAACGAACACCCCAGAAGAAGTGAGAAGAAGAAAGTGCCAACAAATAAAGCCCCCAAGCCATCCTACTACCCTGACCAAAACCATAAATAAGCCCTGTCTTCAACCCATAAACTTCAAGGAAGCCCACACAACCCCACACACCCTACAGGGAAAAGAAAAATGGAAGGGGCAACCATCCAACATAAAAAAACCCAGAGGGAAATAGATTTACCCTCCTACGTCCATCTAAAGCCATAGCAACAACAAAAACCCATCCTAGGGCATCAAATGATTCCCCACCTATAGCACCACTGAAGAGCACCAATAGGGGAGACACAAAGAAAGCATCCAACAAAGAAAAATCTAGAGAACCATCTCTAGCCATCATAGAAAAAGAAAAATAGTCTCCAATTCTGAACTAAACAAGATGCCAAGCACTAACAAATTCCTCCTTACCTTCAACACTAACAGCCCCTCCTATAGGAGCCATCCTTCTATCTTCCACTGGTGACAATGTCTAACCCAACGCCCACAAACGATTTTGCTTCTCAACAAGCTCCATCGAAGAAAACAATGGCCACTCCAAGTCTCCATTTGGTGGATCATCCTCATCTACATCTGCAACTTCAAAGATTTTCAAAAATGACCCCTGTTGCTACTTCCCACCCTTCGCTATTTGAGCCATAGATAAAACTTAATTTGTTAATATCTTTGGTGTGTAGTTTACATGCTATTGTTGAAACATAGACTACATCTAGTTAAAGCATGAAAATTACTTTTTAAACACCATATGGATTGCCCATGGTAATTATGTTAAGGAAATTTCTTTTAAATACAAGGATAGAAAGCACACCAAGCATGCGGTAAAAATGAGTGCATAAATAGATAAAAAGTATCAATAAATGCATCAAAAGTGGTAGAAAGAAAACACTGTGACTCACAAGAAACTGAAGCACCGTCCTCTAAAAAATTCCCAACGAAAGATATAACAAATAAAGGACTCCCCAGCCCATCGACCACCATCACTATCAAATGTAGGGGACATTTTACTTGCTATGCCATAAAGGTAAACTCTTCAAAAGAAACTCATAGGTGCGGTTGGGAAGGGTAAGCAACAAATAATCATTATCTAAAGTTTGGGTAAATTGCACAAAATTAAAATATATCTTATAGATAGTGAAGAAATGAGTTCCCACTTATGAATTTGAATGCCAATAGAATGCACTAGAACTCCAAAAAATGAAAAGAATTATTTATAGAAGAAATCAAAGTAACTTGTATGTTCTAGATGCAGACAATAGAAGAAATATTATACAACGTAAAATTCCAAACCAGAGGGGACACATAAAATCAAACAAAACTGAATTTTGTTTATTGTTTTCTCACATATCCATTAACTCATTTTTTCCCATATTTTGAAATATCAAAAGATTTACTTAAATAAACAGAAGTCTACAGATTCCACAGTATGCACATTGTAGAATAAATAAACCTAAGGCAGATCTAAGATCGGACAAACAAAAATCAACTAAAAATTTCAGTGCTGACATCTCTAAGCAAATATACATGACTCCATTTTAATTTATATGCATTCATTTGATTTCAAAATAGAAACATTATCTCCAGGATTCTCAATTTCAACAATATCTAAAGGTGAATTTTATGAAAGAAACTAAGGCAAACAAGATTAAGACAATCATGGTTTTGCTATATTTTAATTTTAAATTTGAAATCTCACTCCATTTCTTGTTGCATGTGTAGGTTTGGATGGTTTTATCTTTTCTAGACAAGCATAAACATTTTCCAGTGCAAACTAATATTAGGCGTAACCTTCAAAAAATACTAATTAAGAAATTGCATAACAAAGAAGAGAACCTATTATTATTGTTTGAATCAATCAAGAATTTGATGAAGAACTCAACAATTCCCGACCAAAACTTCTCCAAAAACCAAGATATTGCCAAGAAGGTTTTTTTCTTCCAGAAAACTGTTGTGCAAAAACTCTTTCCAAAACAACTGCTGTGAAAAAAAAAATTCTTATTTCAAAAAAAAGCTTTCAATTTTCCCTAATTAATTAACTCACAATTACCAAACTTAACTCAAAGTCAGCATGCAATTCCAACCGATCATTGAGTTCATATTAAATAAACACTCAAGATAACATCTTTGACTTAGAGTCAAGTTTTAAGATATTTTCACATCTTGAGTTGAAACAACAATTGAATGTTATTAACTTTCAACATTTAAATTTGCACATTAAATAAATAAATAAATATTCTATTATGCAAAACTATCAATTACATTTAAAAAAATATATCGTTTAATTATTTTAATTAATCAAACCCTTTTAAAAACAACATTATAATTTTAATTATTAAAATATCTAAACATCAATATTTTAAATTAACATTTCAATATTATCAATTAAATCAATGACTAATTAATAAACCATTAAACTAACTAATCGATGAATTTCCAACATGACGAAGACAAGAATGACATGATAGAACCAAACAATAAAATGACAACGATGGGTGACAGATGGATACATTTTCAATGCAGAACGATGGCTAATGATGGACCTGACACTATATCCAAAACAACATATTTCCATTGGGTTAGGGTACTTAGACCAGACAAGCAGGTGGAGACGATGCCCAGTACCTACAAACTGTATCAAACAACATTGTTACACATATAATCATAAATCAACAATCACATCATGAAAGAGAGTCGTAGAGTAGTAGGGAACTCACAATTGAGTTACGCTACATTGTCTCCTTCACCAAGACTGACAAACATCATTATATCATAAACAACAATTACATCATGATAACCTCATTAAAACTCAGAAACAACATAAACCATAACACACACGTGTCAATCATAATGTCATCACATTAACATAACTAGATGATCACGATGTATAATGTATCATCCATAGAGAACAACAACTAACATAACATCTGTGTTGTAACTAATAAAAAATGTAATATACTATCCAAAATAGATTAATGACTAGCAAACAAACATAAGCAAACTGAAACACATAGTAGCAACTAGAGGGACACTACAAAAACAATATTAATTTATGAATTAAAAAATATTAATTGTTGGTTCCCTTTTTGGAATTGACAATTGATTAGAAGAGAATCCGTTTGATCAAAAACATTTAATAAATACTCATTCTATTCATTAATATTTTGATTAACTTTATTTGAATAAATTGTAAACAATTTTTTCCCACAAATCATTTATATGTGCTCCAACCTTCAAAGATCTACTCAATACCATTTCCTATCTTAACTATGATATAAAAAATTTCAAAATCAAATCATACAACAAACACAAATAAAATCAATAATAACCATAAGACATCTAACCTATACCGTAAATGTTTAGAAATGTAAGTTATTTATAACTTTAATTTATTTATAGTTTAGCAAAATTCTTGGGCACACCTATGTATAGATACTCTTTAGCAATGAATTTCATTTTTCTCAAAATATTAAGCATGAAGCGGAAAAAAATTCATATCATTTATTAGAAAAATATTCATGTTGAATTTATTTTTATAATCCTTATGATAAAATAGATGAGTGACCATATTTTAATAAGAGAAGAATACATCAAATTGTGCATAATAGCTTTTACTATGCATGTTTAGCTAGTTCACTCCTATTGTGAAGGTCTAAACCTTTTAGGTTTACTTTTTCTACCTCTAAATTTGTTTATCTGCTTATGATAGTGTTGAGAAATAAGTATTTCTAATTACAAAGATTAGAATCAATAGATAAAGAAATAAAATATTACATTTGTATAGAATACAATTTAAAAAATGTTTTAGTCTTGAGTTTTATATGTTAAATATGAATCCAATAACATATGAAACCTAAAAGAATTGTATGAAACTAATATTGAGAATATAGTAATTTATAATTCTAAATCTATTTTTTATAAATAATAATAAAATCATACAAAATTTTTTGGACAATTTTGTTAAAAAATGGAAATCAAAATACAATATGAATATTCCATATAAAATAGACTAATAATTATTCTATTTACTATATATACATAATCAAATAGTAAAACTTAGTAAATATATCAAAGTGAAAGGAAAATTTTGTATTTATTTTATCATTTATTGAATTCTTAATAAATTAGTTTCTTTAGGTTTATGAGTAAAAAATTCAATTGATAGTTAAGAATTACTTGAAGCCATTTTCAAGAAAATACAAACAATTAAATTAACTAAACAATACAATTATAAATATTATGATTTTAATTCTAAGTATCCAACCTTTTAAATATTTAGAAGGCCATTTATTTATTGTCTTATCCTAAGAATTATTTTACTTGAATATTATTTCATTTTAATTGTTTTATTTTTTGAATGCTTTTAAAACAATTTCATAAGATAACAAGATTTCAGATGTATTGATTTCAAAAAGTACAACTTTCATATCAATATTTCTTTGATTTCTTCTTTTTAATATGTCAGATTGATGATTATCAATGGTATTTTAATATGATAAAAAATCCTACGAATAATTACGAAATACCGATTAATCTTTATTAAATCATGTTGTTAAGCTAATTTCGCAAGTGCAAAAACTTAGATAAGAAGATTTGGAAAAAATATAGGCAACAAGAGATGGAAATATCCAAAATGGAGAAAATAATTCCAAAGTAACTAGCCATCTAAGTAGAAATAAATTATAAAAAATAAATAAATAAATAAACATGAAAGAAAAAAACAAGGGTAATTTAATTAAAACTAACCTCCTAGTGATTATACATACAACTCTTAAATATAATTTTCTAAGGAAACATAGAAAGAATTAGAAAAAAATTAATTGCATAAGTATAAAAGTGATGTTGGTACTAGGTGAGAGGTAGAGTAGTCCAGATAAGTGATGTTGGCACTAGGTGAGAGGTAGAGAAGTGGATAACCAATTTAGAAATATATTATGTTCTACAAAGACGAGAGATGAATAATTGTGACAAGACTAAACTTATATTTATTAATAAAAAAAGTGATTTGAATTAGTGGTAGGACACTCATATCCTTGAAACTATGAGTCAATAAAGTGAAATGGTCTATTTTAAACTATTATTTCAAAGAAACTATATTTTTAATTTCATTATATAGGAAAAGTAAAATATTTTTTAATATAAACAAAATAATAAAATCAGTTAATGAGTATAAGTAGAGCTTTAAGATACTCAATAGATTTTTTATTTTATTAAAGGGAAGGATTGAGCAGTAAAATGTATAGGTTGTTTTATTGGTTGGTTTTTTCTATGCCCTTAAAATTAGAGTACATCGAGTTATGAATAGTCGACTTGTGGCTATCTTAACTCCTAATTAGGTCATGTTATCATTATTATATTATTATTTAGTTAATTAGGTTGGCCTATCGCTTATATAGGATTATCTAAGTCATCCTAGGCATAAATAGGTATATATAAAAGGTTGTGAGTCTTATTTCACCATCATATGGTGAATCATATTCTCATTAGAGATATTTTTGAGAGGTTTTCCCCCTCAAAGTGGCTTGTTATTCTAAGTCACTATCAAGTATTTTCAAAATATTTCATATCATATTCTTCTATTGTGCAAGTTATTTCATTATAATTGGTATCAAAGCATGATCTTAACATCATTACAACAAGGAATTTTATAGAACTTATTGGAGCAGCTACAATCCATATTTTAGAGGAATTGAAGGAGAATTGAATGATTTATTACAGAAGTTTTTTTCCCAATTTATTTGGAGAGTGAATATCTTACAAATCTTGTGGAATTTGTTCCTAATTTTGTGCATAGTGTTTAATAACTAATAGAAGAGTATATAATAGAAAATTTTGATTATTTTAAGCATAAATAAGTGATTTATTGAAAAATTACTGTTTCTAATAATTTCACTCTAAGAGCTGCAAAACACCAAGTTTTTGGGAGATTTTTCTAGGAGAGTACAACCTAGGCCTTGGTAAGTTACTGTAGCATAGAAAATTGTACACTCTTGAAGAAAGAGGAAATTTAACACTTAATTTGGACCTATTTTGGCACACTTGCATTAATTACTCTTTAAAATCACCATTTATAGGCCCCTAAGACCCATTATTTTAGATCTCGAGTCTTATTCCACTCAAAAATCATATAAATCCCAACAAAAAGTACTTAAATCATTTAAATCCCAAAAACCCACCTTAGAAACCTTAGGTGGGACTCATTCGCCACCTTGGGTGAATGAGTCTCCTCTAGTGGGACCCATTCACCAAGGGTGGCGAATGAGTCCCATTTGGGACATTTTTCAAGTTTGAGCAGGAAATTCACTAATTTAAATCAAATTTCTAGTGGATGTCAGCCTTTGAGGTCTAAATAATAGTAAATTAGGTCTTAATGCCTATAAATACAAATTTCTAAATCATTTTCAAGAGACATGTAAGCAATTCAAGAATATTGAGCAAATATCTTTCAAGAGAAAATTCAAACATCAAGTTCACAAGAGTATTCAAAAGTCTATTAGCAACAAATTTAAAGCTTTGGAGTAGCAATTCAATTGTTTTTATAGGTCTTCAAGCTAAATTTTGTTCAAGATATAGCATTTCCAAGGGTTGATTATGGATATCTAGATGGTGAATCATGAGGAATTCTAAGTTGGTCAGATGCAACTAGCCATCAAGCCAAGCATAAGGACTTGTTTTCTAAGTGATTCCATCTTCCATTCTCTCTCTATTTTCAGCCTAAGGAAGGTTTGCATATCATTGAGTTTCATTTTAGGTAATTTAGGATCTCCTAAAGTGATTATTGCATCATTCAAGTTTCATTTATGCATCTTGTTCTTTCATATTAGAATAGGATTGCATCATGTTTTAGATTTCCTCTAGTCTTAGACACACTTAAGGCTAGGGTTTTCATGCACATTTCATTATCTCTTTCAAGGTTTAATTACCAAACTAGGAGTTTGACTAAGGAAAACCCCCCATTAGCAAATCAAATTATATTTTGTTTTGTAAGTGTTTTCATAGATCCGAATCTAGAATTCAATCAAGGAAGAAAGTGCAGATGTTGGAGTGTAGATTAGTGATTTCAATTTTTAAAATAGCGGAGCAAGACTGATTCACCATTAGTGGTGAATGAGTCCCACATAAGGTGTTTTCCAGATCAGTTTGTAGATTCTAGTACCCTTTTGCCTAAAACAATTTCCTAGGCAGAAACCTTGATCTGGGGTTGATTCGCTAGGGTTAGCGAATGAGTCTCAGTTGGTCAAAAAGACATTTCTAGATTTTTCAGAGCTACTATTAGTCATCCTAAGATTTCTAGGTCCACACCATCTAATTTTATATTTTTCTATTCACTTTTGATTGCATTTTGAATGAATTTTATAGGTCATTTAGCTCTTTTTGCATATCATAGTGTGTTTACAAACATGTTGCATTTTCCAAGTTTATACTTGGTGGTGAACCCTTCTATATGTTTTCAGCCTTTAGGACAATCCCCTTTGCTGATTTCAATCTCCTTTGCATTGGAATCTCAAGGGTTTGTTCTTGAGTGAATCATTAAGGTTTTTGTATCTCTCTCCTTTTAGGTCCAAAACCCTAGAAGAGTAAGAGAGGCTCCCATAAAAAATATTTTGTTCAGCTCCAATAAAAATTTTAGACTATTTTGAATTTTTTGTGTGAATTATTGTAAACTTTTTTTCTACCATCATGATGAGGCCTACAACAAGAGGCAAAAAGAATGCTACCGCACTCAGGAAATCTGTTGATAAGTATGAGGTATAAATTAAGGATATTAACCCTAGAGATGAGATCAACAAGGCCAATGGTGAAGTTTCATCAAGTAGGAATGGCATAAATGAATTTTCTAAGAAGTTGGACACTGTTCTTCAAGGGATGAAGTGTAAGGGCAAAGCTTCACCTAGTAAGGTGGAAGATAATGCTTTTGTTGGACATGAATTCCTTGGGCTTAACTCTAATTTTAAGAAGGATCCTTTATTTAATAATCCTATTCCAAGGAAATTCATGCCCAAGTTGGATATGAGAAAGTTTGATGGAAAAGATCCAACCAATTGGCTATGCCAAATGGAGAAGTTCTTTGATCTTCATCATGTTCATAGCAAAAAAAATGTGGCTATGGTATCATTGTACTTGGAACCAGATGAATTTATTTGGTACCATTGGTTATGTGATAACAAGAGAAAGAAGGGTTGTGTGGTCACATAGTCAATTTTTCAAGACAAACGTGTTACCCATTATGGAGATTAACTTATTGATAGCTAATTTTTTCCAACTCAGTAAATTCAATAAAACGAGTATGGTCAAGAATTATATCTGTAGTGTGTGAAAAATATGTGTAAAGAAATAACAACACACTTCAATGAAACATTATTAGAGAATTCAAATGATAAATTAATATATTTAAAACATAATATAATCTCTAAAAGTGTTCCATTGCTCTCTTTCTCCAAGTATTTAATGAATCAAAGTGGCTCTCACATTTTATGCTCTGTGATTATTAAAGTGACAACTTGGTGAATGGGAATGATAAACTATATGATTGCTTGTTAAATGCTATGATAAAATGAATGATAATGAAAGCTATGATATGATATGAAGTGATATGATAATGAAAGCTATTGTAAATTAATATATGCAAATAATATGGAAGACATGATTGTAATCTAAAATGATTGCCATATGATTCTAAAATGCTATTGCTAAAATGCTTGAAGGCTAAATTGCTCTAGATGTATTTCTATAGAGTTTATTTGCTCAAAAGTGGTATCCTTTTCCTATAGAAAAGGCTTCTTTTATAGATTTCCAAAGGCAATTTGTGATGTGGTAGCAAGAAATGGTTGAGATTCAATCCAGATAAATCAACGATGGAGAAATGAAGAAGTTGGAGAAGATAATGGAGAGGATAAAGTATTCTTCCAAATGACTAGGAAGAAAATGAGGAAGAAGAGAGCCAAATCTCTCAAGAATGTTCCAAATTTGGTTGGAAGGATAAAGCACAATTGAATTAAATTGAAACTTCAATTTTGGTTGAAAATTGGGAATTATTCAATTTTGGAAGAAATTGGAATTATTCAATTAGGAGGAATAATATTATTAAATAAAGCAAACATTTGAAATTTTTTTATTTAATAAAGGGATATGATAATTAAATAAAAAAAGTATGTGATCTTTCTTATTTAATTATGAGGAAATAATTAGATAATTAAATGAAACAACTATGTGAAATTGTTTATTTAATTAAGATGAAAGAATTAGAAGAATGCGATCAAAATAGAAGAATTAGAATAATGAACTATATAAATAAATATTTCTTATTTATTTATAAGTAGATGAATTAATGGTTAATTAATCAAATAATCATATTTAATTAATTAGATTTATCCAGAACATTTTTAGGTGTTTACATTTTGCCCCTCTTTGAAGTGATGTTTTTACACATTGCTTCAAAGAACAATTTTGCTGCTAGCACTGACAAAAATTTTCTTGATATGCCCTAAACATTTATTTTTGAGTGATAATGGATAAATGCCCCCTCGGGAGATAAATCATTGATTTTTTTTTTAATTTTTATGATTTTTTGAAATTTTCAAAAAAATTATTATTTTTTTTGAAAATTTTCAATTTTTTTATGATTTTATGATGATTTGATGAAAATTTGTTGATGAAGCAATTTATCTCCCAAAAATTAATGTGAAAAATTCCCCTGTGATGAATTAATGAATTAAAGCCCCTTTGAAAAATAAAACAAATGAATCTCATAAAAATCCCACTTAATTAGCCTTTAAAAGGTTAAAAAGGTGATTTTCAAATTCATTTGTGCATTTCTAATTTGAAGATTTGAGAATGATTTGAGCAATTGTGCAATTTTAGAAAAATGGTGATTCCCTACCACACACATCAATTCAAGCGCATGTGATGCCATAATCACCTAGCAAGATAGGGACCTCTGGTACATACCTTGATAAACTTCCTCGTGATTTGTGTATTTCAATTTTCCCTTCATTTTTCTCGTTTAAATTCAGTTTTTAGAATTTCAGCTCATTCAATGCCTGATGTATCCCATATAATTACTATTATAGTGCATACATAGTATTAGTGAATAGATTAGGTTTTTAAGTTCATAGATATAAGATTGTAGCACATAGATTCTTTTAGTGCATAGGATAGATGATGTGGCACATAGACATAGGATTATGGTGCATTGGTTGATATAGTGCATCCAGTACATAGAATAGAACATTCAATAGATGAAGTAGCACATTCTACTTTCCAGCGCATTGATGACATAGATTAGTGCACTAATGACCTGAAATGGCACATTCACCATATTAGTGCATTGAATGACTATTTTGGCACATTGGTAGAATTTTATAGCACATTGACTTTTTTAGCACTTTGATAGACTATTTTAGCACATCCAAGTCAAAAAGATTAAATTTTCAATAAACTCCTTGATTTTGATGTTCTTCGATCACATCAACCTTTGATTTGATTTTGATTGTTGAACCTGATAGATTTAGATGATTATTGATCTCATGATGGGTGAGATTCAATGGTTGAATGATGATAATTGACCTCATGATAGGCAAGGATCAATTATAGTTTGATTGATTGATTGACCTCATGATATGTGAGGTGTAATGATAGATAGATTAACTGATTGACCTCATGATAGGTGAGGTTCAGTGATAGATTGATTGATAAACCTCATTATAGGTGAGGTTTAGTGATAGATTGATTGATAAACCTCATGATAGGTGAGGTTGAATGATAGATTGATGCTCACAAGATTTGATCATAATCTCACTAGAGCTGATTAGATTGATAGGCTGATTGATTTCAATTGATTAAGAAGATTACTAATTTGCAATTTTTTGTGATGATAGGAGCCTTTAGCGAATCTACAGATTCGTGAACATTTTCCTAGGACATTTGATTTGATACCCCAACTACACAGCCTAAGACAACTGTTATTGCATGATGTAGATTATCTTCTCTTCTAGATATACCCCAGATTAGGATTAATAGGGGGCTCCTTACAACATTAGTAGAGAGATGGAATAGTGAGCATAACACCTTCCACTTACCTATTGGTGAGATGAGAATGACCCTAGAGGAAGTCTATCATATCTTGTGGATACCTATCATTGGAGACCTTGTTCTATATGACACGATAGAGTAGAGAAGGATAGATGCACTAAGGAGAGTATTTGAGGATGATACATTATGTGGTTATGAAATTCCCTAGAGAGATGGTTGACACATACACGAAACTACCATCCATGCTTGCTAGATTCATCGGTGGTTTCTTATGTCCCGATTATAGGTCAAAGGGATTGTCAATCGGTTTGGGTCATATCTTGGAGTAGATGATTGTACAGGGTACAATATATGCTTGGGGCATGTGCATGCTTGCTTATTTATATCATGATTTACATTAGGTAGTTTACCTCAGATGACATAGTTTATTAGTTGGAGTCACCTTGTTACATATTTGGGCATGGGAGCATATAGCCATCAAGCGTCCCATTGTAGATAGACAACGACCACCTGGTAGAGCTTATGTTCATGGCTACATAGGTCCAGTTGTCTAGCATAGGCTGGGAAAATTGGAATACTGGAGATGTGTATTGGATGATCTAAAGATGGTGACATGGCACCCTTACATTGGTTGTGAGCGATGGGTAGAGGATGATACAAAGATGTTGTATTTGTGCTAGTCAATGTACCTAATCGAGCAGACTCAGTTTTTTATTGACAAATTCCTACTGAGGAGGGTGATACGATAGTATGGTTTGGTATAGGGCATGACTCAGAGAGTGGCTCATTATGCATGGCAATAGATGGATGTGATAGAGTGGGGGCCCACCCTTTCATATGATGCAATAGTTGAGGAGTATTAGGGTTTTGTAACTGATTATTTAGGATTATCATTCAGAGGTTATTGAGGCTCTGATATCAGAGGAGTATGCATAGTATCTATTCTTACATCCATTTCCTTGAATCTCCAGTCTAGATGAGTCAGTATCTATATTATATGAGGAGGAGAGGTCAGTCATACATGGTCGTAGGCAGAAGAGGAGATGTGGAGTAGGAGGTGGAGGTAGAGGTAGTGATGGAGGTAGAGAGTAGTGATGATGATGGAGATGATAGTGATGAAGATGGTGGGGATGAGGGTGGTGGTGATGGAGGAGATGAGGTTGGTGGTGGGGATGGTGGAGGAAGAAATCCGGGATTGGACCTCCTAGTGCCTTGAAAGAGGTGATCATTGGTAGCTGCAACACAACATGTACATATTGGACTTCCCTTGCAACAACAACAATAGATTGCATTCTTAAAGGTGTAGGTCCAAACATTGCAAGGTTAGCATGCATAGGTGTAGGTTTTAGTGCAGACATAAGCCAAGGCCTAGGCTTAGGCACAAGTGCAGATACAAGAACAAATTGCCACTCTTACGACTAAGAGAGATACCATGAGGCAACAAGTTGAGCAAGCAGAGGGCATGGTAGAGAGGATGTAGAGAGTAGTAGAAGGCACCTCCAGAGCTAACATGCTTAGAGAGGTTCTACATGTGGGACAAGAGGTGGAGTACTATAAAGGAAAATACCATGATTTAGTGCCTCTAGAGCAACGAGTGAGCTATGTGTAGTCTGTCAGTGCTTGTACAAACTCTAGGACCAATAGTAGAGGAGTGACACAACCTTGACCATGTAGAGATCTAGGTGCAAGACCATCAGGTGGTGGTATAGGGCTGACAGGGCCAACACCATCTGGGGCCAACAACACATGATCATTGATATATTTTGAGACATTTGATGATGTACACCCTCCAATTTTGACTCCCTACCATTTTGATATTGTATCTCTTGACATTTATTTAGACATCATTGTATAATTGACATGATGATTTTTAGATTTATATGATATGCGGTAGATTCTTGATCTATATGTGTTCTATATGATTTCATGATTGATGCCTATGATATATACATTTGATTTCCATTCTATATGTCATGTGATATTTGTATGATGATGTTATGACTGTTTATGGATGCAATGATGAAATGTTAATGCATAGGATACAATTCTATATTCTTTATGAATGGTCCTAATATGAATATTCCTTGATGTTATATGTGTTATGCATGGTGTGCTATGAATGATGTCTTACACTATATGAAATGAATGATGCAAATGATATGAGATGCAATTTATTTTTATATGATATATGAAATGATGATGCATGAAGGATTTTATATGATGTATGAAATGATGATGCAAATGGGATGTTATGCACTTTTTTTCTTTTTTTGTTATTTTCTGATGTGAATATGTATAATCTAATGCATCAATAAATGTATGATATGATAATGTCAATGATTATGCAACTATATGCACGATTTATTTTTGATTATTTTCCAATGCAAATATATAATGTAATGCTTGGATGAATGAATGATATGCTAATGCAAAAATATGATCAAATATATGGATGCATGAATGATACGATATTGCATTCTAAAATGTGTCATGCAAATGATTATGCAACTACATGAGAATGATGATGTTTTTGTTAATGTCAAGTATACTCAATCTATTAAATGATAGAGATAACATCAGTTTTGAAATCTTTTCTAGCCTTAATATAATCTATTTTGTAGATGCAAATTAACATGAATGCAATCTAATTTAATCATGCAAAACTAAATATGCAAAATTTGTCATCTTAACAACCCATTTATCATGCTTTTATCATCATCAAGCCTTTGAAATGTTGAAAGTGAGTAGAAGCATCAATGGTATAAGTTAGACCATGATGACCTGAGTACTACTTTCATGTTTTTTGATATTGCAAGCTAACACAAACATCTAGGTATAATTAAATTGAGATGACCTAAGCATTTCTTGCATAAACAGACAAGAATTAATCACTTTCCTATGCAAATTTTGAATGTCATCAGTGATAATTGGCAGAGCATGTCTCACGATAATTCAAGCAGTAATAATGATCATTTCACAGAAAACAAACAAAGAAAAATCATACTACTTCCTTGATTCTCTATTTAAATACATCATCAAGTTGCTCCAAAGATATGATAACAAAAATCAAAGTACAACATGTGAACATTCAAGCTAAAGTGATAAAATCATGATTCAAAAGAAATATCATCCATTTAGATTTGATTTGATTGACTGATTTAGTTGTTTGATTTGGATGTTTTGATTTTCCATTGATTGATGATTGATTGTTCAAAATGTTGGGTTTTCCTATGATCATTTTGTTTTCTATGTTTTCCAAACTATTGTTTGTTTGTTTGGTTAAGCCCAAAGTTTATTGCCCCCTGTGAGTTCACGATTTTTCCCCCAAGCTAGGGTGAGACACGAGTGTGATGCCAGGATATGTACATGAGGTTCCCTAATGATAACCAGAATGATGGAAAAGGTGAACAAACAAGATGTGCTCAAATATATGGAACAACTAATCTATCACAAATAGAGCCTATTGCCAAATTTTCACTACTTTTTTTTATTGCACATTTTCAATTTTTTTATTTTTTTGACTTTTTGACCTTTTTTTTGTATTTTTCTCTTTTTGAAATTTTTTGTATTTTCTTGATATTTTGATTTCTTTTGTTGTCACCAAGACACCTGTTTTCCAATTTTTCATCAAGGTGACCATTTTTTTAGGAATTTTTCTGATTTCTTTTTGTATTTTTTAAGACTTTTTCCATGCACTGGATGATTCAGGTGTAGAACTTCCTAAGATGCATACTGTTTATAGGTTCATCAAGAAAACCATCTTCAGGTGTAGACAGTTGATAAGCTCTAGATTTGTAAAATGATATGATGATGAAGGGACCTAACTAGTTGATTTCAAACTTCCCCTTCTCACGATCCTGTTGATTGTGAGGGTTTTCCTTTAAGACCAAGTCACCAAATTGAAAGGCTCTTGATTTGACTTTGTGATTGCAACTTCTAGATATTCATTGTTGATATGCTTTCAAGTGATCCACAGCTTGCTGACGTCGTTCATCCAATAGTTCCAACTCCTGAAGTCTAGAAACTCTATGATCCTCATCTAAAATGATTCCCTTTAGTGAGATATGGAGTGAAGGTATCTCAACCTGAATAGGTAGAATAGCCTTTCATCCATATACCAAAGTGTATGGTGTAGCTCCTATAGGTGTTTTGATGCTAGTTCAACATGCCCACAAACCAGGATTCAGTTGAACATTCCAATCATGCCCAACAATGCTGACAGTCTTCTTTAAGATTTTTAGAATAGTTTTATTTTAGGCCTCTGCCTAGCCGTTTCCTTGAGGATAGTATGGTGTTGAGAAGTGATGTTGGATGTGGAACCTTTCACAAAATTCTTGCACATCCTATTTCTTAAAAGGTCTACCATTGTCAATGATAATAGACCAAGGAACGCCATAACAATAGATAAGGTAATTTAAGATAAATTATGGGATTTTTTTTCCTATTGTAGTTGTTGGGGGAACTACTTCAATCCACTTCGTAAAGTACTTTGTGGCTGTAATGATAAACTTGTGACCATTTGATGAAGATGGGTGAAATTTACTACCAAATCTAGTCCCCACTAACAAAAAGGCCATGTTGATGCAAATGGTTGTAATTCTTTAAATGGTGTGTTTATACGATTCCCATGAATCTGAAATTTTTGGAATTTCTTAACATACTAAAAATAATCCTCCATATTTGGCTAGTAATACCCCAAATGGAGGAGTTTCTTTGCTAGAGTTAGACTACTTGAATGTGTTCCACAAATTCATTCATCAACCTCACTTAAGGATGTCTCAGATTCATCACGTTCTAGACACCGTAGGAGAGTTCCATCAAGACCTCAATGGTAAAGTATGTCATTAATCAAGGTATGTCATGTGGTTTGGTGAATGAGATTTCATTTTTTATTCTGGGAAAGATCAAGTGGAAGGGTGGTGTCCTTTAAGTAAGTATAAATTTTTCCATTTATGTAGGTTTCAAGGTAAAGAATATTGCATATCACTTGGGATTTGGGATCATCATAAGTAGGATTAGACACTTGTTCTACCATAAACTCATAATGTCTTCACTTTTTTGGTATCTACAAGAGAGAAGCAATTGTAGCCATAACATCAACAACTTTGTTTTCTACTATGGGAATCTATTCAAAGTTGATTTCAATAAAGTAATTTTTGAAATCCTCCACCATTTTCTTATACAACACCAACTTATCATCCTTCATTTAATAATCATCATTTACTTGATTTATGACCAGTTGTGAGTCTTTGCATAATTACAACTCTATGATCTTCCATTCAACTACTAGTTTTATGCCAATGATTAATGCCTCATATTTAGCTATGTTATCAGTGAAAAGAAACATGAGTCTGTATGACTTTGGGATGGTATGTTCCTATGGTGTGACAAATAAGATTCTTGCTCCTAACCCATGTTGTGTGTATGATCCATCAAAATACAACATCCATTATTGTGGTGTCATAGTAAGTACATCAACATCAAGAAACTCAATATGCATCAGATGATTATCCTATAGAGATTCTTTGGAAAGTTCATCAACTATCATTTGACCCTTAATAGCTCTTCGATCGACATATTGGATATCAAACTTGCTCAAGATCATTACCCATTTTGATAATCTCCTTGTTAGGGACCCTTTGCTAAGCAAGTACTTCAATGGATCAATTTTAGCTATGAGTTTAACTCTGTGAGTTAGCATGTAATAGAATAGTTGTTGAGTAGAAAATACTACTGCAAAGTAAGCTTTCTCGATAAAAGTGTAATTGATCTCATGTAACCATTCAAAGTTCTACTGATATAGTATATAGCATGTTATTTTCCTTTAGGATCTTCCTGTGCTAGTAGAGTTCCCAAAGAAATTTTAGTTTTTGCAACATAAAGTAATAGGGGCTTTCCTTCTATAGGTGGCACTAGTATGGGTGGAGAAATTAGATATTGCTTTAGCTGATTGAAAGAAGTTTTGCATTTCTCATCCCATTTGAAAGAAATATTCTTATACAATAAATGATTGAACGGATGACTCTTGTCTGCTAGTGGAGAGATGAATCTATGGATAGACTGAAGCCTTCCTTGTAGAGATTGTAGCTAACTAATATTCTTTGGTGGTAGCATCTCAATGATGGCCTTGACCTTAGCGGGATCCACTTCAATACCTTTCTCCAAGACTATGTACCCTAGAAGCTTAGCTGATGTGACACCAAATACACATTTCTTAGGATTTAATTTTACATTGAATTTTTCTAGGCAAGTGAATATTTTGTCCAGTATCTCAAGGTGTCCTTCTCTAGTATATAATTTTTCCAATAGATCATCCACATAGTCCTCCATAAAAGCATGCATCATGTCATGGAAGATAGTGGTCATTTCTCTTTGATATGTAGCCCTTGCATTCTTCAACCCAAAAGGCATAAAATTTGAACAAAAAATTCCCCATGGACATGTGAACACTATTTTCTCTTGATCCTCTAGTGCTATCTTGATTTGGTTATAACCTGAAAATCCATCCATCAATGATAACATGGCATGTCCCGTTGTGAAGTATACAATTATGTCGATGTTAGGCAATGGAAAATTGTCCTATGGGAATTCCTTGTTGAGATCCCTGAAGTTAGTGCATATCTTGATGCTATTATCTGTCTTAGAAACATGTACAATATTGGAGATCCACTCAGCATAATCCATAGATCGAATGAATCCTACGTCTAGCAATTTCTTGAGCTTTTCCTTCACCAAAAATGCAATATGTGGGTGCATTTTTCTTAATTTTTTGCTTAACAAGTTTCACTCTATTTGGTAAAAATAGATGATGCATTAGGAGATCTAGTTCTAAGCCTGGCATATCAAAATAAGACCAAGCAAAGTTGATTTGGAATTCTTCAAAGAACTTGGTGAACTCATGTTTTTCCTCTTCAGTCATTGATGTTGCCAGATGCAATGTCTTTTCTTTTTCTTCTATTCCAATATTGATAGGCTAAGTTGGCTCAACCAAAACTGATGACCTCTCATGATAATATTTCAGAAGAGTTTCAAATCCCCCATCCTTAGTGCCTTAGAGAGGTTTTCATTGTTAGATGTGCTCTCTATTTTTACTTTCTCAAGATCTAACATTGCCATTAAATGGTTTTCACCATTAGATCTATTTTTCACATTTTCAATTTTATAGCTAGGAGATTTGAAACCCTCCTAATTCAAAGTTTCACTATGAGTTTCATGATTGGAACATGTGTTAGGATTGTGAGAACAAAGATAGTTAACAATGGCATTGTCATTCACAAAGATAGGGACATTAGATGATTCACTTTGATCCCAGTCAATAAGCTCAAGATGGATTAAGGGTAAAAGGTCATCAGATAGGCTAAGGTCAATGACAATGAGGGTTTTTGATAACAATGTTGTCAAAGTTGTCAATAGTGAGGTCAAGGACTATGATATTACTCTCTTCCAAGTTATTTATCTCATTGGGTGTATATTCATCCTCAATTGAGTCATCGATATTCTATGATCCAAACATAAGAGGTCTAGTCCCTAAGCTTTGTCCCTCCTCACATGTAGGTGCATACCTTTGTATTACATCAATTTTTTTTTATCATGGCATGATTCCTCAGACAACGAATCATATTCATACTGATTAGAGTATGTTTCATAGTCATTATTATCTCGTATTTATAAGATCTACTCAACAACCCTCTGAGTTGCTTCTTCTTTTGTCTTTGTTTTATATCCTAACCCCATTTTGTCATTTGGAGTTAGTGTAAGAGGTTGGATTAGTTCTATAATTCCTTCTTTCCTTTTTCCAATGGGACCTTGTCCTTCATACCCCATTTTCTCTAGGATTGTCTTTCCTCTGCAATACTGATCTATTTGTATATTAGGGGTTGTTGATGTAGATGCTTCCTCATCTTTGTATAACCAATTTAGGATAGCCTTATCTTCTAATTCATCCACTAAAGTTCCAACCTTCATAAATCTACCATTGAAAATTGTGGTAGGTTGTGATAGTTGTTGTTTTGATGTTGATGGCTGCCCATAAGTTCTTGGAGAAGGCAACAATTGTGAAAGGCACAAAGATTGTTGAATGGAACAATCCCCCATGCCTTTGTCTATTAATTGGATCTTCTCTTTGAATTTCTTTGATAGAGCATTTAGTTGACCTTCTTTGTTGGATGGAGTAGAATCAACAATACCTTTATCCTTTGACTGATCCTTCTTCTCAACCCATTTTGATACAAAATTTAACTACTTTTCACTGTTTGAGGAATTTGGAGTGTTAGCTTCCCTATTGTGAGGTTCAAAAGTGTCTTGATCTGCCTTAAGCATGTTACATTTTTGGGGATTGTTTGAATCCACTGAGATGGTAATTTCTTTTCCATTGACTAGAAACTTTAAGCATTGGTGATATATGGATGATACTACTTGCATCTCGTGAATCCATGGATGTACCAAAAGTATATTATATGTCAGCTCTTTCTCTAATACTTCATAGACTATGTCCATGATTGGTCCCACTTGGATAGGTAAAATAATCAATCCTTTGGATGATCTCTCTTCATCATCATATTATTTAATTGTGATTTTCCTTCTTGCATCAATAACATTTTTAGAATACCCAAGTGCACGGATAAGTTTCAAAGTACAAATATTCAAACTAGCTCCACCATCTATAAGAACATGCTTTACTCGATGTTTGTGGATGAGAACCTCAATGTGGAGGGAAACATTGTGTGGATGGTTTAGTGATACATCATCATGTTCAAAAAGTGAAAAGCACTGAGGAGCAGTCAAGTGTCCCAACATAGCCTGGTCAACTTCTAGATTATTGGGCACTGTTGTAGCTATGAGAGCTTGTTCTAGAATTTCCTTGTATGCTGGAGATATTTTCAAGAGTTCCAAGATTGATATTTGTGCTAGTATCTTCAATTTATTGACAATATTGTATTGGATTGATGGGGCAGTGGGTGTGTTGGATGTAGCTCCTAGGTATATGTAGGATCATGATAGGCTAAAAAGTGGTGATATGATGGGTATGTGTAGGGTATGTGGCTAGAACGACTTTTTTTAACCCAAAATTGATGAAATAAAAAGGGTTTTTAAATGAGATTCTCAGCTTTCCACCAATATAAATTATGCATTACTTGGAATTTAATAAATAATTATTATTGATTTTCTATTTGAATTACAACTAAAGTCTTGATTGATAAACGATTGAAAAACATCTATAGCTTTCAAACGGTATCACATTTATTGAATTCAAAACATGCATCACATTCTATGTTTCACATACTATAGGATTTTAAAAAAATTGAATTTCATGAAGCTTTGACCAAGTTAAGGTGGTTAGACATATGAGTTTTTATATTTTTTAAAAGTTGTGATAAAAAATTCATAATTAATTATTTACTTGGAAAAAAATTACAAAAAAATATGCATCACATTAGGACATGAGTCCTCTACTTATATCTAAAATATTATACAAAAATATTATCATTATATTGTGGTTAGGGTGGTCAGATAGACACCTACTTCTTATTTTTTCCTTGAAATTTAAGTACTACTGCATTGAAATTTCAAATTTTCATCCAATAGATTTTTTTTTAAAATAAACCTAGTAGTTTAGAAAATACATTCAATTTTCTACAGATTCTATTCTTACATATTTTTGAAATAATATAGATAACTTATTCAAATTTTTATGTTAAGTTGCCTAACTCTGATTTTTCTGAATTTTTTGCCGCTTAAGGGACTATTTTTTCCATGATGATCCTTCACATACCCTCCTTTCAGTATTACTTTTCCTTTCCCCCTTGTTGTTGCATTGACCGGTTTATACTCTTATTTCTCTTTGATCTTGATAACATTAACCTGAATTTCATTTACAACAATGTTTGAAATTAGATTTAATGATGTGATTTGATTTGATTTTGTGTTTTTGTCAATGATATGAAGTTGATTTTTAGATGTAGCAATGTTTTTGATTTGATGATCAGTTTTAATGACATCATGATTGTCATTTATTTCAGCATTGTGAATTTGATAATCAACTGCAAGCATGTCATTATTTTGATTTCTAGCAGTAACAAGATCATGTTCATCATTGATTTGAGCATTATTAATTTGATCTTCAACCATAGAAATATGAAGAATCATGGTGTCATAAACGTAGTTTACATTTTTTCCTTTACTGTTTGTGGAAGATGATTCTCCTTTTTCGTAATTTGGTAGAGGATTCTTGAAAGCTCCATGATCGTTGTTTGTTTGTGGTATTTCAACAAATATATTCTTATTATCAATCAGATCTTGTATCAAATGCTTCAATTGCCAACAGTCATTTGTTTTATGGCCCTTGTTTTTATGATAGTCACAATAATGTGGCTCATTCCAACAAAATGGTTTGACTTGTGGATCCCAATTTCATGGCTCTTGTAATGTTGCAAGTTTGAAACCAATAAGTTCCTTTAATGCTGATTCCAATGATTGTCCCAAAGGCATGAATTTCCTCTAATTCAATGGATTTTGGAATGGTGATGATTTAGATCTAGTATTGTTCGAATTGTTATTTTGATTAACATTTGGATTGCTGCTTTGGTTGTTGCTTTGAGTTTTCTTAGTGGAAATTGTTGTTAAATTGAATATTGATTTTATGCTTTGTGTTTTAGCCACAACATCATTGTTTCCAACATTTCTATATTTTTTCCAAAACTTGGGTTTATCATTATTGTTGTTGTGATTTGAGGAACTTGCATTGTTTGATCCTTCATTGTATGTTTTTAAGATTCCTCTTTTGAACAAAGCTTCTTCTATCTTCAGACCATTTTTGATCATTTTCTCAAATGTAGGTGGACATTGTAGTTCAATCCTATAACTCATTTCATCATTTAAATTATCAATGAATAGTTTCATCTTTTGCTTTTCAGGTATGGAATGAGGATATCTTGCAAACAACCTCCTCCACCTTTGCAAAAATGAGAGAAATGTTTCACTTTTATTTTGTTTGGTATTGCAAAGATCCTTCATTATGATATCATGTTGTATATTATAGGAGTATTGAGTTATAAATTTGTTAACTAGATCTTCAAAAGATCTAATTCATGGAGTTAATTTGGAGAACCACTCCATGCATTTTCCACCTAAGCTTCATGGCAATAGCCTCATCAAGTATGACTCTTCATCGGAAAAATCTAAACTCATAGCTCAAAATTCCCTTACATGGTCAAGAGGATCTATTTTTCCATTGTATTTAGCGTACTTGGGGAATTCATAGTGTTTTGGAAATGAAGTCATGTTCATGTTTTGAGGAAAAGGATGTGGAAAAATATCTTGTAGCAAGTATCTCTTAGTATTTCTAGTTTACATATCTTGAAATTGTTGGTGTAAAGTTTGTAGTTTCTTTGTTAATGTAGCCACTTCATTTGTATTTTGTGATGTATTTTGTGTTTTAGTTTCAGCTCTTGTGGTTGTTTCCTTTAGTATATTAACATCTAATTCCTTTGGAACTTTAACGCCTAGATCAGATAACACTAAAAGATAATTTTCCCCATCTCTCTCCAAAATTTTATCCATAAATTTATGGAACTTGGGGTCTTGTTGCATATTTTTTAGATCCTCTTTAGATATTTCATCATTGTCATTTTAGTTGGATATGTGGAGTACATCTTCAATCTCAGACATGGTGTTTCAGATTTCTATTTTTGTGGTCTCTTGGAGTTTTAGTCTTTGTGACCTTGTCAAAACTACCTTACAAGTGTTGTCCACTAAACTTTGATCTTAATTTGAAATAGTGTCAAGGTATATGAGCTTAATTCAAATAGAATGATAGATTATATTGATCAGACTAAGTTGATAAGTTTGATTAGACAACTTCATTTCTTGATTTAGGAAGACTGATCCTAAAAATTAACTTAATAATAAAATGTGTTTGATTAGACACTTTTAGGATAATAGATCTTAGTTTAATTTTAAAGAATTTCACTTGTGAGATTCATTTTTTGAAAGTTTGAGACTTTGTTTTGATTCAGGAAATGTTACTATTCTAATAAAAGTTTGAATTTTGATGTTAAATGTCTGATAAGTGGTAAATTTTTCTATCTATATTTTAGTTTTGATGATGCACTATTACAGTCCTTGGATGCATTAAAATATTTTTTGGATGAGATGCTAAACAATTTCGATGCACTATATTGTTTCGTCTATGCACCAGAAAATAGATTGGATGTGCCAGACTATTACCCCTATGTACTAGACTGTTCCTCCTATGCACTAAACTGTTCCTCCTATGTGCAAAAAAAATTCTTTGATGAGCTAAATGATGGGTCTATTCATTGCTAAATAGATTGGATGTGCTATAACAGTCCTCAAATGTGCTAATCTAGGACTATTCAATTTTTTAATAGTCTATTTGTTTGTTCTAGTTTTAATCAGTGAATTTTTTGTCTCCAGGGTATAAAGTTATGATTAATGACCTTGTATCTGATTTTTTTGTTTATGGATCTTATGGAATTTGATTTCTTTTATTGGATTATTCTTTTGAAAATTATTTACACACATAGTAACAAGTTTGTAAAAATTTGTTTCCATTCTATGCATTAAACATTTAGTGTGTGTTCTAGAATCAGGTTTGATTCTTTCAATTTCCACTGGTAAACACAAAAGAAGACAATTAAAGAAATTTTCTTATGTCAAATAAGTCACTTAAAATGCCACAAGCCACATCTTAAAACTATGTTAGTTCACACAACTTTGTCACCCCCTAGAGGGTGCCTAAGTTTTTTCCTTTCCTAAGTCTTAGCCAAAGATGAATCCTCCAATTTTGACCAGGGTCTCTAATAGTTATATGGTGAGTGTCTTGGGGGTAGATTCTTCCCTCCCCTTGCACTATGGTATAGAAAGTCTTTAGAAACTGACACGGTTGGCTTCTAACTTAAAGTTCATAGACAGGGTTTTCATTTAGTGCAACAATAGATAAAATCCCTTAGGAGACCTCCCAACCTTTAGAAAAAAGGCTTTAGGGATGGTTATCTTGCACACTTCTGTCAAATTGTAGACTTTCCCCAAATTCACTTTTGATTATAGTGGGTTGGAAAACCAAGCTTTGGTTGTTCCCATAGGGTGAGTACTTTTTCCCACTATGGCTAAAATAAAGCATGAAAGTGATTCTAGCATTCTAATCACCCAGTGAAGGGGAGAGCATAGGCTTATCACTTCAACCATAGTAAACAGGGTGTTTAATTATCCTTTTACTTAAGCTAGATGCCTATCTTAAATAAAGGAAAGTAGTGATAAATTTAAAAGCTTGCAAAAATCATTAGTAATTTGTAATAGTTTGTCTTTGACCAATGTAAATGTTTCAAACAACTGTCTTTGACATGCGTACTTTGTACTTGTAGTACATAAAACAAAGATCAGTATTCAAAATTTGAATTTTCTATAAAAAATAGTCATATGTGCTAAAAATTTAAGCATATGTGCTAAAAGAATTGATAGATGCACTAAAGTAATAAACTAATGCACCATAACAATTATTAGATGCACTATAAAAACCCCCTAATGCACTACAGTATCAATTATATGTGCCAAAATATTATTTTGGTGCACTGTAATAGTAATTGGATGCACTGAAGTATTCATTAGATAGACGATAATAGGGATTGGATGGGCTAAAATATTTGTCAGATGCATTGTAAAAAACTCTTAGTCATGCTAAAGTAGAATCATGTCAAAGCCTATAAACACACTTTTCTAGAAAATGTTAAAAATTGGGGTTTTGCCCCATGGTTGGCACCAAAATGTAGTGTGTGAAAAATATCTATAAAGAAATAACAACACACTTCAATGAAAAATTATTATAGAATTCAAATGATAAATTGATCTATTTAAAACATAATATAATCTCTAAAAGAATTCCATTGCTCTCTATCTCCAAGGATTTAATGAATCAAAGTGGTGCTCAGATTTTATGCACTGTGATTATTAAAGTGACAACTTGGTGAACGAGAATGATAAACTATATGATTGCTTGTTAAATGTTGTGATAAAATGATTGATAATGAGAACTAAGATATGATATTCACATGAAAGCTATATGATGTGATATGATAATGAAAACTATTGTAAATTAATATGCAACTAATATGGAAGACATGATTGTAATCTAAAATGATTTCTATATGATTCTAAAATGCTATTGATCAAATGCTTGAATGCTAAATTGCTCTAGATGTATTTTTGTAGAGTTTATTTACTCAAAAGTGGGATCCTTTTCCTGTAGTAAGAGGTTGCTTTTATAGATTTCAAAAGGAAATTTGTGATGTGGCAACAAGCAATGGATGAGATTCAATCTAGATAAATCAATGGTGGAGAAATGAAGAAGTTGGAGAAGATAATGGAGAGGATAAATTATTCTTCTAAATGACCAGGAAGAAAATGAGGAAGAAGAGAGCCAAGTCTCTTAGGAATGTTCCAAATTTGGTTGGAAGGATAAAGCACAATTGAATTAAATTTAAAATTTCAATTTTGGTTGAGAATAAGTTGTAGACATGTGCTCAATTGAAAATTGGGAATTATTCAATTTTGGAAGAAATTGGAATTATTCAATTTGGATGAATAATATTATTAAATAACACAAATATTTGAAATTTGTTTATTTAATAAAGGGATATGACAATTAAATAAAAGAAAAGTATGTGAACTTGCTTATTTAATTAAGAGGGAATAATTAGATAATTAAATAAAAGAACTATGTGAAATTTTTTATTTAATTAAGATGAAAGAATTAGATAATTAAATAAAACAACTATGTGAAATTATTTATTTAATTAAGATGAAAGAATTAGAAGAATGTGATCAAAATAGAAGAATTAGAATAATGAACTATATAAATAAATATTTTGTATTTATTTATAAGTAGATGAATTAAAGGTTAATTAATCAAATAATTGTATTTAATTAACTAGATTTATCTAGACTATTTTTAGGTGTATACAATATCCAACAATTTCAAGCCCTTTCTCTAAGAGTGGGGAATGTGACAGAATAAAATTTGAAAGAACTGTAGTGTAGGAAATTTTATATCCTTTACAATTCCACAATTTTCTTGGGTCTCTTAATTAATTGGACTTAATTAAGCTTCTAATTTTCCAAATTATGCATTCTAAATCCTTATTTATCCCATTTTCTAAAAGAGAAACCAACATTTAACAAATGCTATTAATATTTTAATCACATTGGATCATGAGAGTCCTAGGTTTTTAGGCTAGGACCAATTCACCCAAGGTTGAATGGGTCCCTTTCAAGTCCTATAACTCATTTTTAAATATGTTTTTGGTGGTCTTTTAATGATTCAAATTTAATATACAATTGTTAGCTTTTGGAATCAAATTTCTGGGAAATTAGATAAACAAATATAAATACATAGTCTTTTTGTCAATTGAAATCTAATAACACTTAATAAGAAACATCATCAAGACTTCATATGAGAAAATATTATTGTCAAGAGTGTTCATTAGCAGATTTATCAGTCAGTTTTTGTAACTATCAGGGTCATATCATCATGTTCAAGCTTATGTGTGTTATCATCTTATGAAGGCTAATATGAATTGTTGATCCTCAAAGCATCCAAGAATTTAAATATCCAAAAAATAAAGCAAAGAAAGATCAAGTTCCTTGGAGTGATGTGTTTGAATTCAGTACTCTAAAGGAAGCCATTGAAGGTTTGGTGAGTTGGATAAAGCAAGTGTTCATTCATAATTTCCTTCTCCATTGTTATTATCTTTTTATCAAGGTTTAATTACCAAACATGGGGTTTGACTATGGAAAGCCCAAGTTCAAATAATATTTTTACCTCTTTTTATGTGTAGATTATAGGTTGAAGAAGGATTGAAGATCTTGTAGAGAAATTTTACAATGTTGTATTTGTTACTATAGTGAAGGGAAAGATATTCATTTTTCACACTTAATTTAGGAATAATTAATAATAAAATGAGCTTAATTATGCCTTAATTTAGTGTTTTAATATTTTTTACATATTCACATTAAGTTTAGGGTCCTTTTAATTAAAATGGACTTAATGATGCCCTATTTTTTGTGTCAAGTTATGTGTAACTTTTCACTTTCACACTAATATAGGGCTTCCTTAATTGATTGAGGTTAATTTTTCTTAATTGCCCCCTTTAATTCAAATTTAGGCCTAATTAATTATAAATTATAAGGGATAAAACCTAACATTCGTAAATACCATAACATAAGGTTTAACATTGAGTGATGTGTGCCCTAGGAAACTGGCCTAGGACCCATTCACCATAGGGCGAATGGGTCCTCACTTACACCTAGGACGTAAATTCAAATTATTTTTTTGATGGTTTTTCAATGATTTCAAAAGTATATTCATATGTTGGTTTGTGATATTTGAATCTCAAGAATTAATCTTAAGATATGTATAAATAAGAGGCTATTTCAATAATTTCATCTTAGATTTTCAAGTGTTGAAGTCCTAATAGCATGCTTATGAGATCAAGAGCATCCAAGAGAATTTTGAAGGCATTCAAGAGAAAATTTATTAAAGATTATTACAACAATCAAGATTCCTTTAATCATGTCAAAGATATATTGCATCATACATATTTTGTTCGAGCTAATATGTTGATGTAGTGCTCAAGATCTATGCAAGCATTCAAAGGAATTATCTATAATCAAGTTTCATGATCAAGATCCACATCCATTGAAGCCAATACATTCTAATTGCAAATCTACAATCCAAGGTTCAAATAAGGTTTCATGAGTTGTAACATAAATTTTTCTATTCATCATTCCTTCATGCTTTTCTATTTCATTTCAAGTTTAATTACCAAAATGAGGTTTGAACAAGGAAAACCACCATCCCTTAACAAACAACATTTTTCTCTCTTTGACGTGTGATTGCCTATTTTAGGTGAAAGATCCTTTGAAGAGAAAAATTGGAGAAAGTTACAAAGTTGTCAAAGTTGCAAGAAAATTTGTCATTTCACAGAAACTCCTCTAAAAAAATTATTTTTGGTTGTTTGATAGTGAAAATAGGGAATCTGGGAGTGCAAACACAACAAAAGAGAACCCAAAAATCATTTTTTAGGAACCCTAGCCAGGACCCATTCACCATAGGGAAAATGAATCCTCAGTGAGCTTGAAAAGGTGACTTTTGATGAAAGTTACACATTGTTTTCCCCTTTCTAGATCTACCTTTTGATTATTGTTTCTATCAAATTTTATTACTATTCTTCATTCACATTTAATAGCTTGCATTTTGGAGTTTGTTTGATGGTTTTGATCTTTTTCTCCAAAGTGCTACTTAGCTTATACCCCTATCCTTGCATAGATAGGAATTTTTTTAATTCATACCTTGATTTGACTTAGCTGATAGTCATTTCATTATTTTGTATCTCATTTCCTTGAATGATATTAGGGAAATAGGTCTTTGTGGTGAACTCCCTTTCATAATAATTTTTCACACAAGCCACATTTTTTGTCATTTTAGTTGCATTCATTGCTATCAAGTTAGAGAAAATTAGATTTAGAATTTATTTCTAGCATTCTGATAGTGGAACCTATGTAAAATAGAAGTTAAGATCCTACCTCAAAGGAATACAAAAAAAAATTATGGCCCCTAATCACAACCCATTCTCCCTAGGGTGAACCTATCCTTCAATAGAGTTCAGATCTTACTTTTTGGTGACTGGTACATGTGCCCCAACCCTTGTCAGATCTATTTATAAACTATGGTTTTAGTATTTATGTTTTTAGGAATCTACATTTCATGTTCTAGGTCTTATTTTTCACTTAGTTTAAGCATTTCATATCATTTCAATTTTATTTCAGATCTATCTCATTATCCTACTGCCCTAAAGGAACTGAGATCCAGGTCAAATTGAATCACCTTTGAGGTTGAAAGTCAATCTCTAGTCCTTGTGATCTCTTTCCTAATGAAATGACCCTAGGGAAAAACACATATTACGGATCTTTAAGGATATTGTTATGATAGTCTAGTCTTCTTTGCAAAACACTGGAACACATAATTATGTGAATATGCTACAACATTCAAATGAAAATGAGTGTAAGTGTGGTGTAGAACACATAGAAGAGATACATGTGTATGAATAAAGTTTATTTATTATAATAGATGATTTCCTACCATTAGTGGGGTAGAAATCATATCTTGGTCTAGTTCATATGTTCCATATCTTGAGTTCTTATCAATGTGGTTTTTATAACTTGGGACTGGACTATGTTTTTAGCAAGATGAACCAAATGCACACAAATTTTCTCCTTGAAAACAATACTTATGAAGGTTTTTATTTTGATATGGAACCAATTTATGTGGTTGAAAATTATGGTGTATCTCATTTAATGGATTATGAATATTTTCTTTCCTCAATTTATCCTAATAAACTTATGATAGTTCATAGTGATGACCTTATTGATATTATGTTCTGCAACAAAGATTGGCATCACATTTTTATAAATGATCTTTTTGCATGGATCATGGTTGATATTTTAGTGGATACATTATTGTAAAGTTTAGATAAGTATGGAAATCTCTAATAGTGGAAAGTTCAAAGATGTGGTGAGAGGTACCAATGCATGTGTTAGTATACAAAAAACTTATGGTATTGGTTTTAGATTAATCTTGGGGTAGTCATTAGAGAAAAAAATATTGAATAGATGGACTTGTATTATTTCTACATTTTTGGGGGGCCCATGGGACCAAATAATATTTAAAAATTGTGAAATAAATGAATTACAAACTTATCAATTATAGATAAATCATGTTGGTACTTGGTCTACACCTTGAAGATCTCTCCTAGGATCTTGATATACCTACAAGGGGCAAATGTCCCCAAAAAGATTCATTTTCTTTCATTGTGAATATTTTAAGGTTTTAGTGTTCATTTCATGTAGAGTTCATAAAATGTCTTAGAATGCTTAATCTCCATTTCATTCTTATGACCTTTAAATTACTAATCGATTGGTGAATTTTGTCATTTTATTCCCCCTTACATTTATCATTACTTATAACCGATATAAGAAAATATAAATGGGCTTGTCATACACAAGATTTCTTCTATTTATTGTGTTTCTTCCCGCTTTCATGTTTCAATCAATCACCAAGTTATACAATCCCAAAATTGGCTAAGTACGAAAGTTGTTAGAGTTTTAGGAATATTTTAAAACTTACATCAACTCTCAATGAAGTTCTCACAAAAAAATTAAAAATGCAAAATATGATATCCAACTCTTTCAGGAAGCAAGTGTAATGTTCATTAGAATTTCATATGAATTGAGAACTTCCTAGGTTCCAAAAAATAGTTTGAGTGTTGATAGGTTTTTCTGATAGCCAAAGGAGGAAGAGAAAAGAGGCAAACATGAGTTGTGTAAGAAAGTTTCATTGATTTTGAAACCTTTTTCCAAAACCAAATGAGGTTGTAAAAACCACTCAAAAGGCTAAAAAGAATGAAGAAATAAATAAACAATGAAAAGAGCCTAAGTACCAAGTAAAAATTTGAGTTTTCAACAAAACCCAATGTTTATAAAATATTTTTCAAAGGTTGAAAAGGTTTGTGAAAAAGGATCTATCATAAAAAAAAATTATCAACAAGTTTTAGGTGCAATCATAGGCTATGAAATATGACTAAGTTAAGGCTGCTTCAAAGTATTTTAATGGTTTTGAAACCTCTATCAAGTTTCAACAATGTTGTAAAAACTGGTTCAATTCATCAAGCCAAGTGGTGAAATGATCAAGGATGCAAGGTTTGGGAAAAGGGTTGGTGTTGATTAAAAATTAAAAAATTTAAGAGCTTATGAATCATCTTTTACCTCTTGACAAGGTTGTTGCAACATTGTCAGAGCTCAAAAAGTTTCTTGAAACTTATCCCTTGTTGATACTCAACATCACCACAACCTATTAGGTTTAAGGGAGCCTTAATTATTTTCTTTGTGTGACCTTGGTATATGATAATGGGTAAAAGAGATATGACAAAATCTAAATATTACGCCATTAGCTAAACCTAACAACTAGCTTGTCTAGTGGGATCCACCTTTCTTACCAACGAATGTATCACATATGCATGATCAAGATGGTGAAGATAAATTTCAAGCTTATGAATACAAAGTTTCAGCTTCCTTACCAAGTTTCAAAACCCTTGTCAAAAGGTAACATAATTTAGAAACTCCTCAAATCTCTAAAAATCTATTCTTAACCATCATGTGGAGAAAAGGAAAATATTTGCAGAGAGCTCAAATAAAGTGGGAGAGGATTTTTAAAACTGATTTTTCAAAGAAGGTTAAGAAAATCAACACTTTAACCTGGTAATGAATCTACTATTAGCTTATGAAAAGGTTTTCATAACCTTATTGTCCCTTAATAAGGTTTTGAGATCCCCTTAAACTGTTGATTTCAAAAGTGCCCCAAGTTAGAAAAGATCAAGGGATTTTTTTTATTTTACTAATCAAATGAATTCCATGAAAGGCCATAAATATGGACATATTTTAAGTTGTAAAGTGGGATTAGAGGTTTTAAAATATCGGATGTAAAGATAATTTGTTTGAGGTTTATATTAGGAGGAGCATAGTTACAGTGTTTATGCAAATATGTTTTAGTTACACTATTATTTCTTAGTGAAATTATATGAATAAAAAATTATTGATATAATTATCTCCATTCTACAATGTAAGAAATTTATTTGAATAATAAAATCAAGGGTTGTGGTGTTCTTCATCACTCATTTGTAGTATTTTATTATTTTTTATGTTAATGTATTTTCAAGGAATAGTGTAATATATATATCTTTGAGAATAATTATAATGTTTCATTATGGATGGTTAATGAAGTAGAAATATATAAACTTAATCAATTTTTTGTTCATTTATTCAGAGGAAATAATTTTGAAACTACCATGGATAGTGTTAAGTGTTAGGGAAAATGTTGCATATAATTATTACTTGATGATCCCTAGTAAGCACCAATCTATCTTTGCATATCCATCCAACACCACAATTAACCTGATAATGACAAAACTCAAACAATTTTTAAGTTATTATTAACTATTTTCTTTCTTCATACCAAGATTTCAAATATTATGAGTAAACAGTTATATGTGCAAATTTACAAATCCTTTTTAGTAAGTATGACTTGTCATATCTTATAGACACTATGAGGAAATTATGTCATATATTTACATATAGTTTCAAGGGGAACCCACCTTGGTCTTTTAGAGACTAATATGGAGAGGATAACATTGCAAGTATTACCTCCCATTTGTGGGCCAATATTTCCTTTGTCTTTGATTATATGATCTATAAAATTTTTAGAGGTCATTGAAATACAAGTTATACAACCAACACATTACATGAAACTTAAAAATACTACATTATAATCATCCTCTTCAATGAAAAATTGATCAAGATTTTTTTACGATGTTTTCATTCCCTAGTTTGTAAGGGATAAATTGAGCAAAACCACAACTGACTATCATTATCAACATGACTAAATCTAATTAGCTAGAGAGTCATCAAAGGTGAAAATTATTCAACAATAAACAACAAGATGAAAATAAAAATTGGAAAGGCTTGAATAAAAAATTATCCAAGGAAAGAAAACATACACTAGCGTCAATCCCCAACCCTAAATTTTCTAATTACAAATGGGAATTTTTTTGTAATTCATATACTAATTTACATATATATTTGAATTAGCAAAAAAATGGAGTTTTTATGGGTTATTTCATTTGAAGTAATTTTTAAGCAATATTTAATAGGGTACCCAAATATTATGATACATAATTTTTAAATACTCAAGGAGACATTATGACTTCTTTAAATAAATAAGGTAACAAAGTCAAGTTAGATTGTTAGTGTAGTATTAAGTTTATCTTATGGTAAATCATTTGGGTGGTTTCTTTCCCCTATCGGGTAGTTTTACACCCGTTTCTTTTTTCATGCCTTTAAAGGGTTGAACATTATGTATTTTACAACATCTCATTTTTCATTCACTTTTGGTGAAATAACATATTGATTCTCTCTATTCGTGAAGGTTCTTTTGTTGCAGATGGTGCTCCTGGGAGGTCGTTGACACAAACATGGTATCAAAGCTATCCATACTTCCCTCCTTCCTTTGAGAGTTTTCATCATAAGATTTTGAGATCATTTATTTGCTAAAAGCTTTTCTAACATTTTCAAATTTTCAAATTTCAAAGTTGCCTTATTTGCTTGTGTTTATCACATTTTGATTTATGATTGCTAGAGGAATTTTTTGCAATTAAAAGCTTTTGTTCATTCATTTGGAGGCAACTATTAGGTGGCCATGAATTTCTTCCTATGGTTGATTCCTATTGTAGAAATTTGAAATGTTGGCAATTTTAAATTGGAGTTTGTTATTTAAAATTTGGATACCAAGGGGTTTAAAACTTGTGGAGGGCTCAAATATCCTTGCATTGGCCATGATTTAACTTTTGTAGGTAGTGGTTTAAAATGAAAATCATGCCTTAGTTGGCATTTGGAGCTGAGTAAGCAAAGGGGCCACTCTTCACCTGTACGCCATGAAGCATCATGTGGTGCATTGACAAGGTGCACCATATAAACAAGAACCTTACCTTCCATTCACCCATGATATTATCTAAGGAGATGATTTTATCTGAGGTGGCATGACTAGAGGCTGCTATTGACTTGCAAACTTGTGGCATACATTTACACCTAATCAGTAGTAAGTAGTAAATTTTCTTTATCTACATCTCCTTTCTCAATGCATTGAATTGGATCAATTTTTGGCACCATGTTTACAAGAGATGTGCATTTGGAGGGGGAATTTTTTTCTAGTTTGCAACCATGATGATTGATTGCAAGAGGGTTCAAACTTTATACTTTATAAAGTTTGCAGTGAAAGAGGTGTGGGCCCCATGTTTTTGAAGTTGTTTTGGGAAAAGTTATCCCACATTGGTAGTGTGGGATAGTTTTTTGCTAGCATTTAAATAACATTGTAGTGTGTTTAGTTTGTGTGAGCAAGTCTCATAGATTGTGACGAGTTTTTCATGTTGTGAAGACTTCTATAATAATTTGGCTTTCATGTGGTGTGGAAATCTACTATAAACATATAGTAAGGTGTACAATTCTATGGAAATGGAGAAAGTATTCCCTTTTGTTACTTGTTTGGGCACTCCTTGTTAAATTAAGCTTAATGGTGCCTTGATTTAGTGTTGTAATGTGTTTGACACATTCACATTAGGTGTTGGACCCTTTTGAACTAATGAACATAAATTGTACCTTGTTAAATTGTTGTGAATTGTTCTAATACACTTTCACACATTTATGAGGTTTTATTAATTAACTATATCTAATAAATATCTTTTTAACATTAATCATGCCTTATTTGGAGTCTTGTAAAGTGTTGTAACACACTTTCATAATTTTCTAGGGTTTTCACTAATAATTGGGCTTCTTTATGATTTAATTGGCCTTATTTTTCATCCACATGACTCATTTAATCCATCTTTTTAAGGATAATCCTAATATAAATCAACATCCAATCATAATTTAGGTGTTTTTAGGTTGTATGGCCCAAATTTAGTGATCTGGGACTCATTCTACACCTTAGGCGAATGAGTCCCACCTAGGTTTTTGTGTCCTGATCTTGGTTTTACACCTTTGTAATCATTTTTAAAAATGGTTGCATCAATTATGCCTAACGGGACTCATTCACCACCTTGTGCGAATGAGTGCCCTATGTCCCAAAATTAAAATTAATTCAATTTTTTGGTGGTATTTTATCCTCCTAGATTTGATGTCAGCTTGCAGTGTTGCAATTCTGGAATTTTGGCATAATTAAGTATAAATACAAGTTTCTTTCACTCATTTTACACCTAGCAAGTTGAATGAGCATCCTTATAGCAATTTTGACTTCATAAGAGCATCAAGGGAGTTTACAAGAGCATTTATATGGTATTTAAGAGAAAAAATATTCATCAATTGTTGTAGAAATTAAAGATCCATCATCATTTCAAGGATATCAAGCATCAAGAATGTTATTGAGCTAGTGTTGTAATGTAGCATTGAAGATCTAGGATCAATCATTGTTGTACACCTATTGTCAAGATCAAGATCTATATCCTTCATGGCCATTTTGTGTTGAGTTGAAGATTTACAAGACATCATTTATAAGGAATAATTCAAGGTATCATTGTCCATGATTCATATTCTTTGTTTCATATTTGATATCCTTGTTTCATTATTTCATCATTTTGTTTAATTACCTAAACGGGGTTTGACCAAGGAAAACCCCTTATTCCCTAACAATCAACACTCTCTCTCTCTCTCTCTCTCTCTCTCTCTGTGTGATTAAAAATCTAGGTGCATTGGACCATGAAGGAACTATGAAGATTGGGTTACAAGATTGAGAAATGATGTTGGAATGGTCCTCTCATTTACAAGGTTGTTATCTTCCCTAAAAAGTCACCTGCAGCCCCGAAATTAGAGATTCAGATCTGGAAACAAAGAGGAATAGAAAGAGAAGACATTGAAGACTAGATTTAGAATTTGAAGCTCTAGAAAACCCTAACTAAACTCAATCACCAGTTCTGGTGAATGAGTTCCAGTTTAGTTCAAATTTTAGGTTTTTACAGATTTGGATACCTATTTGCCAGATTCCTGTTTCGACACAGAAACCCAAATTTGAGATTGATTCGCCCAAACTAGTGAATGTGTCCTAGTAGGAATTTTTTTTAGGTTATTCATCATTTCAAGCTTCTTTTCAAGCTCTCTCAGGTTTTCAGTTGCACCATTATGATTTCTTGCCTTTCAATTTTTTTTTTGCATACATTTCTAGGTCATACATTCAAGTTTCATGCATCACTAGGTTTTAACATTAGATATTTCATTTTATTATCTTTTCCAAGCCCCATCTTGGTGGTGAACCACTCTTCTAATCTGAAATCATACCCTAGGATAACCTTCTAGTAGATCTCTTGCCTCTATTCCATTCTTGGGGTGAGATCTCTAGGGTTTCCTTGAGTGAAACTTGAGAGAAATAGGTCTAGGTCTCCAGACACCTAGTTTTTGTTCCACCTCCCAAAAGGTGGAACACCTATTTCCATTGTTTCCTTTTGGTGAACCTGCATTTAGAACATTTTATTTTCTGATTTGGAGTGTGTCATCATCCTTGATCTTGCTTACATTAACATTGCATTAGGGTTTGCATTAGTTAATTGGCATTCTAGGGTTTCTAATTTTGCATTAGTTAAAGTATGTATAGGTTGAATTTTTTTCATCTCAAATCATATAAAATTTGAATTTGCATTTAGTTTACAATCATATAGGGTATGTGCAGGATCATCAAGGAAAAAACAGGCCCTTAAATGGCAATAAAATTATGAAAAATTAGAGTTAGGAAACATGACATCAAAATTTGAATAAGTTATCTATATTATTTCAAAAATATGTAAGAATAGAATCTCTAGAAAATTGAATGTAGTTTCTAAACTACTAGGTTTTTTTTTTTTTAATAAATCTATTTGGTGAAAATTTAAAATTTCAATGTAGCAGACTTATATTTCAGAGAAAAAATAAGAAGGTGGTGTTTGTTTGACCACCATAACCACAATAAAATCATAATATATTTTTAAAATACTTTAGATATAAGTAGAGGAATCATGTCCTGATGTGATGCATATCTTTTTGTAATTTTTTTCTACGTAAATAATTAATTCTGAATTTTTTATTACAAATTTTACAAAATATAAAAACTCATATGTCTGACCACCTTAACTTGGTCAAAACTTCATGAAATTCAATTTTTTTTTTAATCCTATTGTATGTGAAGCATAGAATCTGACACATGTTTCATATTGAAAAAAATGTGATATTGTTTAAAAGCTATAGATATTTTTCAATCATCCTATCGATCAAGACTTTAGTCGTAATTCAAATAGAAAATGAATAATAATTATTTATTAAATTCAAAGTAAAGCATAATTTATATTGGTGGAAATTTGAGAACCTCCTTTAAAAACCCTTTTTGTTTCATCAATTTTGGGTTAAAAAAAAGTCATCAGCCACATACCCTACACATACCCATCATATCGCCACTTTTTTGCCCATCGTGATCTTGCACATACCCTACAACATAAAAAGCATAAAAATCAATTGAAATTTTTTGAGATTTTTTGAAAAAATGCCCATTAGGACTCATACGCCCCTCTGGGCGAATCATTCCTAGTCCAGATTTTAAGATGTCTTTAAGAGCAATAAAAACCTCATTTTTATGCTCCATAAGCTTGCTACTTGTTCCATAGAAAAAAGTACCCTTTGCTTGACATGGAATAATTCATGATAAATGGACTTAATGAGGCCTTGATTTAGGTGTTGTGAGGCATTTTATGTATCCACACCAGGTCTTGGACCCTTGCAAATTAAATAACATGCATTTATTGATGTCTTGTAAAGGTGTTGTAGAGTCTTGTAAAGGATTTTCACACTTTTCTAGACTTAATAAACCTATTTTCCCCTAATTCAACATTATAAAATATATTATAACACATCATCACATCAATATAGAAGGCTTGTAAATTGAATTTAATGATAAACTAGTGTTTTAATATGTCTTGCATGTTCACATTGGTTCTTGTGCCTTCCTAGGTTGTGTGGACCTCATTTTAATGTTGCAAAGTGTATTTGATTATGCTTTCACATTGATTTTTGTGTCCCAAGCCCTATTTAAAATTTACATCATCATTGATAGACTTATTTTGACTCATACTATGCATCTTGAAGCTTAATTTGATCAAACACCTAACAAAGTTGTAATTTAAACTGTATTTCCTTATCTCCTAGCTTATGAGATATCAAATGGACTTGTGTGGGACCCATTCACCATGCATGGAAAATTAGACTCATCCAAGTGGGACCCATTCACCATGTGTGGTGAATGAGTCTTATTTGGCCCCCATTTTGACTTTTGAGTGAGAAAAAGTTAAATTTAAAGTTTATTTTCACTCTATATCAACCTATGATGAAGTATTATCGGGTACCAAGGTACACTTGTCCATAAATAGGTAATTTTATCCCCATTTTACATCCATCAATTCATTATTACATCTCTTATCATTCATTCATCATCTATTTTCATATTCAAGTCAAGCAACCTAGAGTTTCTTCATTAAAAGCCTTCAAGATAGCATTCTAAAGCATTTAGTGGCTAATTCTACATGTATTGCTATAGAAATCCAAGATCAATCATCATTGTAAGGTAAATTATTCCATTTTTTGCATTTTTTATTCACTTATTTCATTAATTTGGTTTAATTACCTAAAAGGGGTTTGACCAAGGCAAACCCCCATGCCTTAACAATCAACATTTGTTTTCTCTCTCTCTCTCTTGTGTTGTTTGCATGCAGATTTAGGTCTCTTGGAAGTTTCAGAATCATTGAAGATTGCATTTCTATGTTGTTCAAGTCTTCTCCTCTTCATTCAAGTCAAATAATGAAGGAAAAGTAACTTTCAGATCCAATCCTAACATTTTTTGAAGCAGACACCTATAGAAGGTGGGATTAGAGATTTGAAGCTACATATTCTACCTTTGACTTTTCAGATCCCTAAAGGAGGACTGATTCACCATGCATGGTGAATGAGTCCCATCTGAGGGTCTAGAATTGGATTTTGTCAGAATCTTGCTCTTTGTACTCAAAAATCTATTCTTAGATATTTTCATCAGAATAGGGATTGATTCGCCATAGGTGGTGAATGAGTCCTATTTGGATTAAGTGACAACATCAATTAGTATTCTAGACATTCCAGAATCATCATAATTTTTCCAGATGCACTCTGATCTTACCCTTCTCTTTATGTTCTACATATTTCATTCATTTAGTTTATTTTTGCATATCATCATGTGTTTTCAAACAAGTTGCATTTCATTAGTTTTGCATGTTTAATCAATCAATTTCATAGATTATTTGCATTAATTTCATTCCATTTAGTCTTCATTGCATCATACACATCCCTTCCATCTTAATTTGAATAAACCCACTAGCATTTTCAGATCTAATCTCTCTTCTTTTGGCTGAAAAACCTAATAAGAGTTAGAGAGTCCATTGGGTCCAAAAATCTATGGTTCGCTAGTAACATATAATATAAGTCTAGAAAGTTTCAAGAATATCTATTTTATGCATCTAGGTCATAAACATCAATTTAGGGTAGTGATTTTTAAAATTATTTCAATAGCAAACATCATAGGATCTGAAAAAGTTGACATTTCTAAAACCTTGCATAACATCGATAAAATTACTCTTCAATTTTACATATACAATGTTTAGATTCATAAAGCTTTAAATAAGTTTGATACAATTACTTTTCATTCTTGGATACACATTGTTTGCATTCTCAAAGTTTTGCATACATTGGATAAAAGTAATTTTTGTCTTTGGATATACATTGTTTACATTCTTGAAGCATTGCATACATTGGTTAGAAGTGCTTTTCATTTTCTTCCAAACAATGTTAGTACCTTATCTTTCTAGGAATTCTAAGAAAAATTTCATATCCCCTCCCTAGGAGAGTTTTTTAGTGAAAGAGAATAAAACCTTGGACACTCCTAATAATAATCTTTTTCTTCTCCTAATATCTCTCCTATTGGTGAAGAAGATATTTTGGTGTTAGAAGAAAAAATGAATGAGAGTTTTGAGAATCCTAGTTGTTTCTCTCCTTCTTCCTCTCTTATTAGGAAATACATTGATGAACAAGAAGAAACAACCACAGGTAATCATGATGATAACATAACACAACAAGAGAGGTCATTGAAACCTACATTCATAACACTTCAACTACTCTACATTCAACTCTCAACATTTTCCCCTCTTGTGATAATGTTTTATAGGATTAAATTAAATGTGAAGAGGACATGTTGGTGTTGAATGATCAAACCTTTAAGTTCTATAACAACCCTCTCTATGATCATTCCCCTACCTACCCTATTTTGGAAGACATTATGGGACAAAGAAATGAAACTATGGATAGTCATGACAATCACATTTCTTCTTATCCTAGTATCTCTCCTAGTTGTGAGGAAGATGCTTTGATGTTAGAAGATATGATTGATGAAAGTCATGGGAATCTTGATTTCCTCTCTTCCCCTAGGGAAAGCAATATTGAACAAGAGAATGCCATCATTGATAAACAAGAAAATTCAAACATTTATCATTCTCCTACTTTTGATGAAGAAATTTTTGAAGAACCAATCCTTGAATGTCAAGAACATTTGGTTTGTAGTTCTCCTAAAGACTCTCCTCCTAGGGAGGATATCATGGTGCAGAAAAATGACAATAATAGTGATGCGACTTGCTTGGATTATGGTGAAAAGATGACAAAATATTTCCCTTTATTAGAAACACATCAAACCAAGACTACTGAGGTTATGAATGCGCAAGTGTCCATTAGATCCCTATTGACTATATTGGACCTCCTACATACCCTATGGGACATCCTCTGAACTCTCTAATCCTTTACCCACCATTACACAAACAACAACCGCAAACTCAAAACAAACCCGAACTTATCCTTCACCCACCTAAGAATATTTTTTCACAACAACCAAGTCATAATACCGTTGCTCATACATATAGGAATAGAAAAAAATTGTAGCTAAGACAAACACCTTCAACATCCCTCCCTTTGCCTAATCCCATTTTTCCTAGTGCTCCTTGTTTAATTTCACATAATGGGAAGGAGTATGATATTTTTGAAAAAATTAAGAATACTCCTATAAAGATATCCCTATGGGATCTAATTGAAAGTTCACCTAATTATCACACTATGCTTCAAACTGCCTTGCAACAAGTTGAGGTTCCCTCTAGTGAAAACTTGAATAACATAGTAGCCATTGTTCAAGGACGAAATGTTGATATTTTTTCCACCAAAGTGAACTCTCCTCTTCAGAAGTTCAAAAACAAAATGATGCTTTCATGATAATAGAAAAATATAATAGAATATGGATAAAGCGAATCCTTTTTGAAAATGGCTCCTCTCTTAATATTTGTAAAGCAAACATTTTGGATAGGCTTGGTGTGGATAAATAAAAAATTCAACCTGACCCTTTGTCTATTAAGGGATTTGATAATGTAGGAAAACAATCACTCAGTGTGATCACTTTCCCTATTACAATTGGAAAGGCCACATTAAAAACACCAATTCATGTTATGCCTCACGATCTTTCATATAACTTGCTTTTAGGTAGACTATGGATTCATGCAATGAATGGGGTGCCTTCTACTCTATTGGTTGTTCTCACAATGAACTGATCAAGTCTCAATAGGTACCTATGAGCTTTCCAAACTCAATTCTTGAATACCTATTAGACAAGTGGCCAACTGAAAAGATATAGAACCAATAGCTTTATCTCTTGCACTTCAGGCTCTGCAAAACTTGGGAGGGTAATCCCACAATGTAGATTATACTATTATTTCAAACAATTCACTCTTACAATTATATATCTAAGTAGATATATTCTCACCCATGGCTAATAAGCTAAAATTCCTCAAGTTGGCTATTTCTTGAGAAAACTACACACCTAAAGCTGAGAATACAATATAACACTGAACCGTATATTTTTGGCACTCAAGAGGTCTCTAAAACTTTTAAGGCTTTTCACCCAAAAAGGAGAGATAATGAGGCAAAAACCATAACAAGCTCATTCGAATGTGCAATGTAGAGTGATGTTGTGCTAAATGATCTTAACTAAATGCATTTGATTGATTAAAACTATCCTAAATGAATGCAAAACTACAATTTATGCAATGTTTGAAAACATGCTGTGATATGGAAACAACATGAAAACTAAATAAATTTTGCAAAACAGAAAGTACAAAGTTGAATATGAGTGCACCTGGACTGAAACTAAAGTATTTGGGATGTCTGGAATGCTGGATCAAATTACTAAAAATCATTGTGGGACTCATTCGCCAAGGCTGGCAAATGAGTCCACCTATAGGTGAAAACTATAAGAAACAAGTTTCTCTCTATTGGGATCCAAAATCTAACAAAAGCCTGATTTCTTATCTCAAGTGGGACTCCTTCACCAAGGGTGGTGAATCAGTCCACTCTTAGATTTTAGGAAATACAATCAGCAACTTTGTAACACCATATTTGGTAAAGTTTGAGTGTCAGGTTGCCAAAGTCAAATTCTGTAGAAAAAGGACAAAAGTCACTCAAAAAGAATGAAAAGATGATGAAATGACTTGAAGGGCCTAGTTGACTTGATTCCACTTTTCAACACAATTTAAACCTATTAAATCTACAAAACAAAGGCTACAAACACATGTAAAAAGGGGAAAAATGTTGGAGGGTTAGCAAATAGGGGTTTTCTTTGGTCAAACCACACTTTGGTACTCAAACCCTATAAAAATAGTTGAAATGCAAGGGAAAGGATAAATGAATAACATGAAAGTATTACAACTTACAACAAACCCTTAAAGATGCAAATCTGAATCAATGCCAATGGCTGCTCCAAGATGCATCAATGATTTCTTAATGATATATTGCAAAATGCTTGATGAAATGCTATAATGAATGCTTGAATGCTTAAAGATACTTGATGGATGTGCTTAGATGAATTTGAGATGTTAAAATGAGGTGGAATTAGCTTATTTATACAATTCATGTGTCTTAGTACCTATTCATACATCATCATAGGCCGGCATCAAGCATAAATTTGAATAAATCCCAAAAGAAATTTAAATTATTTTGAATTTTGAGCCAAGGTGGACCCATTTTCCACCCATGGCGAATGGGTCCCACCTTGGAGGTGTGCTTAAGAGTGGGGAATTAAATGCTATTTAATGTTATGTGTTGAGGTATTATTCAAAAATACACTTAAATAAAGCATAGGAGTGTATAAAGAGGTCCTATAAAACATTAGAAAGGTGTAAATAAGGGGGAAATGCCTAGAAAAGTGTGAATCTTGATTATAAGACTTAACAAAACTTCAAAATAGGACTTGTTGATGTGTCAAATGATGATTTTTAGGTGAATTATATTAAATATAGTCTAGAATAATGTAGAAATGTCTTACAACACTTAACAACACATTCACAAGACTTCAATATTTACATTTTAATACTAAAATAAGCATGTTCAAGCCATATTGCAATATAAAATTAAGACAAAACATGTAAAACATGATCAAACAAAACCTAAAAGGCCATGAAAATGACAAGGGGCCATTTTTCTAAGGAAAATTTAGCCCCCACTTTAGTGAGAGGAAGAACTTGCTTTAGACTCACACTAAAGTAGCCATGAACATTGAAAAGAGAAGGGTTCAAATGCACTTACATTAGCAAGATGGAATAACAACAAACAAGAGGGATAATCAAGCCCCCAAGATGAAGATCACATGGAAAACCAAACATAAGTACAAAGGAACACACAAGTGTTGAGAAATAAAATGAAGCTTCGATCATTGATCCAACATGTTGTGAATCAAATCTTGGAAAAAAGAAGAAATGTGTACTCACTTTGGGCCCACAGACTTTCAAATCATCTACGGGGTGAGAAGGGCCAAAAACAAAAGAGATACATACACTATTTGGCATGCACTCAAAAACACAAAAGTGACTACAAGGAAAAGTCATGCCACTAGTTGGACTTCCCAGTAAACCATGCCAAAGTTATACCTCCTGATAACTTTAACAAGGGGCCACAAAAAGGAAATGCAAATGTCAATTTCGGTTTAAAATTTCATGAGACAAGAAAAATTCCATATGCTTAGAAATCATGAACAAAATAGGATGGCACCACAGGCATGCAAGTTGTGTTATGCAAGGTGGATGAAAAAATAAGAGGGTACAAGAGGCATGCAAGTTGTGTTATGCAAGGTAGCCGAATGAAAATGAAAAATGTAAAATGAAAAAAATGTTCAAAGGAGTCTTGTTCAGCTTATGAAAGGTCAATCACTTAGGGAACATTGTGTCTAATGTCTCCAAGAGAGGACCAATCAAAGGATAGTAAATTCACAACTTAGGGGATGCAGTGCATCACATCAAACCACCAAGAGGAATGTAATATGCTAAGAAAGATCACACTTATGGACATCATTCCCAATGTCATCCATAAAATAATGAACACGTCATATAAATGACAATGCTACACTAGGAACAAAGAATGAAAATGAATTATGGTATTGTATGCTCCCCACATTAAAGGAATTGCTACACCTCTTTTTTTAGAAAGTTCTTTAAAGTAGAAGAAGAAAGAAAATGCAAAAATAAAAACAAGACATGAGAGCTAACTAGGAAAGCTCTATCCAAAGTCATATGTTTCAAAGTTAGGCTACGTCATGTCAAGGAAAAATGAAAAGAAAGAAAATAAAAAGGGAGTTTCCCCCAAGAAAGAAAGCACACCAAAACACATAAGGGATCTATGTATTTGTGGTCGGTATGTTCATTGTTGCAATGTTTTTATGAAAGAGCACAGAACTGTCATCATTTCCCAAAGACATAGAATGAGAAGAATGACACATAGAGAGTGAAAAAAAAAGGAAAAAAAAGATTCATTTTGGTTCAACATGGAAGACATTGCGGTCTCAACACCTTGCATCGTCCCCAAAAGGAAAACACAAGATAAAAGACAAAAAGTAAAATAAAAAATAGTTTTTGGGTCAACATGAAAGAGACATTGTGGTTTTGATGCCTTGCGTCATTCCCAAAAGGAAAAACATAAGAAAAGAAAAGAGACCTTATGGGTCAATATGGAAGAGACTAAGGGTGTCTCTACACTTTGTGTCATCCCCAAAGGACAAACACAAAAAAAAAAAAAGACAAGGACCATTTGGGTCAACATGGAAGAGACTTAGGGCATCTCTATGATTTGCATAATCCAAAGGACAAACACAAAACAAAAAGGAAAAGCAATTTACGACATATAGAAGAATAGAGATACAAATAGAAGAATTGTACGAAGAGAGAGAATATCATCAAACACATGATATGATACACATAAAAAGAATATAAAAGGAATAGTAATGTAAATGTAAGTTAACGATTAACTAAGTTATTAGTTTCTCAATCTTAAGTGACTAAGTGGAAAAGAAATAACATAGTTAAGAGAAAAAGACAAGTGCATTACAAGGACAAAGGCTCACAATGTATTGTATGCACAAAAGAAAAAAAAGAATGAGGCTAAGGGTGAAGATAAAAAAATATCATGCAATAGTGAGAATACAAAAATTCTACAACCATTAGCATGAAAGGGATGATGGTGTTTAAGGGATGAGAGGAAAGCAGTCAATATCAACGAAGTGATACTTTTGCAGTATTTCATTCAATGTCTGAGATGCTTTCATTTTATGTCCAAGAATATGATTATATTTGCAATAAGGAACATTAGAATTAGGAGCATGAATAACCAACCTATTAGAAGGTGGTAAGAGCATAAGACCATTTTTTAAAAGTAAGTGCAGTCTCTGCTCACATTTAGTTGGAGGATGTGTGGAAAACCTTATCTTCTTCATTTTGTAAGGTCATTTCCTCTTGCTATATTCTCCTTGTTTGTGAATATAAGGAGGAGGATCCCTTGGGGTCCTACCATCATTAGCATTAGAAGGAGAAAAGGGGTGTTCTTGTGGGAGAAGTATGTTCAAGTTAGGAGGAGCATTCAAGATCACTATACTAGAATCTTGAGGTCTTCGAGGTTGCAAAGGATGTCTATCAAGATGAGAAGAATCATGATAGCCTAATATAGTTGTGTGTGCTTTAGTTGGAGTTTTTTCAAGAAGTTGATGAATGTTATGCTTAGTGTTTGGATCACAACCTTGTTTACTCAAAATAGTAAAGCCTATACCGTATGTTTCTTCAAGGTTGATTGGATTGTTGGTGACTTGATGGTTGTAAAAAGGGTATCATTGTGTTTAAGGAAAAGAACTAGGTTCACTTGAAGGAGGAATCCTAGATCTATCAATGGCTTCAAGATGGAGATATGCAAAGTGTTTAGGTGTGGTAAAAGGAGGAAGGGCTTGTGATGTCATGGAAGGATAAACATTTGCATTGTTCTCTAGGTTGTCAAAGCAATCATTGTAGAGCTTAGTCATGCTAACATCATCTTCTCCAATGATGTCTACATCACGAGAAGGAAAATCATTAGGAGTTGAAAGATCATGTGGAAGTTCAATATAATTAGGGTCACAACTAAAGGCGCAGTTAGACATATCAACTAAGGACTTCAAGGAATTCCAAAGCATATTGAAAGAAAATGCCATTATGAACTAAATGAAAATGCAATAAAGGACTGAAAAAAGAAAGTCTAGAAATGAAAACATAATGTAGAAACAAGGAATTAAGATGCAGGAAATATGATAGAAAATGTTGTAAATGAATGCTAAAAAACTACAGAAGGACTGATTTTCCCTAGGTGGTGAATGAGTCCAAGTATACAAATTTTTTATGATTTTCAGAATTTTAAAATGTATGAAATGCAAAAATAGAATTCTATCAAAGGTACAAAATGTAGAATGTTTAATTTTTGAATTATATAAGATGCAAGAATGAAATCTAAGTTAAATTTCACTAATGCAAGCAAAAGAATACCGAGAATGCAAAAACAAATCAATCTCCTAATCGAATTGTAATTAAAAATGAATGTTAGGATGCACTAAGCTAATGAAAATAGAAAGTTAAAAGTGCTCAAAGGTCGGGTTCACCAAAATGAACCGTAGATTTTTGGCACTCAAGGGGTCTCTAACACTTTTAAGGTTTTTCACCCAAAAAGGAGAGATAAAGATGCCAAAAATCTAACAAGTTCATTCAAATATGAGATGTGGAGTGATGTAGTGCCTAAATGATCTTCACTAAATGCAATTGATTGATTCAAACTATCTTAAATGAATGAAAAACTACAATTTATGCAATGTTTGAAAACATGCTATGATATGGAAACAACATGAAAACTAAAGAAATTATGCAAAAATGAAAGTACATAGTTGAATATGAGTGCACCTAGACTGAAACTAAAGTATTTGGGATATCTAGAATATTGGATCAAATTACTAAAAATCCACTATGGGACTCATTCACCAAGGGTGGGGAATCAGTCCACCTATAGGTGAAAACTGTCAAAAAGAAGTTTTTGTCTGTCAGGATCTGGAATCTAAAAAAATATTGATTTATGATCTCAAGTGGTATTTATTCACCAAGGGTGGTGAATCATTCCACTCCTAGATTTTAGGAAATATAGTCACCAACTCTACAACACTAGATTTGGTAAAGTCTGAATGTCAGGTTGCCAAAGTCAAATTCTGTAGAAAATGGATAAAAGTCACTCAAAAAGAATGAAAAGATGATGAAATGACTTGAGGATCCTAGTTGACTTGATTCCACTTTTCAACACCTTTTAAACTTGTTAAATATGTAAAACAAAGGCTGCAAACACATGCAAAAATGGGAAAAATGTTGGAGGGTTAGCAAATAGCAGTTTTCCTTGGTCAAACCCCACTTTGGTACTCAAACCCTATAAAAATAATTGAAATGCAAGGGAAAGGATAAATGAATAACATGAAAGTATTACAACTTACCAAAAACCCTTGAAGATGCAAACTCAAATGAATGTTAATGGCTGCTCCAAGATGCTTCAATGATTGCTTAATGACGTTTGCAAAATGCTTGATGAAATGCTATAATGAATGCTTGAATGCTTAAAGATACTTGATGGATGCACTTTGATGAATTTGAGATGTTGAAATGAGGTGAAATTAGCTTATTTATACAATTCATGTGTCTTAGTACCCATTCATACATCATCATAGGCCGACATCAAGCATAAATTTGAATAAATCCTGAATGAATTTTAAATTATTTTGAATTTTGAACCAAGGTGGACTCATTAGCCACCCATGGCGAATGGGTCCCACCTATTGAGATTATGGATGCACAATCCCTGAAGCTTTAGAATCTTCAATCAATGACCTTTTCCATGAAAGAAAATCAACCACAAAGGAATGTGATGCAATGATGGAATGCTGAATAAAGATTCTATATTGATATGATATGATATGATGATATATTACAAATGAACAAAATGCATGATTATATAGGCAAAAGAGAAAATATAAGATGCATGAGATGTTGCCAAGTGTTATGATCTAACAACATGTGAACCCTATCTAGGAAATTATTAAATGTTGAGATAAGTTCTAGAAATACAACTCATCTTCTAGAAGGAATCTTATCCCTAAAAACGTGGAAGGGGACATTACCCCATTATTAAATGATTTATTAAAATGCAACCTAGGACTTAATTAATGTAAGACCTAAGTTAACTTATGCTAGTGTAATAATTAATTAATTACACTAGCACCCCCCATAAGTTCAACTTAGGGACGAAAATGAAATAATAATGCAAGAAGATGGGTCTTGGCTATGAGGCCATGTTAGGTACCCATGTACATGATGAGAATGCAAAAAAATATCCCACAATCGGAGATAAGAGGAAAACCTAGTGGGAACAAAAACCCTCTCCAAAAAGGAGATATAAAAGAAAAAAATAGATGGAAGAGTGATGTTTGGAAAACTGAACATTATCCCACCAAGGACTACAACCATCACATATATACAAAGAGAACAAAAAAGTATGTGTGGACTAGATAGCCCCCATAAAGGAGAGTAGTCCCCTCTAGAATGTCTTCAAGAGCATTGATGAACTGAGAATCCAAGTCGGATGGACCTGAAGAGAACCCATCCATGTACCACAAGTCTGAAGAAGTGAATGTATCCATCCTTGCTAAATCAAATATCAATTGAGAGGTGTTTGAGGAAGAAGATGGTGTGATGCAAAGAGTCATGTCAATATAGCCTCCACAACCTTGGTGAGGAGGGGGAGATGAGGTGCTTCCTACTCTTGATTCTAGAGGGTTAGGAGCAAGTTAATCTCGATCTAAAATTTTGGTAAACTTGTATACCTTGGAGTGATGATTTGCTTTTCCATGGGAAAAAAGGACATCAAACCTATCCCTGATGATGGAAAGTTTTGAAGTGAACTCAATGCTCAAACCCTCTTGAGAAAATTGATAGACAAACAAGAAATTATGAGCAATCTGAGGAATGTAAACAACATCTTTCAACCAATTTCCATCAAGAGCAACATCACAGATACCAACATAGACAATATCTGCATTTGTAGTAAAAATTTTGTCAAAGTCGGAAGGGCTTAGAGTATCCCACAGAATATGTTGTTGAGAAGAAGTGATATGCCATGAAGTACCAGATTCAAGTACCCATCCTTCTCTGCTATCAACCATAGTAGTTATGAAAGCATTCCCTTTACCAATATTTTCAACAGTGGCAATTCTGACAATACCTGATGATGAATCTTCATGAGAGGGGGAGTGAGGAGATTTTATTGTTGTGGGAGGGAGAGATATGTTTTGATCTCTGGGTATCTTCCTTAGCTCATGTATCTCTCTCTTGAAACATTTATCCTCAATGTGACCAATCCCATTACAGAAGTTGGACTTGGGCCTTTCCCTCTTCAACTTTTCTTCCTTATGTTGTGATGATGATTCAGAAGAAGCTCTTGCCTTTGATTTTCCTTTGTGCTTTCCCTTTCCTTTGGATGGTCCTTCCACCAATGCATGGGATTTTTTGGATGTATTAGCTTAGTTGAGGTTGGATTGTTCTCAAGTTAGCCATTCACAGAATGTCTCAAATGATGGCATAACAAAGCTATCACAAAGACCATCCATGGTGGAATAGAAAGAGGTGGCAAAGTAGGAGAAGGAACCTCTTAGCTTAGATAGGATCATGAATATACACTCTTTGTCAAATTTATCTTTTCCACACCCAAAAAGATGAGTCCTTAAAGACTTGAATATTACTAAGTAGTCTTTGATGGAAGGAAATTGATCAATGGTGAGTGAAGCAAGTTCACCCTAAAATTGCAAAGCTCGTACATCACTCACAGAACTAAAGAGATCCTTGATATTGTACCAAACATCCTTGGGAGTCTTGCACCCCTCAATATGGAAGAATAAATATTGGAGACATGTAGAGCAATGAGCCCCATAGCCTCTTCACACTTAATCTGATGGTAGAATTTTTCATATTCTCTAGTTAGATGAGGCTGATTCTCATTCAAAGTGGACTAGAGTCCCTTAGACTAGAGAAGTCTCTACATAATAACCTTCCATGTGTGATAGTTATAAGGAGTGAGAATCTCGAATCCTATGTCATCCATTAGGGGAGAACTATCCAAGACAAAATATTTCTAACAAAAATGTTGAAAGTAGATAACTGATGAACAATCAACTGAAGTGAAGCCTTTGAAACAAAATGAAAGACTAGAAATCACCTCTAAAACCAAGATTAGGGTTTCAATTTCAACTGATAATAATTTTTTTATAGAAGTAGAATATGGAAAAATAGAGTAGACCTTTCGAAAGTAGACTCAGAGATCTTTTTAATGGTATATCATTTTTTTAATTTTGATGTCATATGTGAAAGTTATGCCCTTTAGAAGATCACTACTTGATTGGATCTGAGCTGGTTAACAAGGTATAAAAATGAAGCACCTAGGGGCTAAAAAAATGGGCCCTTGGTCAGTGATATGACTATGGGCTGTGCTAGGGAAAAAAAAAACATTCTGCCAGATAGGCAGAGTCGAAGTGGTGTTGCGGCAGAGGAGTGTGGTGGTGTGACCTATGGAGTGGAGGCACCACTCAGGATAGTGGGGCCCTCAGTTCTAATGGGACTGGGGGTTCGAGCTAAGACTTCGACGGGGGCTTCAGTTGCCATTGAATGTGACGGTTCTTGGAACAGTGATCGACAAAGTCAATGGAGGCCAATGATGATACTAGATGATGATGAAGTGACATAGACAAGCTAACTGGTGGTCGGTGTGTGCAGACCAATGGAGATGACTGAAGAATTTTTGAATTGTAGTTAATTTGCAATATTCAAAAATTAAAAACAAAACACTGATAAAATATGTCAATTGCTTCAAAAATCAAACCACAAACTATATGAGCAGTGAAAATAATTTTGCCGACTACACTTAAAATGTAAGTCACCCACTATAGATGTTAATTTTTGATGAAACTATATAAAGAAAAGCCCAAAAATAGCCAATTTTTTTTTAATTTTTCTAAAAAAAATTCCTTTGAAGAGGATTGAGAGGGGAGATTTTTTTTGTAGATTTGTATGCATAGTGCAAAAAATGTGCAAACCCTAGATTGTACCTCAAAGGCTCTTAGTCGATATTACTCCAATTTTGGCAAATGGGTAGGTGATTTTTGGGGTTTGAGGTCTTTTGGATGGAATCGAGATGTTAGAGAGAGCCTGATGTGCATCAGAAACAAGCTTGGCTCTCAGGTAGAACCAAGTAGCTTGCAACATAAACTTAAGGCCTACAAGAATCTCACACTCCAACTTCCTTGATCAAGGTTTGACATTTCACTGGACAAGCTCTAATACCATGTTGAGATTATGGATGCACAGTCCCTAAAGCTCCAAAATCTTCAATAAAGGACCTTTTCCATTAAAGATAATCAACCACAAAGGAAAGTGTTGCAACAATGGAATTATGAATAAAGATTCTATATTGATATGATATGATATGATGATATATTACAAATCAACAAAATGCCTGATTATATAGGAAAAAGAGAAAACCTAAGATGCATGAGATGTTTCCAAGTGTGATCAAACAACATGTGACAACATGTGAACCCTATTTAGGAAATTGTTAAATGTTAAGATAAGTTCTAGAAGGACAACTCATCTTCTAGAAGGAATCTTATCCCTACAAACATGGAAGGGGACATTACCCCATTATTAAATGATGTATTAAAATGCAACCTAGGACTTAATTAATGCAAGACCTAAGTTAACTTATGCTAGTGTAATAATTGATTAATTACACTAACACCTTGAAGGTGTGGTTAAGTGCTAAGAAGTAAATGCTATTTAGTGTTATGTGTCAGGGTATTATTCAAAAATACACTTAAATAAAGCATAGGAGTGTATAAATAGGTCCAATAAGACATTAGAAAGGTGTAAATAAGGGGGGAATGCCTAAAAAAGTGTGAATCTTGATTACAAGACTTAACAACACTTCAAAATAGGACTTGTTGATGTGTCAAATGATAATTTTTAGGTGAATTATATTAAATAGAGTATAGAATAATGTAGATATGTCTTACAACACTTCACAACGCATTCACAAGACTTCAATATTTACATTTTAATACTAAAATAAGCATGTTCAAGAAAGGTTCCAATATAAAATTAAGACAAAACATGTAAAAAATGATCAAACAAGACCTAAAAGGCCATGAAAATGACAAGGGGCCATTTTTCTACAATAAAAACACAAACACCACAAACTTTAGATAGATCAATGATTATTTCAAAAGATTGTTCTTAGGTTGGATAATTGGTATTATGAAGAAACTTGATAAATTTATGATCAGTGCCATTATCTATAGGCAAGGAGTCAAAGAAAATTGAAATATTTGGAACATTTAATCTTGGACATTCTAGATCTATGCGATACCACTTAGTAGTTCACAAATCAATAACCAAATTCTTAAGACTACTTATCACATCCATTGACCCTGCATAAGAATTCATGATTTGATTCAAGCAATTTAACTTCTATGAACAAGAGCTAAAACCAAAACATATATCAAAGTTTGAAACTATGAAAATTAACAAAATGATCTGTAATCAATATTTTCATTAACAATTTGTATGTACACAATCAAAATTGAGAGACTTAAGATTCAAAAAACCTCCTTTATCATTCAAAAATTCCCTCGAACCATACATTTAATAAAATACGCTATTTAGACTCAAAGCATTTGATAAAGACTAAACATATTTTCTCTGTGTTCTTAATTCTCATAATTCATCTCTAGTATTCAACAAAAGACTAGACAAAATGGCCTTGAATTCCCTTATATAGAACAAGGGAGAAAAAACAAGCTTCAAGCCAAGTGTACACATGTCATATTCAAATTGGACCACTTGAAGACATATTCCCTAATTTAGTTACAATTACACTTATCAAAGTGGAGGGAATTCATATGAGACAAAGATCATTTACATTTGTTACGAGGAGAAACTTTTCATTTTAGAATGCACATGTCAAAAAGAAGAAACATCTTCATAGCGACACACTGGTTTCATGAAACAAGATGAAAAAATGATGTGGATCAAAAGGTGATATAGCATCTCAGTCACCATTCCACATCATCAACAACTGATATTTTCTTATCAAACATATGTTTTGTACACTGTAACTTTGAAGGCTAGACCCATACAATACTTGACCCAATATATGTTTCATATCTTCAAACCAAATTTTTCAACATACACCCTTCCCCATTCTTAATATTATTCCTCAAATAGCCAATCAAAGTCAAGAATTTTATCCATGTCCTTCCTGTACGGGGAATAACTGGTCACTACTACATCGGATAATCTGTCAAAATCCTCTAGAAAGCTAATGAGAAATGTTAACCTCCCCAAAGTGTCACTAAAGGCATCAATATAAACTTTCTTGCAAATTTTATCCAGATGGGAATCAATAACCTTATCCAATTCCCCTTTCCATCATTGCAATGGTTTCAATTTAGAATTGGCAACCTCAATGTCTAGTAGTGGCGACAAGTCAATGTGGTTATATTGAGCTATCAATTCTATTATCTTCTACTCTAGTGGGGAAACATACCCTTGAAATTTTTTATCACTCAATTCACACACAAATTCATTAACTGGACACACTCGGGGATACATATCTTTATGTTGGCTAGCTCCCACTACTATCAACTTTAATCAAGCTCATCTCTTGGGACCCATTTATTCAATGTTGGTATGGCCAAAATTTTATCCCTTTGAGACAATCTCATTGCACTCACCATCAAAGCATAGTTAGCATGCAAACCATTGAGTCTATCCTGAATCTTTTCATTAAGATGTTTTAGGGTAGTGTAGAAATTTTTTGATATGTTCTCATACATCGTGTCCTGAGCTTTCTCCAACAACTTCTTACATGTTTCAATTTGTAGAAGCAATTTCTCTCTATCAGATGAGCTAGATCTTGGTCTACTTAATTCTTCCTCTACAAATAATTATTGTCCTCCCTTGTATGGCACCATTGCTAAGGCCTGATCATGAGGTGGATTTTGGGAAGATGCCATTGGAGAATATTGAGGTGGATGGCTTGAACTGGGTTGACCCTATTCTCTCTACACTTCTCCTATTTGTTTGTAAAGTGACAATTTAGTTTCTAACACATCCAATTTATGTTGGCTATTGTCATAGTCATTGAGGAGTTCTTTGTATTTAGTTCTAAGTTTATCCCTCTCCAGAGTGAGGCCTTCTACTATTTCTTGAGTGAACCTAGCAAAATTTACAGCCATGTCTACACCTTCCAATGCTGGAGTATTTGCTACTCTTTTTACAAGCAATTGTCCACTAAAGTCTGATGGCTCAGCTAGAACCAGTTTCCTAGATGCTGAAGATAATGACCATATTGCCAATACATCCCAATCCTCACTAAAAGCTAAACCTCAAAGTTTCATTTCTAGTTCTTCTTCTTTCTATATAGGATTCCTTTCAACTCTTCATATAGCATCTAAAACAATAGCATCATAGATATTCCACTCTAGCAACAACAACACACAACTCTTCTTTGCAAGTTCTCTACACTCTTGGGCACTAATATTTCTGAACTCATCTTTCATAATGCTTCTTACATTTTCCTGAATGACACTTTCAAGCAATTCAAGGTGCAAAATACTTTTAGAGGCTACCATCTCTGCATAAACTATAACCTTAGATTTCCACCAAAAGTCTTGGAATGCCGAAGTCTAAATAAATGAGTCATCTTACATAAACTCCTTATTGGCTTCCACCTTTAAATCATCAGAGTACTTAATCCAACTATGTCAAGCTTTCCCAACCTAAGGATTCTTTGTCTTGAGGTTGAAGCAATTGCTCCTTCGTGAGGAGCCATTCCTATCTACAATTCCTCAGGAGTAATGTAGATATCATCTTCATTCATGTCAGAGTAATCAACTACTCCTTTTAACTTAGTCTTTTGCTTCTTTTGAGGTGGTTGATCAGGAGGAGTAGAACTTCTTAGGGATGAATCAAGATCAATTACAAGCAAAGAGGCCTGCACAAGAGGAGGTGGTACTGCATTCTTGGGAGAGTTTTCTTTTGGCCCTTAAGAGGTGATAGGTGTTGTTAAGCCCTTTCCCTCACTTGTCATTTTATTTCCCCTAGAATATATCCTCAATTGCTTGGGTGGCTGATATGTAGGTCTTTCTTCTAATGTCATCTCAATAGTTTCTTCAACTACCATTGCCTTTCCCTTATCTGAGATGTCTCTCTGGTCTCTCAAGATACCAACAACATTCCAAAAATTATCTAGCACATGAATAACTTTATTAAAATCACCAAGTATATTTGGCAATGGGTCATATTGGGGATTATTCCTTTGCTTAGCTTCTACCAACTTTCTATAAGCAAGGTACTTAGCTTTTCCTTCATCTTGTTCCTCAAAGCTAAAGAAATTCCTAATAACATCCTCAAGATAATCAAAAACATGTACAAAGTTGCCCCTTCTCTTATCTTCTTTGATTTTATTGATGTAGCCTTCTGGATCATGATTCCTGGGACCCATAGTCATCAACTTGTAAGGAGTTAGAAGATATTCTAGTTCATTACATGCCCCCTTTGTCACAATAAAATCTATAAATACTTTCCATTTTGGAAAGAATGGCCCCTTCCTTGCTGATTCAGGTAAGTGTGCTTCTTGTGAGGATCCTAACTATCTCATGATCTCAAGGAACCCTATTCTCAAAGGAACATCTCTAGGAAAGATATATGGGCCCAAATCACTACCATATACTCTAAAAATTGTCCTGTCAAGATATAAAATTATATCTCCCCAATTATGGCTTATGTTCAAATCCGGACTTGTCTCCCTAGGCCTCAAGAATTCATGAATTTCTCATGGAATTTTGGGTGGTCCATATATCAATTCCCTCCTGATCTTGGATGGAAAATCATTTCTAAACATTACAAAATTATACCTCTTATCATCTTTATCCAAGACTCGAGTCCAAAATTGGATATGCAAGTCAACATTATCTCTCTTCCTTTCTAAGGTAATCTCCTTCTCAAAATATCTTTGTCCCTTATGCAAGAACATATGCATTAACAATGAATACCACCAATACCTTACCAACTACTTTCCTTCCTCTAATTCAACTAAACCTTTATGAATATGTTCTACCAGGTAAGTTCTTTAGTCATAAATAATGCTATATCGTGGATGTTGTAATTATGTGGCCAAGTAGTTGTATTCCCTTCGCAGTGTGTTAGGCAGACTGTCACCAATCATTTGGTATTGAGAGTACACATTTTTTCTGAAATAGTCAGCAAAATAGTGCATTAGGAAAGGTTCTAGTTCTCTATCATCAATCTTAATCTTCCTTATATGCTTCCCCTCACCAATCACTGTAGTATGTAGAGGCAACATATTTTCTCTGATGAACACTCTAGTGTTGTTGTATTATGTTCTAATAGCATCCATATCGAGAGGGACTAGGTTTTCACTTCATTCATGCAAGGAAAAAAAATCTTCAATTTCTTCCCTAGTTATTTTTACCATGTTCACTCCATCAAATGCTCTAACTTCCAGGTATGTGTACGATCATGATGGGCCAAAAAGTGGCAATATGATGGGTATGTGGCTGACGACTTGTTTTTTACCAAAAATTGATGAAACGAAAAGGATTTTTAAAGGAGATTCTCAGCTTTCCACAAATATAAATTATGATTTACTTTGAATTTAATAAGTAATAATTATTCATTTTCTATTCAAATTACAATTAAAGTCCTGATTGATAGACTGATTGGAAAACATCTATATATTTCAAACGATATCACATTTTTTGAATCCAATACATGTGTCACATTCTATGCTTCACATACTAGAGGATTAAAAAAGAAAATTTGAATTTCATGAAGTTTTGAACAAGTTAAGGTGGTCAAACATACAAGTTTTTTATATTTTTTAAAAGTTGTAATAAAAAATTCATAATTAATTATTTACTTGGAAAAAAATTAAAAAAATATGCATCACATTAGGACATGTGTCCTATACTTATATCTAAAATCTTATAAAAAAATATTTTCATTTTATTGTGCTTAGGGTGTTCAGATAGACACCTACTTCTTAATTTTCCCTAAAATTTAAGTTCTATTGCATTGAAATTTCAAATTTTCACCAAATAGATTTCTTTTTTTTAAAAAAAACCTAGTAGTTTAGAAACTACATTCAATTTTCTACAGATTCTATTCTTACATATTTTTGAAATAATATAGATAACTAATTCAAAATTTTACGTCAAGTTTCCTAACTCTGATTTTTTTGATTTTTTTCCACTTAAGGGCTTGTTTTTTCCATGATGATCCTGCACATACCCTTCCTTTGAAATTGGGTCATATTTTGAGGCGATATCTTTCAAGAGATCCACATTCATATATACATTGGGAACAACCAGTTTCCCCATATCTAGCCTCCATGGATTACTAAAAGGAGACCCTAGGTTCATATTCCCAAACTAGTGTTGAAACATCTGCCATCCAGTGTAAGGTGCTTTTTTTGTCTTTGATGAAACATGCTTTATCTGTCAACCCTTCCTTTACAGTAGGAACATGAAATAATACCCTTCCCTCTAGTTTCTTACTGGTAGACTGGGGTAGCAAGTCAATCACATCCTAAGAAAGGGCTCTAGACTGGGTAGAAGAAGAAGAACCTTGTATTTTGGGAGCCATGGGTTTGAGTATACTAAAGTCCTAATAGGAAAATTTTAACTATTCCACTTCCTAATTGTAGTTTGTGATCTATGACAGGTGCTAATTCTGGGCAATTCTAAGGGTTACTGCTTTTAAAAGAAAAAGTTAACCCTAATTTAAAGCAATAAAAGCACAATTATGAAACAAACTCATTTTAAAACACGTTAAAGCAAGCCCTAACTTAGAAAGCATAAAATTTATTATGTGGTACTTACTAATTTCACTTGCAACAAACCCTAATGCTTGTTGGGTGACCTCTACAATTCACTTCTCAACTTCTTGTATTGCCTTGGACACGTTTTTGAATTCCAAATATGCAAGAATTGGCCACATACATAATTTTTGAAGGCATTTGTATAGGTTTACGGGTTACCTCTGCCATTAATATTCACTCACACAAAGCCAAGTGAATGAAAATGGCATACTTCGTCATTTTGAATATGTGTCATTGATTGATAGTTGAGCTAGGCATCATAAATGACTCAGATTGAGTCAACATGATTTGAATTCTCCTTGCCACTCTAGCTCTGATGAATAGCCAATAGAAATCCATTGAATAGAGCTTTCTCATGTGCTTGTGCGCTCCACATGCCAGTACCCATAGAGTGCACGTGGAAGCTTCTCACGAGTCTTGTTGCTTTTAGTGAACTTGCATCTTCGTTTCACGAGCTAGCAAGGAATAGTGGTGATCATCTGTCTTAGCTCGATTAGAACCGTTGATCTCAGAACTTTAGGTGCTAGGTGGGACTTAATGGCTGGGCCCACCTACACATGGAAACATTTCATTAACGTCTCCAAAATTAAAATTCATTCATTTCAAATGGGTGAGCCAGCGAGGAATGGTCCAGATGAAATCACATGATCTGGTGACTTCTCAACCTGTACATGAAATAAAGTTATTCATAAAAGAGGGCCTTAACTAGGCCGATGAGAACTTACCCTTAGGGACCGACGACTTAGACCTAAGTCATTCATAAATCAAAAGTTAAAGACCTAACATGGGGAAAAATTAAAATGACTATCTAATCTACACAATGGGGCCTGTAAGGAATGTGTGTCGATGGCTCAAGAGACAACTAACAAGACCGACAACTAGGAAAACTAGTCAATGTAAAATTAGATCGTTCTAGGAACAAACATGGATTATTTGAAGATAAGATTGGCTAAGCTTAAACCCTTGAACCCTATTGATGGGGAACATATTTGAATATCAAGCACAAAAGGTCTCAAAATATCAAGAATTTTGAAGGCTCTATCTGTGGCTCATGTTTAGGGATGCATATCCTTTGTGGGTATGGTGAGAAATAGATCTCTTGGTGAAGTAGACCAAACACAGAGTAACCCAAAAAGAAACTAGGAGACAACTTGGACAAGGTCAGCAGATGCAACAGAAAGTTAACAAACCAAACCCTATATATAGAATTTATAGGAGCATATATTGTACATGGAGATATAACCTATTTCAAGAGAAATAGGGTTTTAGAACTGTCCTTGTACTGGCAGTTCCATAAATTCACTTGTAAGTGATTTTAGGAAGTAAGAATCCTCCCCATGAGTATCTATGATCAAATAAGGCCCAAGCCATAAGGGATCAAACTTCCCATGTTTTCCTTTATCCTCCAGTCTGACATTCCACATTAATACCATACATCCCACTTCAAATTTTCTTTGAATCACCTTTTTATCATGCAAATATTTAACTTGAAGATGCATTTCCTCATTCCTTTTATGAGCTTCTCTCCTCACCTCATCAAGTTGAACCAATTCATTCATCCTATTTTTCATCTCATCACATATGTTAGTGTTGTATTCCTGTAAAAACTTATACATTTTCATTAAATTATTATGTGGGATCCTAGCCTTTATCACATACAACAAGTTGAAAGGGGAGTGCCTAATAGCTTTCTTCACCATGATCCTATCATCCCACAAGGCTAGTTGCAACTTCGAGTCCTGTGCTTTCTTATTTTTCTCAAGGACTGTTTTGATAATCTTCATAAGGCTTTTGTTGCTAGACTCAGCCTGTCCATTCCCTTAGGGATGGTATAGGGAAGAATAGGACACATTTATGCCATGTTGATTGCAAAAATCTATGAATTCTTCAGACCGAAAGCACATGGAATTATCAGACACAATCCTCTTAGGGACACCGAACCTACTCAAGATATTGTTCATCAGGAAATTGATGACAACCTTGCTAGTTGCCTTCTAGATGGGAATAGCTTCAACCCACTTTGTGAAGTAATAAGTTGCCACTAGGATCCAAGTGTGTCCTCCACTAGACTCCACCACCATCTCTCCAATAAATTCAATGCCCCATTGTTGGAAGTAGGTTGGTGCTGAGACTGGTCTAAGTGGTAGGTTGCTTGAAATTTTTATCTTTCCAGTAAATCTCTGGCAAGGATCACACTTCTTAGCATACCTATGTGCATCCATAAAGACTCCGAGCCACTAGAAACCAACTCTTAATATCTTTCTTGTTGTAGTTTTGGCAATATAATTACCTCCACACACTCCCTTGTGCATTTCAACTAATAGGTCCTCCGTCTAATCACCATCCACACATTAGAGAAGTACACCTTCTGGAATTCTCCACCAGAGCTCACCATCAATAATAAAATTATTTCCTACAGCTTTAGAGTCCTCCTCTCATTATTTGGCATGCCATCGAGACATTTCATAGTTTGCAAATACTCAACTATCCTCCGATACCAACCACATGTTTGCATGTCATAGATGGGAGAAATATTTTCTTGCTTGACCTCATTGATTTGGTTAGCCTCTAGATTGGTCTCAACCATGAGCTTGTCTAAACCTTGTCCCCTTACCAATTTAGTAATCTGAATATCTATGTTGAATTCTTCAATTCTGTTAATCCATTTGCATCTCCGACCTATAGTTTCTTGTTGAGTAAAAATGTCTTTGACTGCTACACTAGGAACATAGGCAACTATTGTTGCACCAATCAAATAAGTTCTAAAGTTTTTGATAGCCTTGACTAAAGCATAAGCCTTCTTTTCAATAGCATCATACTTAAGCTTAGTCAATTATAGGGATTTTCTAAAGAAGGAAATCGGTTGCTCAAAATCATCATCATTTTTTTGAAGCAATACACTTGCTATAGTGTGAAAAGAGGCAAATATGAACAATTTAAAAGGTTTTGAGTAATATGGAGTTTTTAATATAGGTGTAGCCTTTATACCATCTTTGATAGCTTGAAAAGCTTTTAGAGGTTCCTCTGACCATATTACCTTTTCTCCTTTCTTAAGCATCTTTGAAATAGGCCTACTTATCTCTATAAAATTTGTAACAAACCTTCTCAGAAAATTCATTTTCCCGAAGAAAGATTGGATCCCCTTGACATTCCTTGGTGGGGTGATCTTATCAATGGATGCTATTCCTTTAGGGTTAATTCTAATACCATCTTTAGAAACAATATTTCCCAACAACTTACCTTCCTTGACCTCAAAAACACACTTCTTTGGGTTCAAGGAGATGCCATATTGTAGAGCCCTGATTAAAATCTTCTCAAGGTGGGAACAATGATTCTCCTTTTTTCTATTAGCAATAAGGTCGTATTAATAAATATCATGAAATATATCTAGAAAGTAAACAAACGCCACATCCATGGCTCTTTGAAAAGTGGCACCTACATTTATCAAACCAAAATGCATCTTGACATAAACATAAGTCCCCCATGGTGTGGTAAATGTTGTTTTATATTGTTCTGATTCCCTCACCATAAGCTGGTTGTAATCTAAAAATCTATCCATCATGGAAAGAAACTCACAACTTGTTACCTTTTGTAGCATCTCTTCAATATTAGGTAATGGATAATTATCCTTTAAAGATCACCATTTTTCTTTCTGCCAGGGACCAAATTGTATACCCATGAGGAATGCCTTATAAGTTTAATGATTCCTGCATCACTTAACTTTGCAAGCTCTTCTTACATTTTGGGTCTTAAGGTAGGATTAATAGGCCTTTGTTTCTACCTAAATGGTTTTGTGTCAGGCTTTAAATGGATTTCATGTTGGAGCAATCCCTCCCTATATGCCTTGAAATCATCATAAGACCTTGTGAACACATGTCTGTATTTCCTTAGTAAAGCGATCAACATAGTTCTTACATGGGGCTTCATTTTTTTACCAGTGTATACCTTCTTAGGAGTATTGTATGTTCCCATATTAACCTCTTCAAGGTCTTCTTTATGTGTAGATGTTTTCTTGGCACTTGACTTATTTGAGCTATCAAAAAATCTTTCAAGTGCAACTAATCCCTTGGGGATTTTGTTTCTTTTCAACTAAATCACCTCATTTTCAAATAGTGTTTCCTTGCCATCCACTTCCACCACATATGAACTGAAGTCAATATCTTGATGTTCATATTGGTCAATGCAATGTAAGAAATTTAGAATGTCATTATCATCCTCAAACACTTTCCAGTTGTAAATGTTATCAAGTATATCCGGTCTTGTCTGCAACTCAATCCTTGAGGTACCATCAAAGGTCACATCATCCTGCTTAACTGCAATGTTCACCAATAAATCCACTCTAAAATTCTGCCCTCTTTCTATCAACTCTATTCCAAAAGCATCAAATTCCTCAATAGTTTCCCATACTTCATTCCTATATTGTCTCAATCATTTATCCTTAGTGACAAACCTATACCTGACTTGGGAGACTACCAATTTTGAATCACCAAATACTTTTAGCAATTTTATCCCATGTTTTGAGGAAAGTTTTAAACCAAGTAGTAATGCCTCATACTCAGCTACATTATTGGTACATGCAAACTATAGCGAAAAGGAATATTTGAAAGTCTTACCTTGGGGAGTTATAAGAATGACCCCAACACTTGAACTCTCTTTTGAGTAGGCTCCATCAAAATACATAGTCCACAAAGGATCTTCTAGTAATGTCAGAAAAATTCTTTAAAAATTGGTGTGGGCTTAACTTCTCTTTCTTCCTACTCCATTTCTTCTACCTTAAAAGTGTCTATGCCAGTGTCTACAAAGTTGATTATTGGGTGTTCTTCTGGCTCTTCAACATGCTCGATCATATGTCTAAATCTTGATTCCTAGGTAACTTTTACATCTTTCTAATCGATTGAGAATGTGGTAAATGACAAGTCACATTGCATGCTCCCTCCCATAGAGGCACACTATTGTCTTGAAAGTAGCATTCAATATGTTGGTGGAATATACACCACTGTAACACTCATGACCAACTCCTTTTCATGGAATGCAACCAATCTATATGGGACCTCATAGATTACACCAATAATAGTGACCTCTCTAGAATCCATGGCATAACACTTTCGATATGTGTTATCATCATTCAAGCCCATTTCCTCATTATTTTGACAGGCATTACATTATTTGAAGCACCTGAATCTATCATACAATTCCTGGGCACTTTCCCATCAATGATCAGACTCAAAAAGAAAGGATTAACTAAACTTGGGTTTGTAGTAATGGTGGTCCCTAAGTAAATCTCAGGGTTCTCCTTGACATTTGTTGGCTCTTCAACATCCTTTTCTAAGTTTTTGCTTGTTTTGGGTACATCAACCTCTATTTTAGGTTTGTTGCCACCAACAATACTATTAATGACAACCATTGTTTTTTACTTGTGGTCATTGATTCTCATCATCTCAAGGAGTGGAACTATAACCTCGATTTGAGGTAGGACCTGAACCATATCAACATGAGAATAACTTGGTACTTGTGAAGGCACTATCTCCTGGGGAACAACCATATCAACTTTCTTATCAATTTTCTACTTGGTAGGTTTCAACTCTTTAGCTTTATCAATTTTCTTATCAATCACCTCGGGGGTAAGCTTCAATTCCTTGGCCTTTGGGTTGTGATTTGTGATTTTAGCATTAGCCTTGACTTTGTTACCTTTCTTAGCCAAAATTCTTGTTTCTTTTGACTCTTTAGGCTTGATTTATTTATTCTTGTTTTCTTCCTTGGCTCCTTTATTATCTGCATTTCCTTCTTTTATGAATAAGCCTCCAGGATGGCCTTGATTTCCACTCACCACTCTATTTCTCAAGTGGAGATCACTCTGTTCTTGAGCTCTTATAGCTAAAGTAGTTGTATATCTTTCTATCTCCTCATTTGAATGTATTATTAGGGAAAAATTTGATGCCTCAAGATTGTAAGCAATATATTCATCTTCGCTTTCCTCACCTAACAATATTTGTTGATGGTGTATGCTTGCTTGTTGCCTCTGTATATCAACATCATTTGTGTCAGCATCATCACTATAAGAATAATCACTATACTCTAAATTAGACTAAGTCATAAACATATTTTCTGACTCATTTGGGTTATAGGGAGAATCAGTCTCCTTCTGATCACTTTGAGTGTCTTCCATGGATCTAGAAACCATGCATTGGTCTGAGGAGTGAGGAATTTCATAGACTTCACACTAAGGTAATTATTCCACAACATTTGCAGTATTTTTATGCAATGGATCAGGTGTTCTTTGAAAATTATTTTAATTACTTTGAATAGGTTTTCCATTATGCCAGCTGGTATGGTATGGATAGTCTTGAAGTCTTGTAGGCCTCTCATTTCTCTAAAACTAGGGCTTGTCATTTTTTTCTTGTTTCTACAATAGAATTAAGACTTGGTCCAACTACTCATATGGTGCTACAATTTTAACTACCTTCTCATTCTGAGGTTTTAAAATTTTAGGAGGCTTAGGGTCATCTCTTCTACCAACCTTACCTGACACTCTTCTATTATTTTAAATATTTACTGCCATCTTGTAAGCCTCACTTAAAGATTGTGTATTTTTGTCTCTAAGCAAGTAACACATCTTGGAATCATATGCATTACAATTGACAACCAAACTTTCTCTTTCATTAGGCCATAAAGACCCAGGGACCTTATACGTTGCTTTTTGAAATCTTGGATTGAAATCAGTAGCCATTTTATTATGTCCCTTTGCAATCATGTTGAAGTCATGTAGTCCAAACCATGGATCTATTTGGTCACCATATTTCTCTCTAAAAACCTAAAAGAATGAATCCTTGGAGTCAATGCTAGCATTAGGTAAACTCCTATACTAGTCCCTTGCATCTTCTGTAAGGGATTGCATGAAATACTTCATAGCCACATCTTTATCCCAGAATTCAAAATCTTCTATAAAACTTTGAAATGTCTTCAATTGATCTTCACTAGTAAGGTCATTATTACCGGTAAATTTGGGCACATGTTTCCTGGAATTGTCGGGTACTGGATTTGGGTATCCAGGAATATTCTCAAAAAATAGTTTCCTATACCTATTAGTATGCAACAATCTCCTACCCACAGGGCTTTCCTCTTCTGTTGATTGTCATTATCTCTCCTTCTTTCACCATTATGCCCAAACCTTTTATGTTCAGGATCATGTTGCTCATCAAAATGGATAGTTTTGTCTTTTTCTTGACGTTGTGAAGAAGAACTAGACGGGTTACCAACGGGTGAACTTTTTTCATTAGTATGAGGGTTTGAGGAGGATGAGTGACCTTGGGGGATCTGGGTTTTAGGGATAGGATCTTTCAACGTAGACTCTAGGAAACTAAGCTTCTTTTTCATTTCCTTGTTTACTTCCAATAACTCCGTTGCTTTTGTCTTCCTTTCCAACTCTTTGCTCTCTTTCATTAATATATCAAAGATTGAAATAGAATCATCTTGAGATGTATATTTCTTTGAAGCACCTCCCTCATTAATCTGTATCCCTTCATTAGCCCTTTTCTCATTCATAGGGTGCTTCCCTTTATCAAAATTATCAGATTATTTCTTTTTATTCCTGGGAGGAGGAGGGGGTGGGATAGCGGTCTTTTCACTAGCATTGGTTCATGGGTTCCCTATAGTTTTACTAGTTGAGGGATTTTCAGGAATTTTCCCTACAATTTCTTGCACTACCGAGCGATCTTCTTGGTTAGCTTGAGCTGCCAATTTATCCATTGCCTCCATTTCCTTAGCCTTCCTTCTTAACTCACCCCTCTACATCATAGCATCCCTAATTCTCTTTTTCTTAGTTGCTTCCCTTTTCTAAAGTCTATTTTCTTTCATTTAGAAATCCTTTGATTAACTAAATGCACATCATTCAACACCTCTTCTTCATTTGGCAATGTAGACACTCTATCAGATACTACTAAATCTTCAACTTGGAATGGGGGTGAATCAAGGGAATAATCATCTCCAGTCAACAAATCATTAGGGATAGGAGTATATGCTTGGGAATTTGGGGTAATATATCCTTTTGCTCTTGCATGCTAAACACTAGCATTATCTCTTTGGATTCTATCTCTTTCTCTTTGCTTCATAGCTTCCCTACTGGGGTTTGAGGAATACTCATTGACAATGGTATTTATAAAAACTCCCCCCCTTTCATTAGAAGTACCATCACCAAGGTGTAATAAATTCTTTTCACTTTCTGAGCTGGATATGTGCAAGATCATGATGGGCCAAAAAGTGGCAATATGATGGGTATGTGGATGACAACCTTTTTACCCAAAATTGATGAAATGAAAAGGGTTTTAAAGGAGATTCATAGCTTTCCACCAATGTAAATTATGCTTTACTTTGAATTTAATAAGTAATTATTATTCATTTTCTATTTGAATTATGACTAAACTACTGATTGATAGGTTGATTTAAAAACATCTATAGCTTTCAAACGGTATCACATTTTGAATCCAAAACATGCATCACATTCTATGCTTCACATACTATAGGATTAAAAAAATAAAAATTGAATTTCATGAAGTTTTGACCAAGTTAAGGTGGTCAAACATATAAGCTTTATAAATTTTAAAAGTTATAATAAAAAATTCATAATTAATTATTTAATTAGAAAAATTACAAAAAATAGGCATCACATTGAGACATGAGTCCTCTACTTATACCTAAAATCTTACAAAAAAATTTATCATTTTATTGCGGTTAGGGTGGTTAGACAAACACCTACTTCTTATTTTTTCCCTAAAATTTAAGTACTACTACATTGAAAATTCAAATTTTGACCAAATAGATTTTTCTTTTCTTTTTAAACAAACCTAGTAGTTTAGAAACTACATTCTATTTGATACAGATTCTATTCTTACTTATTTTTGAAATAATATAGATAATTTATTCCAATTTTTATGTCAAGTTGCCTAATTCTAATTTTTCTAATATTTTTTCCATTTAAGGGCCTATTTTTTCCATGATGATCCTGCACATACCTAGTGACAATTATAGTACATTTCATGTTTAGGAGTGCGATGAGGTGTACACTTACCTTTTCTTGCATCCTATTCCTTTATCCATTTTGCTTTGTTCCTAGATAATTCACCCTCTAGCTTATGTTCTGGATGCTTCTTCATATGGCCTCATGTTCCTTTCATCATAGTTTGGGTTCTTTTCACCTTCATCACCTTCCTTAGTTTCTTTATACTTTTCTTCATAACTTCCTTAATATCCTTGAACACCAGTTCACACTGGTGCAGAGACTTTAGAGTCACTACATAAGATTCTTGGGACAGATTCTAGTAGCCATTTTGTTATAATATTTGCAAATATTGATAGATCTTTAGAAATTAAGAGAGAATTTGACATGCATAGGATGCATTTCTATATGAGATTTGAATGTATTCTTCAAAAATAATTGGGCGGGAAATTTAGTAGGAATTTAGATGGGATACTAGCAAAGATTGAAGCTAAACTTAGCAGATTCTTTCAAATGACTGACTCTATAAATAAATATTACCATATAACATGGTAAGCTATGATAAGGTGTTCTAGAGAACTAATAATTGTAAGATATACGTCCCCAATAGAGTCACCAGTCTATTGGTTGTTTTCACAACAAACCAATCAAGTCTTAATAGGTACCTATGAGCTTGTCAGACTCAATTCTTGAATACCTGTTAAACAAGTGGCCAACTAATGAGATATAGCACCAATAGCTTTATCTCCTGCACTTCAGGCTCTGCAAAACCTAGGAGGGTAATCCAACAATGTGCATTATACTATTATTTCAGACAATTCACTTGTACAATTATATATCTAAGAAAATATATTCTCACCCATGGCTAATAAGCTGAAACTCCTTAAGAAGTTGGCTATTTAGATTGAAAAAACTACATGCCTAAAGCCAAGAATACAATATACCACAAACACCACAAACTCTAGATAGATCAATGTTTATTTCAAAAGATTATTCTTGGGTAGGATAACTAGGATTATGAAGAAAATTAACAAATTTATGACTAGTGTCATTATCTATGGGCAAGGAGTCAAAGCAAATAGAAATATAAGGAACATTTAATCCTAGACATTCTAGATCTATGCAATACTGCTTATTAGTTAACAAATTAGTAACTAAATTCTTAAGACTACTTATCACATCCATAGACCCTACATAAGAATTCATGATTTGATTCAAGCAATTTAACTTTTTCTATGAACAAGAGCTACAACCAAAACATATATAATAGTTTGAAACTATAAAAATTAATGAAATGATTTTTTATCGATATTTTCATTAATAATTTGTATATACAATCAAAATGGAGAGACTATAGATTTGGAAAATCTCCATTATCATTCAGAAATGCCCTGGAACCATACATTTAACAAAATATGCTACTTAGACATAAAGCATTTGATAAAGACTAAACATATTTTCTTTATGTTCTTAATTCTCACAATTCAACTCTAGTATTCAGCAAAAGACCTACACAAATGGCCTTGAATTCCCTTTTATAGAACAAGGGAGAAAAAGAAAGATTGAGGCCAAGTGTACACATGTCATATTTAGATTGGATCGCTTGAAGACATATTCTCTAATTTAGTTACAATTACACTTATCAAAGTGGAGGGAATTCATATGAGACAAAGATCATTTACATTTTTTATGAGGAGCAAATTTTCCTTTCTAAACACTCATGTCAAAAAGAATAAACATCTTCATAATGACACATTAGTTTCATCGAACAAGATGACAAAATTACATGGATCAAAATGTGACCTAGCATCAACATTCCACATCATCAACAACTCATATTTTCTTTTGAAATATATGTTTTGTGCACTATAACTTCTAAGGCCAGACCTGTACAATACTTGACCCAATATATGTTTCACATCTGCAAAACAAATTTTTCAGCATACACCCTTCCCCATTCTTCACATTCTTCCTCAGATAGCCAATCAAAGTCAAGAATTTAATCCATGGCCTTCATGTATAGGGAATACTTGGTCACTACTCCATTGGATTCTCTGTCAAAATCCTATAGAAAGCTAATATGAAATGTTAATCTCCCCAAAGTGTCACTGAAGGAATAAATATCAACTTTCTTACAAATTTTATCCACTTGGGAATCAATAACATCATCTAATTCCCTTTTCCACCTTTGCAATGGTTTCAATTCAAACCTCAGTGTCAGGTAGTGGTGACAAGTTAGTGTGGTTATATTGAGCTATCAATTCTATTATCTTCTACTGCAGTGGGGCTACATACCCTTGAAACTTTTTCTAACTCAATTCACACAAAAATTCATAAACTTGACACACTCGAGGATACATATCTTTATGTTGGCCAGCTCCCACTACTATCAACTTCAATCCCCTAGCTCTTGGGACCCATTTATTCAATGTTGGTATGGCCAACATCTTATCCCTTTGAGACAATCTCATTGCACACACCATCAAAGTATAGTTGTCTTGCACACCATTGAGTCTATCTTGAATATTTTCATTAAGATGTTTCAGGGAAGTGTGGACAACTTTTGATATGTTCTCATACATCGTGCCCTAAGATTTCTCCAACAACTTTTTATATGTTTCAATTTGTAGAAGCAATTTCTCTCTGTCAGATGAGGTAGAGCTTGGACTTCTTAATTCTTCCTCTACAAATAATTCTTGTCCTCCCTTATATGGTACCATTGCTAAGGCCTAATCATGAGGTGGATGTTGGGAAGATGCGAGTGGAGAAGATTGAGGTGGATGGCTTGAGCTAGGTTGACCTATTCTATTTGTGCTTTTCCTCTTTGTTTGTAAAGTGTCAATTCAGTTTCTAACACAACCACTTTCTATTGGCTGTTATAATAGTCATTGAGGACTTCTCTGTATATAGTTCTAAGGTTATTCCTCTCTAGAGTAAGGCCTTCTACTATTGCTCAAGTGAACTTAGCAACATCGATAACCATGTTTGCAACTTCCAAGGATGGAGTATTTGCTACTATTTTTACAAGAAATTGTCCACTAAATTTTGATGGCTCATCTAGAATTGGTTTCCTGGAGGTTGAATATAATGACCATATTGCCAATGCATCCCAATTCTCACTGAAAGATGAACCTCGAAGTGTCATTTCTAGATCTTCTTCTATCTATATATGAGGCCTTTCAACTCTTTGTATAGCATTTAAAATAATAGCATCAGAGATATTGCACTCTGGCAACACCAACACACCAATGTTCTTTACTAGTTCTCTACCCTCCTGGGCACTAATCTTTTTGAACTCATCTTTCATAATGCTTCTTATATTTTCCTAAATGAGACTTTATGGTAATTGAAGGTGAAAACTCCTTTCAGAGGCTACCATCTCTACATAAACCACAACCTTGGATTTACCAAAAGTGTTGGAATGCTGAAGTTTGAATAAAGGAGTAATCTTCCATAAACTCCTTCCTGGCTTCCACCCTTAAATCATCAGCAATGCTTAATCCAACTATGTCAATTTTTCCCAACCTAAAGATGTTATGTCCTGAGCTTGAAGCAATTGCTCCTTTATGAGGAAGTCCTACCTGCAATTCCTCAAGAGTAATGTAGACATCATCTCCATCCATGTTAGAGTAATCAACTACTCCTTTTACCTCAATCTTTTTCTTCTTTTGAGGTGGTTGATCAGGAGGAGTGGAACTTATTGGGGGTGAATCATTATCAATTATAGGCAAAGAGGCTTGCACAGGAGATGGTACTGCAATCTTGGGAGATTTTTCTTTTGGCCCTTCAGAGGTGACAGGGGTTGTTAAGCCCTTTCCCTCACTTGTCATTTTCTTCCTCCTAGAATATATCCTCAATTGCTTGGATGACTGGTATGTAGGTCTTTCTTCTAATGTCACCTCAACATTTTCTTCAACCACCATTGCATTTCCCTTATTTGAGATGTCTCTCTACTCTCTCAAGATACCAACAACATTCTCAAAATTATCCAACACATGCATAAATTTATTAAAATCACCAAGAATATTTGGCAGTGGGTCATATTGGGGATTAGCCCTTTGCTTAGCTTCTACCATCTTTCTGTAAGCAAGGTACTTAGCCTTTCTTTCATCTTGTTCCTCAAAGCTAAAGACATTCCTGATAAGATCCTCAGGATAATCAAAAACATGTACAAAGTTTCCCCTTCTCTTAGCTTTTTTGAGTTTATTGATGAAGCCTTCTGGATCATGATTCTAGGGACCCATAGTGATCAACTTGTAAGGAGTTAGAAGATATTCTAGTTCATTACATGCCCCCTTTGTGATAATGAAATTTGCAAATACTATCTATTCTGGAAAGAATGACCCCTTCCTTCCTAATTTAGGTAAGTATGCTACTTGTGAGGCTCCTAACTGTTTGATGATCTCAAGGAACCTTATTCTCAAAGGAACATCTCTAGGCAAGATATCTAGGCCCAGATCACTACCATATACTCTAAAAATTGTCTTGTTAGGATATAAAATTATATCTCCCCAATTATGGCTTAGGTTCAAATCCGACCTTGTCTCCCTATGCCTCAAGAATTCATGAATTTCTCAAGGAATTCTAGGTGGTTGATATATCAATGCTCTTTTGATCCTAGATGCAAAATAATTCTAAACATTACAAAATTATACCTCTGATCATCTTTATCCAAGACTCGAGTCCAAAATTGGACATGCAAGTCAACATTATCTCTCTTCCTTTCTAAGGTAATCTCCTCAAAAAATATTTGTCCCTTATGCAAGAACATATGCATTAACAATGAATACCACCAGAACCTTACCAACTACTTTTCTTCCATTAATTCAACTAAACCTTTATGAATATGTTATGCCAGGTAAGTTTCGTAGGCATAAACAATGCTATACAGTGGATGTTACAGATGTGTGGCCAAGTAGTTGTATCCCCCTTGTAGTGTGTTAGGTGGACTATCACCAATAATTTGATATAGAGAGTACATATTTTTTCTAAAATAGTCAACAAAATAGTGCATTAGGAAAGGTTCAAGTTCTCTATGATCAATCTTAATCTTTGTTTTATGCTTCCCCTCACTGATCACTACAGTTTCCAGAGGCAACATCTTTTCTTTGATGAACATTCTACTATTTTTTTATTTGATTCTAATAGCATCCACATCAAGAGGGATTAGGTTTTGAATCCATTCATGCAAGTCAAAAACCTCTTCAATTTCTTCCCTAGTTATTTTTACCATGTTGACTCCATCAAATACTTTGACTACCCTAGAAACTATGTCATATTTTGAGGCAATATCTTTCAAGAGATCCACATCCATATATACATTGGGAGCAACCAATTTCCCCATATCTAGTATCCATGGATTTTTGAAAGGAGACCCCAGGTTCCCATTCCCAAACCAATGTTGAAACATCTTCCATCCAGTGTAAGGTGCTTCGACATTTTGGATGAAATAAGCTTTATCTATCAACCCTTCCTTTGTAGTAGGACCATGAAACAAGACCCGTCCCTCTAGTTTCTTACTGGTAGATTGGGGTAGTAAGTCAATCACATCCTAAGAAAGAGCTCTAGACTAGGTAGAAGAAGAAGAAACTTGTATTTTGGGAGCCATGGGCTTGAGTATACCAAAGTCCCAATAGAAGAATTTTAACTATTCCACTTCCTAATTGCAGCATGTGATCTATGACAGGTGCTAATTCTGGGAAATTCTCAAGGTTATAGCTTTTAAAAGAAAACGTTAACCCTAATTTAAATAAATAAAAGCACAACAATGAAACACACTCATTTTAAAACACATTAAAGGAAACCCTAGCTTAGAAACCATAAAATTGCTTCTGTAGTGCTTACTGCTTTCACTTGTGACAAACCCTAATGCCATCCGAGCGACCTCTGCAATTCACTTCTCAACTTCTTGTATTGCCTCAGAAACATTTTTGAATTCCAAATATGCAAGAATTGGCCACATACATAATTTTTGAAGGAACATGTATAGTTTTACGAGTTACCTCTTCCATTAATGTCCACTCGCACGAAGCCAAGCAAATGCAACGAGTGTACTTCATAGTTTTGAATATGTGTCATTGATTGATAGCTGAGTTGGGCATCATAAACAACTTAGATTGAGTCAACATGATTTGAATTCCCCTTGCCGCTCAAACTCAGATGAATAGCCAATAGAAATCCATTGATCGGACCTTCCTCATGTACTTCTGGGCTCCACACGCCAGTTTCCATAGAGTGTTTGTGGAAGCTTCTTGTGGATCTCAATGCTTTTAAAGGACTTACATCTTAGATCCATTAGATGGTAGGGAATGGTGGTGATCATCTATCCTAGCTCGGTTATAACTGTTGAACTCATAACTTTGGGTGCTGGGGTGGGACTTAATGACTCGGCCCACCTACATGTGGCAACATTTCGTTAACCTTACCGGAATTAAACTTCATTCATTTCAAATGGGTGAGCCAATGAGGAACGGTCTAGATGAAATCCCACAATCTGGTGACTTCTCAACCTACACATGAAAGGAAGTTATTCATAAGAGAGGACCTTAACTAGGCTAATGAGAACTTAACCTTAGGGATCGATGACTTAGACCTAAGTCATTAATAAAAAAAAAGTTAAAGACCCGACATGGGGATAGATTAAAATGAGTGTCTAATCCTAGCAATGGGGCTGCTAAGGAATGTGTGTTGATGGCTCAAGAGATAGTTAACAAGACTGACAACTGGGAAAACCAGTCAATGTAAAATTAGATCATTCTAGGATCAAACATGGATTATTTGAAGATAAGACTGGCTAAGCTTAAACCCTTGAACCCTATTGATGGGGAACATATGACATGTGAATATCAAGAAAAAAAGGTCTCAAAATATGAAGAATTTTGAGGGCTCTATCATATTCTTCATCATAAAAGGAAGTATATTTACAACAAAAAAGTGTACACACTTGATGTTGACCTTGACCCAAATAGGTTTTTGAATATTGAGAAACATAAAGAAAATATTCTGAAAACATTGACACCAACTACACAAGTAGAACCCATGCAAGAACAAGAAAAATATAGATGTCCTAAAACCTTCACAATGATATCACTAGATGAATTGGGATTGTTAAATTTCAAAACAACATTCATGGGAGAATACAAGATCATAAACAAAGATTCTGAAAAGGGAAAAGAAAAAGTAGTAATGTCAACACAAAATTATAAAGACGCTTCAAAAGCATGCACCTCAACCAGTTTAGAACAAAAGACAACAAATTATACAACAAAATTTGATGAAATTAATTATGAGCAACCACCAAATCCAAAAGAGATGAAGAATCTTGATGGAAAATGTTATGAGCTCATGAAACAATTCAGATTTAATGGAAAAGGTTGTGGTGCTTGAGAACAAGGCATTCATGTCCCTATAGAGCCTAACACACAAGAAAAAACCTGTGGTATTGCTTATTGTCCTTTGATGGAAATAAAACCATCAAATAAACCTTCACTTAATATCAACACTCTTACAAAAGATTCTTCTAACCTAACTTTAATAGTAATGCACCCTAAACTGATAGACACTAGTGGTCTTGATTGTTATCCTTTGCAAGAAATGAAACAAACAAATAAATATTTGCTTAATGTCAATTTCATCACACAAAACACTAATGATTTGAATTCATTAGATTTTACACCCTCTAATAAGGTAGGGAAAAAATTCTTGCAATCTAAAGAGTCTTGCATAAGTATGACATCTTGTACTAACAAGAGATATCTTTGTTGCAAAATAAAGGAACATCTTCTACTATCAATCAAGAAAGTATCTTGTTTGGGATCCTCTAAGATCATTTGATATCCCTCCCACCAATAACACAAAAAAAAATTTACTACACGAGTTCATTTTGTGCATATCATAGAATTCATGGTCATTCTTCTAATCAATGTAAAGCTTTGAGTAACAAAATTCAACATCTTAAGGATCGTGATGCTCATCCTTGGGTTGAAGCACCTAGTTCCTCTAACTAATACTTACTTTCATCCTATTCGGCTCATCCTTGTCTTGCACTGAGTGGGGGAAAGGGGTTAAGTAGCCCTGCCCGCGAATGTCAATTGCCATTATCTCTTTTAGCTAGTTGACCACATTCCATGTAAATAGAAGAGCAAGCTTGGGATGTGGATGACATGCCTTAAGTTGGCTCCCATGTGACATACTTATTGACAATATAGTTCAATTTGAAAACATATGACTTGGCATAGGCCTTTCCAAATAGCCTCTCATGTCTTCTTCTACTTTAAAGCAATTTCTCACAACAATGGTGTTAGCAACCACTTTAAGGTGGGGGCATACATTGAAAATCATGTGTCATTGTTCAATTTTCTCTATTTTTGTGATGTGTCATTTTCTTGGTGGTGTCATGGGTATGTGCAGGATCATGATGGGCCAAAGAGTGGCGATATGATGGGTATTTGTAGGGTATGTGGATGACGACTTTTTTCTTACCCAAAATTGATGAAATGAAAAGGGTTTTTAAAGGAGATTCACAAATTTCCACCAATATAAATTATGTTTTACTTTCAATTAAATAAATAATTATTATTCATTTTCTATTTGAATTATGACTAAAGTCCTATTGATAGGCTGATTGAAAATCATATATAGCTTTCAAACAGTATCACTTTATTTGAATCTGAAGCATGCATCACATTCTCTGCTTCATATACTATAGGATTAAAAAAATAAAAATTGAATTTCATGAAGTTTTGATCTAGTTAAGGTTATTAGACATATGAGTTTTTTATATTTTTTAAAAATTGTAATACAAAATTCATAATTAATTATTTACTTGGAAAAAAATTACAAAAAAATATGCATCACATCCAAACCTGAGTCCTTTACTTATGTCTAAAATCTTATAAAAAAATATTATCATTTTATTGTGGTTAGGGTGGTCAGACAAACACCTACTTCTTATTTTTTCCCTGAAATTTAAGTACTACTGCATTGAAATTTCAAATTTTCACTATATAGATTTTATTTTTAAATAAACCTAGTATTTTAGAAACTACATTCAATTTTCTACAAATTCTATTCTTACATATTTTTGAAATAATATAGATAACTTATTCAAATTTTTACATCAAGTTGCCTAACTCTAATTTTTCAAAAAAATTCGCCACTTAAGGGACTATTTTTTCCATGATGATCCTGCACATACCCTCATTAGGGTTGATTTCCTTTAAGAGAATGATATTTATTTTTCTTATCCTCTCTTGGAGACATTAGGCACAATGTTCCCTAAGAAGAGACCTTACATGAACTAAGAAAAATCCCTTTGAACATTCTTTACATTGTTTTTCATTTACAACAACTGTTATATGGCCACCTTGTATAACACACCTTTCATGCCTATGGTGCCAACTTGTTTGTTCATGAGTCCCAAGAATACAAATTTTCACTTGCCTCGTGAAGCTTGAAGTTTTTTGTTTTTTCATGACTTCCAACCATACGAAGTTTTGCTTGCCTCATGAAGTTTGAATTTCATTATTGTGTGGTGCCTTATCAAAGTTATCAGGAGGTATAACTTTGGTATGGTTGGATAGGAAGCCGATCCAGGGCATGAATTTCCCTTAGCCACTCATGTGTGTGTGTGAGCACATATCAGCCATATGTGTCTCACCTTCTTGGATTTCTCACCCAATGGATAGCTTGAAGTTCCATTGCCTCAAAGTGAGCATGCATTTTTGGAAAAATTGCCTAGATCTAATCCACATTGTGTTCGATAAATGGTCGAAGCTTGATCCACCTTCTTATTTTTGTTTATTTCTTTTCTTCTCTCTTTTAGCTATCAACATTGCATGTTTGCACATCTTGATGTTACATATCATAAACCTTGTGCATGTCCTCTTGTGCTTATGTCGGTTTGATGTAGGATTTTGGATCTTGGGGGCTTGATCACTCCTTGATCTTTGTTATCCTAGACCATACACATAAATACACATGGACCCCTCTTGGTGTGTGTTTGTCTACTTTAGTGTGATTTTGAAACAAGTTCATCCTGTCACTAAAGTGGGGGCTAAATGTGGCAACAGAAAAAGTATCACTTTTTCTTGCTTGTTTGGGCCCTCCATGTTAAACTAAGTTTAATGGTGCCTTAATTTAGTGTTGTAATGTGTTTGACACATTCACATTATGTCTTGCACCCTTGTGAACTAATGAACATAAATTCTACCTTGTTAAAGTGTAGTGAAGTGTTGTAACACACTTTCACACTTTTTTGAGGTTTTTTTAATTAACTATACCTAATAAATCTCTTTTTAACCTTAATCATGCTTTATTTGGAGTGTTGTAAAGTGTTGTAACACACTTTCAGATTTTTCTAGGGTTGTGATTAATAATTGAGCTTCTTTATGCTTTAATTGGCCATATTTTACATCCATAAACCTCATTTAATGTATCTTTTTGAGGATAATCCCAATACAAATAAACATCCAATCATAATTCAAGTGTTTTCGGGTTGTATGGCCTAGATTTAGTGATCTAGAACTTATTCACCACCTTGGATGAATGAGTCCCACCTAGGTTTTTGGGTCTCAATCTTGGTTTTACACCTTTCTAAGTTTTTTAAAAAGTGTCCCAAAAATTATGCCTAATAGGACTGATTTGCCACCCTGGGTGAATAAGTCCCATACGAACGAAAATTAAAATTCATTCAAATTTTTTTGTAGGATTTTATCCTCATAGATTTTATTTTGGGTTGTAGTTTTGTAATTTTGGGAATTTTTGCATAATTAAGAATAAATACATTTCTTTCACTCATTTTACATCTAGCAAGTTGAATGAGCATCCTTATAGCAAGTTTGAGTTCATCAAAGAATCAAGTGAGTTTACAAGAGCATTTCTAAGGAATTTAAGAGAAAAATTATTCATCAATTGTTGCAGCAATTCAAGATCCATCATCATGTCAGGCATGTGTATTGAGATAGTGTTTTGATGTAGCATTGAAGATCCAAGATCAAGTATTTTTATGCACCTATTGTCAAGATCAAGATCTACATCCTTCATGGCCATTTCATGTTGAGTTGAAGAATTATAAGACATCATTTACAAGGCATAATTCAAGGTATCAGTGCCCATGATTCATGTTCTTTGTTTCATGTTTCATGTCCCTGTTTCATTGTTTCATCATTTTGTTTAATTACCTAAACGGGTTTTGACCAAGGAAAACCCTTTTCCCCTAACAATCAACACTTTTTCTCTCCCTCTCTTTGTGTGATTACTAATCTAGGTGTCTTGGAGCATGAAGGACCTTTTTAATATTAGGTTACAAGATTGAGAAAATTTGTTGGAATTGTCCCCTCATTTACAATGTTGCTATCTTGACTAAAAAGTCACCTACAACCCTGAAATCAGAGTTTCAAATTTGAAAAAACTGAGGAACAAAAAGAGAAGACATTGAAGACCAGATTTACAATTTGAAGCTCTAGAAAACCCTAACTGGATTCAATCACCAGTTCTAGTGAATGAGTCCTAGTTTAGGTCAAATTTTAGGTTTTTATAGATTTGTATACCCATTTTCCAGATTCTTGTTTTGGCACAGAAACCTAGATCTGGGACTGATTTACCCAATTGGAAAATGAGTCCCATTAGGCCAAAATTTCAATTTATTCAACATTTTAGACCTCCATTCGAGCTCTCTTAGGTTTCGGGGTGTACAATTCTTATTTTTTTCCTTTTTGTTTTGTTTTGCATACATTTCTAGGTCATACATTTAAGTTTCATGCATCACTAGGTTTGAACATTAGATCTTGCATTTCATTATCTTTTCCAAGCCCTAGCTTGGTGGTGAACCCATCTTGTAATCTAAAATCATACCCTAGGATACCCTTCTAGAAGATCTCTAGGGTTTCCTTGAATTAAACTTGAGAGAAATAGGTCTACATTGCCAAACACCTAGTTTGTGTTCCACCTCCCAAAAGGTCGAATGCCTTTTCATTTCAAATTATTTTTCTTAAATTTTTGGGTAATGTGCAATATCATCATGGAAAAAATAGGTCCTTAAGTGGCAAAAATGTCAGAAAAATCAAAGTTAGGCAACTTGACATAAAAATTGGAATAAGTTATCTATATTATTTCAAAAATATGTAAGAATAGAATCTTTAGAAAATTGAATGTAGTTTCTAAACTACTAGGTTTGTTTAAAAAAATAGAAATCTATTTGGTGAAAATGTGGAATTTCAATGCAGTAGTACTTAAATTTCAAGGAAAAAATAAGGAGTAGGTGTCTCTCTGACCACCCTAACCACAAGAAAATGATAATATTTTTTATAATATTTTAGATATAATTATAGGACTCATGTTCCGATGTGATGCATAGGTTTTTGTAATATTTTTTCAAGTAAATAATTAATTATGATTTTTTTTTTACAACTTTTAAAAAATATAAAAAACTCGTATGTCTGATCACCTTAACTTGGTCAAAACTTCATGAAATACAATTTTTCTTTTTTTAATCCTATAGTATGTGAAGCATAGAATGTGACACATGTATTGGATTCAAAAAATGTGATGTCGTTTGAAAGATATAGATGTTTTTCAATCAGTCTATCAATCAAGACTTTATACATAATTTGAATAGAAAATGAATAATAGTTACTTATTAAATTCAAAGTAAAGAATAATTTATATTGGTGGAAAGTTGAGAATCTCCTTTAAAAACCCTTTTCATTTCATCAATTTTGGGTAAAAAGAAAGTCGTCAGCCACATACCCATCATATTGCCATTTTTTGGCCCATCATGATCCTGCACATACCCTTTTCAGATTCATTCCTTTCTATTTTCCTTAGTATTATTTTCTTTGGATAAATCTCGAGAGGTTGCATTGTTAATATTTTTTGATATTTTAGTTTGGTGTATTTTTTTCCTTTTGTTGTCATGGATACTCCTAATTTAATTGAATTGTTAACCGACCATAATTACCATACCTAGAAGATCAAAATGCATGGATTTGTCCAATCTAAGGGCTTGTGGTCCACATTGAGTGTTGACCAGCCCACTTTTACTAGGGTGTATGATATATTTTCCCATAGAAACAAGTTTGATGAAGCTATGGGTATGATACAATTATGCATTTTTGATAGTCTTCTTTTTCATATTAAGGAGTGTAATACACCCAAGGAGATGTGGGATGAGTTACAAAACTTGTTTGGTTAGGTTAGTGAGTTATGTGCTTTGAAACTAGAGGTAGAATTAACTTCTCTTTCCCCTAATGCATTCCCTTCCATTGATGATTTCCTACTAAAGTTCAAATCTATGAGGTCACAATTGGTGGGATGTGGGAAGGGTAAAACTGATAAGGAGTCCATTTTTTTTATTTTGTCTAAGTTGAGAGTTCCATTTGTAGTTTTTTATTCTACCTTCTACTCCACCATGGATTCTTTGGGAAATCCATTCCAAATAATTTCTTTTGAGACTTTCTATGACATTTTGGTGAGGGAGCAAGCCAAACTTGCTCAATTAGAGGGGGTCTCTATGAATCATGCATTAGCTGCACAAGGATCTCTGAGCAAAGGGAAGAAGAAACATATGCCTAAGATAGAGTCTAATGAGTCCTCCACCTCTTCAAAAGAGTATAAGCCTAAGAAGGAGAAGTTTAGTTGTGTGTATTGCAAGAAGAAAGGGCATGATGAGCACCATTGTTATATGAAGAAGATTGATGAGCTTTCAAATCTTCTTCAAGAGAAAAATATTCCATTTTCCTCATTTGTGAATATTTCTTCTACAACCTCCACATATTCAGATTTGCATCATTATCAAAACCTACATAGTTAGGGAATGCAATATTTGCAAGTGGCAAAGAAGATAAACTCTACATGGGTAAAGTACATGCATCGATAATTTTTTTAGTTCATTCTAGTTGTGATAGATGGTTTTTGGATTCAGGAGAATCTCACCACATGCGTTTTACTCCCTATCCTTTTTTGGGTCTTCATCCTACTAATACTTCAAATATTTTGTTAGGATATAGTAAACTTTTGGATGTTACAGGGTAGGAAATGTTGAGATTGGTGATGTTGTTTTAGATATGTACTATGTATTCCTGATTTGCACACAAATCTATTGTCCATCTATCAAATTATTGTTGGTGAGGTACCTAAGACTATAGAGTTCACTGCAAATTGTGTTTTTATAGAGAGGTTGATATTGGAAAATTCATTTTCATTGGTGAAGTTGATCATGAGTCTCGTCTCTATGCATTTTCTCATTTTGTTGATGGTGATGATTATGAGCCTTGCACCCCTCTTGCTAGTGTTGATAGAAATTCCTTGAGAGAGATTGGTCATTTGAACTTTGGAGTTCTTCAGACCTATGTTCATTCATCTCCTATTTCTTCAAATATTGGTTCTTCAGCACAACAGGATGTTTTTGATCCTTCATTTCTTACTTTGTGGGATAGTCACTTGATAGGTCTTGCAAAGTTGTTTTGTGAATCTCACATTTCTGATTTGGATGATGCTTTTGAGGGTATATCCCTTATTTTTTATGATAGTATCTACATTTTTTTCACACCATCTGTGTCTTTGGAGATAGTTGCTTCATAGTTTCCACATGGTCTTTTTGATTGACCTTGTTTAGTTGAGGTTGCACCTGATCATGATGTGGCATTTGGTTATGTGGAGGCACCTAGATAGTTTTTATAGACATCCTTCATGTTGATTCATCCACTTCCTTTTCTTGTTTCAAAGTTGGATTTTCTCTTTGTATCAGTGGTTGTTTCTCCATAAACGGAGGAATTTTGTTTGCACACATGGGATATTCTTTATACTTCTAGGGTCAACACATGAGTTTCTTCATCATGGGGGGATATTCAACATTTTCTATGTGGAGGCTACATAGTCTCTCTCCTTTTGTATCTTGCTGAGATTAGTGATAAGATTTTTCTTTGGGGGGTCTTGTGAAGTCCTCCTCCTTTCACTTTTCCAACTTTCTCTTTTTCTTTTTATTTTCTCTCTTTTGGAGAGGGGTTTTTTCCCATAGGCTTTTTCTCCTTTTCTCTAGTTGTAAGAGATTTATTTTTGTATTGTAAATGGGTACCTAACATGGTTATGTAGCCAACACCCATCTTGCATTTCATTTTGTATAATAATTCTCCCTAAGCTTGCACTTAATGGGGGGTGTTAGTGTAGTATTAAGTTTATCTTGGGGTAAATCATCTGGGTGGTTTCTTTCCCAGATTGAGTAGTTTTACACCCATTGCTTTTTTCATGCCTTTAAAAGGTTGAACATTATGTATTTTACAACAGATATTTTTCATTCACTTTTGGTGAAATAGAATATTACTTCTCTCTATTCATGAAGGTTTTTTTGTTGTAGATGGTGCTCTTGGGAGGTGGTTGACACCAACATAGATTTCCTTAAATATTTTAGGAATTAATCCCCAAAATTTTAAAATGTTTCAAATCATTATCTCCTAAACTTTTAGCCATATATTGTTGGAAAGATCTACTTACAACATCATCACTTAATATTAAGTGAAGAGATATTATAAGAAATTAATTTAATGAACAAGTGTCTTGAGCCAAGTAAATTGTATATAACTATATAAAACAAATGTGTGCTCATTGTACATTGTCAACTCACGTCAAAAAAACTATAAAAAATAGAGCTATGTAATTGGTAAGGAAATTATTAAGCTTTACCATTTCCATAATTTGGTATTTCAAGACCAATCCTTGGAAGAAAATAGGAATGAATTAAATGACAAGTCCCCGAAGTAAAAATGTAGGAAATAGAGTAGTAACTAGAGTAAGCTAAAATCTTGAGAAGCCAATAGAAATCAAAATCCCTTGTTATTGCATATTGTAGAGGGATGGAAAAAATTAAACAATTGTATGCAAAGATGCATTTATATTTTCAAATTTGAGTCCAAATGAGCCACTAAACATACTTGTTATAAATTATGTAGCGTTCACATTTAAAATATTCATTTTTTTATTATTAATCCTACTTTATGTAGCGTTGAAAATTGCACTCCTTTACATTTTGTAGACATGAAAATAATCCTAATCAACATTATAGATCTAAATCTAATTGATTAACATCATTTCTTCTATTAATAAAATAAAACAATTTATTAGATCAATTCACTAATGTCCATCATGTTTGATTAAATAAATCAATTTGTTTAATTAAAACCCTAAAGTCCTCTCGTCTAATTTAATAAAACAAATTATTTAAATCAAATGTCAAATGTCCTAATTTCTCCAAGTTAATTAATTATGGATTAATTAACTCCTAATCCTAATTACCCATTCTCTAGATTTTGACTCAACCTTGGTCAAACCCAACCCCTAATTAACTAACCCACTTGCACATGAAAATAATTTCTTTTAATTAACTAATTCACCTATTTTCCCTCACAAAAGAATATGCTTTAGGAATATTCTTCCAATAACTCCACTTATTTGACATTCTTACCCAAACATTAACTCCTCTTATAGTCTCAAATAGATGCATTAATTTCTTTGACATCTCACCCACATCCTCTTACACTCTCAACCATATGCATTTATTTATCTTCCATCCTCTTTACTTGCACATTCCCAAAAATGTGCCCCACCTTCATCCAGTAGACTTTTGACAAGTGTCACATTCTCATTAGCTCTCTTTTAGTCCCACATTCCTCCAATATCTTCATTATTCAACCCTTCAACCCTATTTATAGAGGGATTCTCTATGAAGAAAGGATCCATAATCAACTCCACAATCATATGAAATTTCACTATAGGCGCATTCATCTTGAATTTCATCACTCATCATCTTGGCATCTTCATACAATTGGAAGATCATCACAAGGGACTGGGAAAGAGCTATATTTTCATATCAAAGGATCACCAATTCCCCTATGGGATGATGGTTTGGTTGATTTAGCTTAGATTTACATATTTAGTTGGTTATGTTGCACACCTTACTTCATGTTTTCTTTTCTATGTTTGATCAACAGTTTCATAGGGAGTGGTTTATTTGAGTTTGGTAACAATGGCTAAATTCGTATACTTTATCTATTGTTAGTCATTGTAGATTCTCCTCTCATATTTTGGTTTCCACCATGGTGTATAAGAGATTTTGTGGGTTATATTATTCTGATAGCTTTGTAATGTTTGCAGGGGGGTTAGCATCAAGAAACAATGGTGGTCTCTTTCACATGAAAATCAAGAAATAACAAGCAAGATTTGAGTTGAAAAGTAGGCATTGAAACTTAAAAAAGAGATTTTTAATGCTTATTGTAATAGTCTAGAGCATCCATTTGTTGCTTTTATTTTCTGTTTTAGGCTAACTAGATCAATTTGGGTTTAAAATTAATCATTAATTTATTTTTTTCAAGTTGGGCTAAAATTGAACATTAGAAACTTACTAGACTTTACTTTGTGGGTTAAAATTGAATAAAAAAAACTCATACTTATCTTGGTACTTTAAAATGAATTCATCATTTCTTGAAGGATTAAAATGGACAAGTGCTTAATTGTGTGATTTTTTCTTTGATAGATTTTGAGTGTGTATCATCTCCCCTTGCGCTTTGTGCGATCTTGGGTGCAAGAGAAACACTCAAGGTGTATATTTTCTTACTTTCACTTGTTTTGAAATTGTTACCTTTAGAGGGGCCTACCTAAGAGACACATCCAAAAGGAGAACTTGAAGCTGACTCCAATTGGATTTTCACATGACTCTCAAGCCGGTATATAAATGGATAAGACTAATCTATCAAGTCCTCAAGCTATGTAGGCCTTAACCGTACAGTGTCTTTTAGAATGGGGTACTACTATAAAATGTATAAGACACCCTAGTAGGATTGACTAAAGCCTTTAGTGTCTTGTTGGATGCTCACAAGGTACCATATCCCTGACTACCCGAACTAAGAACCAATTTATTTAGTGACTAAAGTCCGTAATACTTGTTGGTGCAAGAGCGGTCATTCTGAAGCCATCCCACATTTATACTATTTAAAGTAGAAACAAAAAAATCCTTAAGGTCTCTAGATCTTCAAGATTTTGAGATTTGGTGATGCTAAGCAGTGTGTGTCATGGAGGGGAGCCAGTGTCACCAAATCTCTAATTGTTCACTTTGTTTTAGTGTTTAGAGAAATTTGAGTGGGGAATCAACAAGTATGGCCATTTCAAACCTAGGATTGTGCAATTTGTGAGTTAGTCAAGTACATTGCTTGGATACTAAACACTAGAAACAAACATTTAACAAATCAACAAAATTTTAAACCCTTTGGAAAGAGAAAATATCTTTGAAGGGTCCAATTATTACTGCTTGTGCCTAGGAATTTTATCCTCAAAGGCTTCTAAATATTTGGGCTCAAATCTCAATTTACTCTCTGTAAAGTCAACCTAGGGAAACTATGGCCTTATCTCTTTGATTTTCACATAATGGACCTTGTGGAATGAAAAGGCGTTTAGACATAGACATTTAGTTTGAAATTTAAATAGGAAAAGTTTTGATTATATAGGAAAAATAGGTTTTGAAGGGACCTGAAACCCTTTACAACTAAAGATACGAAATGGTACTAAAAACCTACTCTAGAGTGAAACTAGTAGCATACCAAAATCCAAAAAACATGACCAAAAGGGTGTTGAATGAGAGATAAAATAGTAAGCTAACAACAACACCCAACAACATCAAAACAAAAAAACAATAGGAAATAAATTGAGACCTATCAAGAAACATACAACAATTAAGAAGAAATCCAAACACTAATTCAAACTTCTCAAGGTGTTGGCCACCTCAAGCTCTTGGATTTTGTGCTTTTCAAACATGTCCAACAGCTCCTTCTTCCCAGCATCAAAGGAATTTTTCCATTTAGCCAACCCTCTAACAACATGGCCCTTGTCATCATCTTTTGCACCTTTTTATATCCTCTGCCTTTGACCAAGTACTCTTTCTCCATTAACTCAAAATAATAAACTTGGTCCTCCTTCAGCTCACTTATCTTTTGGAATAAGACTTCCAAAGAGTCAACACCATTCTTCATAGAGATGTGACACACAAGAAGAAGCTTCTTTATATCTGCATTTGTTCCCAATACCTTGGCTTCCAAACCATCCAATTGATCTTCACACAGAGATTCAAAGTCAAGGAAAGAACCTTCAAGGTCCATTATTCTGTCAATCAAAATTTTTGACACCAAACCTTTCAGAACATTCTTTAGATTCTCCTTCAAACCTCTAATTTTAATGTTAATCTTATTGAACTCCTAAAGATTCCATTTAGCTAACTTAAAAGTTCTAGTGGCCCCAACCCTATATCCATATCCAACAATTCAAACATAGAGGTAGAATCATCATTAAGGAAAGAAAAGTCCTCATAGAGGGTATTTACCTTCCAAGGCTCTGATTTAGTTCTCTTCTTCTCAATATCCTCCTAATCGCATGACCCTTATTCTCCTCATTGATCTCCACATTGGTTGAGTCCTCAATAGCCACCTCCTTTTCTCCAAAATCCTTTCCCTCACCAGACACTTTGGGGTCCTTTGTTGACACTTTCAAAGGTTTTTTCTTCATGTTGGAAATACATTTAGATGACCTCCTTGGATTATCCTTGTCCTCCATACCCATAGAATTATTTTGTAACCCCACCTCATTACCACCTCCTTCCGTTTCACCTTGGCCAACAACCAACACCTTTTTCCTAGGAGGGGAACCATCCAAGCCCACTTCCATGTCCTCACTGTCAGAAAGAACAAGGCATTTGGCTGCCCTATTGCTTTTAGAGCTACCCAACTTCCTTTTCTTCAAAGAAGTAGTGACAAGGGTCGGGGACACATCCTCTCCCTCTTCATTCCATTCCTCTTCATTTGTCATACTAGAATCCAAGCCTAATGAACCAGAAACATCACTCAAAGTCTTCTCCTTACCCTTAATGGTAGGGGTGGGAAGAAGAGCCTTAACATGCTCCATGATTAAGAGAATAAGACCTTCATGGAGGATGATAGAACTCTTATTCTTTATATGAGCGTAAGCAGAAACCTCCATGGACAATAGTAGAAAAAATGGAAAAGAAATAAACAAACCATTCCTAAAATGATTTAGAAGCATGAAGTGGTGACCAAGGATAGTAGTAAACATACCCTCTAGAGTCACATAGCACATAAGCACCTCAACAACATTCACCCAAATCTTCTTAAGGGATTTTCTCTTGTAACCCCAACTTTCCATTTTGATCAATTTCTTTTGCTCCTCATCTTTGAAGAATTGGGCCATCGCCTCCTAGTTACTCTTCTTGTCCATGAAAAATTTATGACCAACCATTAGCATCCTAGTAACTATAGCAGCTAGCTCCTCATTCACCTCTACTTCCAAGCCCTTTATCTTAAGCCTATGATTATGCCAACATGACATAGACTCCACCGAGGCATTAGGGTCATTCCGATGCAACCTTTCTAAAAAAGGCATGAAATTACCATGAAATAGTATATTCCATAGCTTCTTATTCTTCTTCAGGCTTGCGCAAGAATGTGGCTCAATTCTGCTTCTGTCACCACCCATTTCTTCCAACACCAGAAGAAGAAATCCCTTGTGAATATTGCTTAACTGAATGGTAGAGAATGAAAGAAATCCCACAAAGTGTGCGAGACAGAAGAAGGTACGAGAAATTAAATTTTGCATCATCTCAACCAATGCTATCATTTCTCAATAATCTCCTAGCTTTCTTGGAGCCCTCTTCCCATGCACAAAACTCATTTAAGCTAACAACCTTGTTGGTAAAAAAAATCTGCCAATGAGTTTCCTTCTTGGTAAATGTGAGAGACAAGAATCTCTTCACAAGATCGTAGCATGATTATAGTATCTTTAATAGGTTGTTACAGATTCCAACTAGGAAGATAAGTGCCACACATATAATTAATGATGTTTAGGGAATCACCTTCAACCCATATTTTGGAGTAGCCTTTGCTAATAGAATATTTAACAGTTATAAATGCGTCCTCTGCCTCCACACAGTGATTTTTCTGATTTCCCAAGGGATTTAAAAAAGACAATTTGATGTGGTAAAAGAAATTCATTAATCAAGATTAAATCAATTGAACCCCACACATGTTCTTGTTATCTATTGGTCGTCCAAGTAAAACATTGGTATGTTGGTTTGAACTACTCATAGGGTAAAGAATGTTCTTCAATATCTTGGTCCTATAAACAAGTCCCTCTTAGGTTCATTTAGAATGAAAAAACCAATCATTTCATCCATTTCAAACATTTACCAAAACTCCTCTCACAAAACAACTTTAGAGCTTTGGAAACATCATTATTCTAGACTTGGGTAAATCATCCTTTAATCAAATAAAAATCACCTTGTTTAGTTAGGTATGTGGGAATGAGTCCTTTCTCACACACTTGGTTAAATTAGCACCCCCTTTGGACAAGTTCATCCTAAGATCACATCTGGCATCTTAAGGTTTACAAGTTCATTATCCAAATAAAAAAAATCAAAATCAAAATCCTAAAGTCTAGTGTTTATCCAAAGTTCTTAAAAGTTCAAACATCCATATCACCCACTCTTTCATCTTTCATCTAATAATTGGTCCTAAACACCTTAGAGGGTCACTTTTGCAACAAGGTCAAAACACAAGAAGAACATGGAATATAAACTTGATTCATACATCATGAGTAATCTAAATCAACCAAACTATCAAAGCCTTACAATTCCAATTGATTATCAAAACTCACATTTATACAATCCATACATGGGATCATTATCTCCTACAAACCTCAATGATACAACAAATGTGAGTAATTCCCAATCTAAATTTTGGAACACGCTTCCCTCTGGTAGATTTAAATCCAATTCAAATCCTACAAATCTATCAAACAAATGATCAATGCATGAGTCTTCAACAAAAAAACAATATCCCACTAAATGAATACATGAAAAATGTGAATATACCAAATACAAGCTTACCAAACATGAAATTATCAAATCCACACTTGGTGAACTATGGGATAGCCATGTTTGTGAATCATACCAATGTTGTTTAAAGTTCAAAAAATATATTAACTCAATGGATTGATCCAATTCAAGGTAACACAATGCAAAATCAAGGTTACCTAAATAAAAGCAATGTGATTTCCAACCAAAACAATATTCAATGTCAACATATAATGCAAAATATAAACATCATCCCCAATCGGAATATTGTCCAAAATCAATTTGTCCATGATCCCATACAAACACCACAAGTATACATTCCAAATATGCTTGCTCATCAACCAAATCAATTATATCAAGTGTGTCAAAATCAAAATCAAGATCAAATTTTGTGACATAAAATTGCTTCACTTACCAAAATAGTTGATTCATTGTGCCAAGAGACATCTCCACCCCAAAATATACACACTCCCCCTTGGGTTAAACCATGTCATCAAAACACTGAGTTGTCTAAACAACCTCATCAAGAAGAATATCCCCAATGTCAAGAGGTTGGATATCAAGATCAACAACATCAACAACAAGCCCAATCACCACAAGGTCAATTTAAATGAGTACAAATCTCATAAGGTGACAAACATGAATACACTCCTTTGGGAGAGCCAATTGAATCAACATTAAAAAATCTGGTTAATGCAAAACTCATCACTCTTCTAAAAGTAAGTGCTTTCAACTCTATCATAAACTTCCCTTTGAATAAGGGTAGATATTATTGTGAGTATCATAGAGAAAATAAAAATAAAACATAAAATTGTATTCAACTCAAAAATATCATCCAAGACCTTCTTGATCAAGGAAAAATAACTATTGAGGACAATGATCAAGATTCAACCACTAGGGATAGCAATGACAATCTCTCCACCACAATTATTGAAAAAAATGGTCAAGATCTATCCATCAATGAGCACCTTGAAGATGTTTTTACTTCATCCAATGATCAAATAAACATACATCAAGAGTCACTTTTTAATCATGATCAAAACCCCTCAACAATATCCATAGAAATAATGTATCTACATTATTTGATCCTATTGACATAATCCACAATCCATCCCCCAATGGTCATGTTGACAATGTATCTACATCACCTAATGAGTTAGAGGACATATCTCAAGAATTTATTCCAAAAGATGACCAACATATTTCACCAAATTCTAGAAATGGTCCTTTCTAGGACATATTGGCATCCTTTGAGCTCATTATTGCAGATATTGAAGGAATACTCAACTCAACACTTGATCCAAATCCACTCAAAGATCAAGAGGATATTAAGCTGCTTCCACTGCCTAATGAATATATCCAAGAACCCTTTGTAAGAAATTCATCATTTGAAATTGACCCATGTCTAAAACTTGATCCAAAGCACGCCAAAAGAAATTCCAAAATTAATCAAGATCAAGAATCTATATCTCCAAAATGCTATAATGATCTAATGGGCACTCTACAATCTATAGAAAATGTCACAAATGACAATCATATTCATATAGCACATACTCCTCCATCTACCCATGAGATGATTTATTTCGATGGACACAGATGATCTTCATTTAAAACAAGATTGCTTTGATCTTGAAATTATTAAACAAGAGAAAGAGGTTATTGATTCCTACAATCAGGTTGAGTTGTCAAAATCAGGATTAGATATATCCCAAATTCATATTGAGTACATCATATATGAAGACATCCAACATTATCCCCTCGAGGAAACAAGTCAAACCAAACAAGATATTCTATAATTAGTAGAGCAACAAATTGAAATAACATCATATGCATTGGTTATTTATCAAACAATGCTTGCTAAAAAGGAAATCTTGAAATAGGTAGAATCAAAGCATGAATGTACTACTTCCACAATACTAGGGACAACTTCATCTCAAGAAAATGTCAACATATGGAGCATGAAGAATCTTTATGATGAAACCAATTCCAATACTACAACTGACCACACCATGAATCTTCATCCACCCATCACCCCATCCACGAATTGGGACAAACAAGAAAAGAATTATTTGAACCAAATCACAAAGAACATTATCAAAGTAAAATAAGTTAAGAAGTTGTAGCGTAAAAAATGGATCTTTGGAAATTTTCACTCTCATTTGCATCTTTCTTGTGGATGTTGGCCTATTTTTGCCTTGAATTAATGTTTTAATGTGATTAACACATTTACATTGGGTCTTGGGCCCTTGTGATTTAATAAGAATTTTATGATGCCTTGCAAAAGTGTTGTGAAGTTTTGTAACACACTTTCACACTTTTCTAAGATCTCATTAATATATTTCACTTAAATAACCTATTTTTATCATTTACTGAGCCTTATTTCAAAGTGTTGTAAAGTGTTGTAGCAAAATTTCACGCTAAGTTTCTAGGCTTGTCATTAATAATTTGACCTTTCTTATGCTTTAAATGGCCCCATTTTATGTCTAAAAGCCTTACTTAAGTGCATTTTTGAGAATAAACCCGATAAACATCATTTAAAATACTTATTTTTTAACACCCACTTAAAATTTCTTAAGTGGGACCCATTCACCATTAGGGGTGAATGACTCCCCTTTGGCTCAAAATCAAAATAAATTCAAAATTCTAGTAATTTTTTTATTTTCTAAATCTAAGGTCTTCCTATGATGTAATATCTTTAGGAATTAGGGCATAATTATATATAAATATAAGGTTTTTCTACTCATTTCACCCTTAATCAGTCGAGCAATTAATCAGTCAATCACTTAAGTACTCTAGGCATTTCAAGCATTCTCAAGTCTACATTCATTAGAGTTATTGCTCGCACATGTCTTCAGATTTCTATTTCAAGAGTTTGGTGAGTTGTAGCATTGCATGTTGTTCATTCATCATTCTCTTTACATATTTTAGTTCATTTTCAAGGTTTTAATTACCAACAAGGGGTTTGACCAATGCAAACCCATATTATCTAACCCATAATAATTTTTCACTCTCTTTGCATGTGATTTTATAGGTCTTGTTTATATATTTGTCAAAGAGAAAATTTTGAAAAGTCACCGTTAAATTATCAAAGCTATTCAAAGTGATCAAAATATGAAGAGAAGCTTGAAGAGCACCTATAGGTCCAATTCTGTAGCTTTTGACTCAGATCTGAACTAGAAGTAGAAAGGCAGGTTGAAGGCTACATTTTCTTGTTCTGAATTTCCAAAAATCTAGAGGTGGACAGATTTTCCATTAGTGGTGAATGAGTTCCACTGCCAAGCTGAAAACATGAAGTTTGCAGATCTGAGTACCTAGTTATCGAAAACCTATTCTCGTAGAGTCTTCCTGAAGTAGAACTAATTCTCCTAGCTTGGCATATGAGTCCCATCTGGCAGCAATAGTGAATTTTCCAAGATTCCAAAGGTCCATTACATCCTTCTCTAGTCTCTAGGTGCACACTTCAAATCTCAATAGTTTCTATTGCAGTTTACTTGCATTTTTAGGTCTTTCTACATATCATAGTGTGTTTTTAAATATCTTGTATTTTCTAGGTTTACATTTAGTAGTTAATCACTTTTATTAGTCTCCAGCATTTAGGACAATCCCCTTTGGAAAATTCCAATCACCTTTGCATTGGAATCTCAAGGGCTTATTCTTGAGTGAGCCATTAAGATTTTTGGTACCTCTCTCCTTTTAGGTGCAAAACCCTAGAAGTGTAAGAGAGCCCCATACCCAAAAATCTTTGGTTTTTTTTGGTAAACCTACATTTAGAGCATCATATTTATGATTTAGAGTGCATTTACATCTTAGGAATAACTTTCATTGCATCTTGCATTGTTTAAATTACATTCTAGGGTTTTCAAATTTGCATTAGTTAAAAGTTCATTTAGTTTGCATTGTTGCACTTAATTTCATCAAAAAAATAGTAAAATTCTACATTTTCATATCATACTTAGATTAGAAAGCATAAAAAACACAAAATTCACTTTAATTTTTTTGAAAATTTTCAAAAAACTTAGTGCTAGGACTCATTCGCCACTTAGGGCGAATCAGTCCCTTTGCATAGTCTACACTTCATTTTCTGGCACTTCAGTTTCATTTTTTGAGTTTATGTTTTCTAGTATTACCTTTCTATTTTTGTTTCCATATTTTTTGTTTCATTCAATTTCTTGCATTTAGTTTAATTCCATTCATTTGCATCATGGATATGTATTTTAATAATATTTGGATGTCATTAAAGTCCCTAGTGGATGTGTCAAGTTGTGCCTTTGGAACTTATCCTAATGACCTTGAACCCACTTATGCTCCTTCAACTCCTAATGCATGTCATCCTCATGATGTTGACATCATTGGAGAAGATGATGGCAACATGAATAGGTTCCTAGACAATTTCTTTGATAACCTTGAAAATAATGCATCTTTTTATCCATCCATGAAACAATAAGACCTTCCTACAATACCACCTCTTGAGATGTTTGGTTACTTACATCCTGAAAGGAAATTTGAACCTAAGTTCCCTACACAAGGTGAACCTAGTTCCTCTAAACAATAAAAAACTCAACCATTTTATGATAAAAAAGTAATAAACACTCCCATAAACCTTTAGGACACATATGGAAAAGGCTTCACTATCTTGAGTAAACAAGGATGTAACACAATAAGTGAACATGAAATACATCAACTCTTAGAGCAATTACCAACTGATGAAAATACCAAGGGGATAGGCTATCAAGATCCCCTTCATAACAACAAGCCTCCTAGGGAATATCTAAGGCTTTGTGATGATGGCATGGTAATATTTGACTCTCCCCTTGTTAGAGCCTAAAATTTCATGCAAATTTTAGGTTCTCATATTGTGAAATTTGATTTTAATGGTCAAAAGACTCAGTTGAAAAATCTATACAAAGGACCCACTTTGGAAAATCACAAAATGAAATCAGTTCACTTTCATGCAAAACCATTTTTCAAGTGTTTTGATCTACCACATATGAGTATGCACGCCATTTTTTGGCTTCATCCGATCTGTTTTGAAAAAGTCACAAAGCGACAAGTTGAAGGGTTTTCAGAAAATCTGCTATCAGCACAATGAAATCTATTAAAATGGTCAAATTGGAGGGTGAATATTAAGAAAATGGATGATGATAATCAAAAAAATATTGGAGCCTCTGATTCTCTACACTAAATTCTACCTCTATGCTGATTTTAAGGGAATTTGGACATCATTTAGTATTTTTGCAAAATCGATTCCAAACTGATTTTGCACAGTTTCATAATTGCACTCCCAGAACATCTACAAAGTGATCAAGTTTGATTTTTAATATTTTTGAAAGGAAGAGCATTTATGAAAAAATTATTTTCCTACATGTTCATGTGACCTAAAGGAACCAATCCTCCAAGTTACAGCTTCTCAAAATTACATTTGATTTTTTTTCAAAAGGGAAAAGTAGCAAGTTTTAATTTAGTTGAAACAGTCGTAAAAAATGGCTGAATATGCAACTTCGATTATGAGAAACTTTCAATCCCAATAACTTCATGTCAAATAATTTCACAATCTTGCTCCCCTATCATGGCTCAACATACTGGTGCATTTTCATGGCTTTTTGAGATCATTTGATCAGTTTTCAAAAGCCATTTTGGTAGCTACTTGATCCATTTCAATCACTGCACAATGTCAAAAAGAAAAAAATTCAGTTGGTATTATTCCCAAGAGACCTTGCAATGAAGGTAAGAAAGATAAAAAATGTAAGAGAAGATGCTAGAAGAGAATCTAATCACAAAAGAAATAAATTTTCACTCCAATATTAGTGAAATTTGTAAGGCACTTTGAATAAATGAAGGAATATAAGTCTTTGAAAGAGGAAATAAAGCCAAAGATACAGAAGAGTTCTTTCATACAAAGATCACAAATTTTTCAGCAAAGCCTTTTCCATCCAAAAGGAATTATTATAAGTTTGGTCATTCTTATTACTCTATATATTGGATAAAGGAAATTAGAATGATAGTTTTGCATCTAGCTAAAATAATCATAAAAATGAGAAAGGAATGATAGATGCGAGAGGCATCAAAGGCTAATAGTCATTATATTGGAGAAAATGAAGTAGTGAAAGTAAATATCTTAGTAAGATGTATAGTGCAGCTGGATGAAAATGCAAAAGGATAGTGGATTAATCTTGGGTATCACTGTCTAGGTTGTACGTATCAAAACCAATATAAAAAATTTGAACCACTAAATGGAGGAAAGAACTGGAGACTCATGATGATGCAGTGCTAACCACAACGTATGCAAATATAAAAGGATGATATCAAGAGAAAGAGGCTGCGAGGATTGGTAGATGAACAATTAGGGTTGGTATCTAAAGGAACCAAGCTCATTGTCAATTCAAAAGAACATCATCAGTGATCAGAAAGTCATGGTTGGAGGGCACTCCCATGCAGCCCAGGACCTTGATACAACTAAATATAATCAAATTTTGAAGACTCCTTTTAAAAATAAATCTCCTCCTCTCTTGGATTGTATTGAGGGGACTATGATGTTCTCTTTCAACTCGAATAAAAGCAAGGTAATTCAAGTATTCAGAACAATAATGCTCTGCAAGTATGTTCATGGTTCTATTCTATTCCATTCAGAAAATACATTCACACGGGAGATTAAGTATTGAAACCCTAAAATTCATTGAATAAATATGCATCGTCGAGACAATAATGATTGAAGTAAAATCACACTTAGTGTGTTTGTCACATCGATGAGAAGTCTTTTGGGAGAGTAGGCTAAATTCATCAACAGGAGAATTGTAGTTTGTGGGAAAGAATAAAAGTCTCGACAATGCTTGTCATGTTGATAGCTTAAAAGAGGAAATAAATACTAAAAATTATGCTATCGGTGCATGGTATGGGTAAAAATAAAGAGGAAATTTAAATATTAAATAGTGGGAGTTATAAGGTGAAATAATCATTTTACTCATAAATGAGCAAAATGTAAATTTATAAAATATTTGCACAAGGAGTTGAGATATTTTCACCAACAAGATATATAATTATTTTACCAAAAGGAATGATTTAAATTGGGTGAAATATTTCAATCAAGCAAAATAAACTGGAATATTTTTCACCAAAGGAATTACAAGAGTGAATAAATTATTATTACAAGAAGGGTGTATTTTGTTGGGTAAAAATACTAACAAAATTTAAAGTAATAATCATGGTGTGATTATTTTAATAAACTAAAGTTGCAATCTTGATTTTTCATTGAGAGGTTATTCAAAGTACAAATGTTTTTATTAAGGAGTAAAACATTCTGTAGGGAGTTAAAATCATTTGAAGGGTCATGGAGGGGGTAATTATTTTGCCCAAGGATTATTTTATTAAATTGAATAAGCCAAAGATTTTCTAGCAAGAGGATTAGTGAAGATTGTTAAGATCTCAAAAGTATTGTGAAATGATGATTATTATTCACAAAGACACAAGGATGAAGATTAAAATATTTAATTTGCTAATAAGACAACTAATTAAATATTTTATTTTTCATAGAATAATTAAACAAAGAGTTGCACTAGATGGATGTTGTGAAAGGTTGTAACCCTAAAATAGCAATGTATATATACAAAGTGAGATTGCATCAGAGAGGAGATTGAGGAGAAATAAGTAGGTTAGGTAGTTGGATAGGGTGAACTGATGCCGAAATAAATATCATGCTGTACATTGTAAAAAAATTTAAAATTATATAATGGAGAATTTTTTGCTGAATTATGGTGATCCAATTATGGTGGCAATTGTTTGTCGAATTTATTGAAAAAATTATCTGGTTGCCTCTAAGGTTGTGATTTCTTGATTATTTAAATTGAAATATCAAGGATATTCTTCAATTTATCAAAGCACACTTGTTGCTCTTGTGTGGTTTCATTAATTGGTTCCTACAAGACATGATTAAATCCTTCTAATTAATCATAGTAATTTGGAAAAGGACATTTGGATTATTAAGAAGAATCTAATAATTACACTCCTACCTGTTTATACAAGTTATAAACATAAAAGTGCCAAAAAATTTGAATTGTATCTAGAAATAGGACACAAATATTATTTACTTCTTGAATCCATTAGCCCAACAGAAGTAGGCACTGGTCACACCATTCACATCTTAGAATTCTATAAAATCTTTGTTCAAAAACATTCACATTTCATGATTAATATTAGGAGTAGGAGTATTCTATAAGCTTTTGTCTATTACATTTGTTCCATTGTAATAGATCCATCAAATCAATTAAGTCACATCATTTAAGTCTACTTCATTCTTAAAGGTATACCCACCTAGGTCTAGCAACACCTGAAGAGAAGAAGGTCTAAACCATTTGGCCTTGTCTATTACTCTAAAACATACCAAGAGTTTGGTAACCTCTTGAGGTATTTTTCCTACATTTTTGAGAGCTAACACCCCTAATCTGAATATCCTTCTTCCTCAAGAGCAACCCTTAGCTAATAACAATGACAAGGATGAAAGGATCCCATTTGGTCCTCCTCCAATTAGAGAAAAGGGTGAATCTAGAAAACACAAGAGACCTTACATGTTACAAAAACTAAAGTTTCCTCTTTGTCCACCACCTGAAAGTGAAAGGAAATTACAAATAATTTTAAACAAATGACTCATAATATTACCACTTGTGAATAGGTTGGTGATATATCCTAAAGATGCCAAAGTTCCACATTGTGCATATCATCACATTCTTGGACATAGTAGAGATGAGTGTCAAACATTGAAGGAAATATTGAGCAAGTATCACTTCGATGACAATGATTTCTATCCAATAATCACATAATATATTGTCCTACTCCTTCTCATGAAATAGTTGCAGAATCTTCCATTCTCACTATTTTCATAACCTTTCCCACTACCCCCCCTCGTCTCATTTTTGTCTCACACTCATTAGGGAAATAAGTTGTTAGCCTTATCCTAGTAATGCAATTGTTGTTGTCCCATATTTGTGTTGTTCACCTTCTACTTATATAGATAGAGATTGGGAGGAAAATGACTTTCTAGACCTGGTTGACTTGCATTTTCCTTACCAGTCTTTTGCATTTTCTTTTTCTTTTTCTTTTTCATGTGTAATGTGATCACCCATGATTTTTTGTTTGATGTTCTCTCCCTTTGTTACATTCCTCTATTTGTACCTCCATTCTTCTCTATGTCGTGCATCTCTTTCGCTTTTTATCTCTTGCTTTTGTTTTGTCATCCTTTCGGGGATGATGCATGGCATTGAGACATTCAAGTCTCTTTCATTTTGACCCAAAAGTATTTTCATTTTATTATGTGTTCCTTTTGGGGATGTTGCAAGACATTGAGGCAATCATTTCTCCTTCATGTTGACCCAAAAGTCCTTTTTCTTTTCTTTTACCTTTCTCGCATGTCTTTTTCTTATGTTGGGGATGACATAAACCATTGAGACACCCTATGTTTGTTCCATGTTAACCCAAAAGGTTCTTTATATTTTTTTTCTCTCTCTTTGTGTCATTCTTCCAGTTCTATGTGTATTTATGGAATGATGACTATTCTGAGCTCTTTACAAAACATTGCAGCAATGAGCATATTGACCCTAAATCCATAGATCCCTTATGTGTTTGGTGTTTTCATTTTTGGTGTGACCCTTCTCTTTTCTTTTTCCTTTACATGACATGGCCTTACACATAAACATATGACTTGGCATAGGGATTTCCAAGTTGTTTCTCATGTCTTCTTTCTTGTTTGAATTTTTCATTTGCTACTTTAAAGTAATTGCTCATAGTATGGTGTTAGAAATTCATTTAAAGTGGGGGCATATGTTGGAATTATTCTTTTTGGTTTTCCTTTTTTCTTGATTCTTAGTGCAACCTTCTTACTTCATACGATACGTTTGTCACTTTGTGGATGACATTGGGTGTAGTGTCCTTCGTAATTTGTGAATTTTCTATTCTTTGATTGGTCCTCTCTTGGAGACATTAGGTACAATTTTCCCTATGTTAAAGACCTCACATGAACTAAAAAAGACTCCTTTGAACCTTCTTTGCATGTTACATTTTTCATTTATTATATGGCCACCTTGCATAACACAACTTGCATTCCTATGGTTCCATCATGTTTGTTCATGAGCTCCAGGCATACAAAGTTTTGCTTGTCTCATGAAGCTTGAAAAGTCATTTTATTTTGAGGGAACCTTATTAAAGTTATCAGGAGGTATAACTTTGGTATGGTTGCATGGGAAGACCATTCCAAGGCATGGCTTTCCCCATAGCCACTTGTGTGTGTGAGTGCATAATAGCCAGGAGTGTATGTTTCTCACCTTTTATGACTTCTCACCCGACAGATAGCCATGAGTTTCATCACCTTAGAGTGAGTATACATTTTTCAAACAAACAACCTAGATCTGATCCACATCAAGATGGAAAAATGATCAAAGCTTGATCTGATTCTCTCCTTTCTTTTTCTTCCCTTTTCTCCCTTTCATGTGTTCCTTTGTGCTTATGTTCAATTTTCTATGGGATCTTGATCTTGGGGGCTTGATCACCCCTCTTGATTGTTGTTGTCTCATCTTACTGGCATAAGTGAATTTGAATCCCTCTTGATGTGCATGTCTACATACTTTACTAAGGGTTTGAATTAGGTTCATCCTCTCACTAAAGTGGGGACTAAAGGTAGCATAGAAAATGGATCTTTGGAAATTTTCATGCTCATTTGGGTCTTTCTTGTGGATGTTGGCCTAGTTTTTCCTTGATTTAATGTTGTAATGCGATTAACACATTCACATTAGGTCTTTGGCACTTGTGAATTAATAAGAATTTTATGATTCCTTGCTAAAGTGTTGTGAAGTCTCGTAACACAATATCACACTTTTCTAGGACCTTATTAATATATTTCACTTAAATAACCTATTTTTATCATTTACCAAGCCTTATTTCAAAGTATTGTAAAGTGTTGTAACAAAATTTCACACTTTTCTAGACTTGTCATTAATAATTTAACCTTTCTTATGCTTTGTTTGGCCCCATTTTACATCTATAGACCTTACTTAAGTGCATTTTTTAGAATAAACTTCATAAAAATCATTTAAAATACTTAATTTTTGACACCCACTTAATATGCCTTAAGTGGGACCCATTCACCATTAGGGGTGAATGAGTCCCCTTTGGCTCAAAAATCAAAATAAATTCAAAATTTTGGTGGTTTTTTATTTTCTAAAATCTAAGGTGGTCCTATGATGTAGTATCTTTGGTAATTAGGGAATAATTGTGTATAAATATAAGGTTTTTCTACTCATTTCACCCCAAATCATTCAAGCAATTAATCAATCAATCACTTAAGCATTCTAGGCATTTCAAGCATTCTCAAGTCTACATCCATTGGAGCTATACTTGCATGTCTTCAGATTTCTACTTCAAGAGTTTGATGAGTTGTATCATTGGATGTTTTTCATTCATCATTCTCTTTAAATATTTCATTTCATTTTCAAGGGTTTAACTACCAACAAGGGGTTTGACCAAGGAAAACCCCTATTCTCTAACCTCACAACAATTTTTCCCTCTCTTTGCATGTGATTTTGTAGGTCTTGTTTGTAGATTTTTCAAAGAGAAAGATTGGAAAAGTCATCATTTAATTATCAAAGCTATTCAAAGTGATCAAAACCCAAAGAGAAGCTTGGAGAACACCTAGAGGTTGAATTCTGCAATTCAGAACCTAGATTTGAACCAGGAGCAAAAAGGTAGATTGAAGGCTATAGTTTCTTGTTTTGAATTTTTAGAAATATAGAGGTGGAATGATTCTCCATTATTGGAAACTGAGTCCCACTACCATGCTAAAAACAAGAATTTTGCAGATTTGAGTACCTAGTTGCTTGAAACATATTCCCATAGAGTCTTCCTGAAGTAGGGCTAATTTTCCTAGCTCGGCATATGAGTCCCAGTTCGCAACAATAGTGAGTTTTATAGGATTCCAGAGCTCAATTACTTTCTTCTCTAGTGTCTAGGTGCACACTTCAAATCTCATTAGTTTCTATTACAGTTTACTTGCATTTTTTAGGTCTATTTGCATATCATAGTGTGTTTTCAAACATCTTGCATTTTCTAGGTTTACATTTACTAGTAAATCACTTTAATCATTTTTCAACATTGAGTACAATCCCCTTTGGTTGATTTCAATCACCTTTTCATTTGAATCTCAAGGGATTATTCTTGAGTGAGCCATCAAGATTTTTGGTACCTCTCTCCTTTTAGGTGTAAAACCCTAGAAGTGTAAGAGAGCCCCATACCCAAAAAATCTTTGGTTCATAAGCATAATGTAAAAATAAAATATACATGGATCCATACCAAAAATACAAAGATAGATCATCCCTATCAAACTCCACCAGTCAACGAAACTATGGGGAAAATTTGAAAAGGGAAATGTATCCATCAAAGATGTTCATAAATGCAAAAGCAAGCTTCCTAAGCAATGTAAAAAGTATATCAAGCAGTTGTTCCTAATTCCATGCACACTTCCATATGCACCCATTATTGGTCATCTTCCCAAGTTTGGAGAATCAAAGGTTCCAAACTGTCAACTAATCCATCTTTTATTCCTAAACATACTCCACCATCCCCTCCTCCATGCATGATATCCAATTCTCAAATTAACCATGTATTGGCAACAACCCTTCATCATAAATATTCAGAAGGCACTCTACTGCGATGTGTACACAAAGACAAAGTTAACTTTGGTATCAACAAAGTAGACTAGGAATCCCAAAAATTGCATTCAAGTGCACATATCTTAGCAAAGCAACTTCTTCAACTTAGATATCAATGGAACATTATGAAAAAAGCATCTACATAAACACCACCAAGTGGTTCAACATGAGGGTAAAATTAAAAAAACTAAAAAAATAATGATAGTAGTAAAAGATAAAAAAATGTCCTCCAGTGAAATCCACTACGATGGCACTTTGGATAGGTACCATGATAAAAACCTAGAAAACAAGTGTCATGCGTAGAATCAAGCATCTATGTGTGCTAGTTCAAGTGAAATCAAATTATCTCATCCATAATAAATCCAACATTCCATCTATCTTATCCATAATCAAACCATTCATCCATGAACCATTTATCCAATCAATTTTCATCCATCAACATACATCTTCCAAATTATCTTGATCTTGACAAAGTTTGGTGTACACTTTACACTCACTTATGGTAAACATATTGACATGGATCATTTTCATTGATCCTATCCTTCCCAACATATTATTTGAGCCATGAAGCATTACCCAAATAAACATTCTTTATTTGAAAACCTTATCTTATCACAAGATAATCCATATCCATCAATCCATACATCTATCCAAGCATCCACTAATGGAATTCCATACATTACTAGACACTAGGGGAAGATATTTGCATCTTGCTTCAAGAATAATTCTTGATTTCCATATTCTAACTTCTCTGGTGATCCAAACATTAGAAAACATGAAATCAAATCATCCAAAAAAATTTTGCTCCAAATCGAGCTTCACAATCTTGATCAATCAAATCCAATCAATCCATCATCATCTTGAGATATCCTTCCAATCCTCGTGTTTCTTAAACACTATCCTTACATTGTTGTGTATCCTAAACAATGTTATCATCATCATCAATCCATCAATTAGATCAATCAACCTTTGCTTGTATTTCATCAAAATCCCAAAATAGATCACCAATATCATCACACATATCCATATCCAAATCGTCAAAATCAAGAAAAAATTAAAAAAATATCAAAATCCAAAAACACTCATTAAAACAGAAAAACATCAAAAACATGGTTACCAAACTACGTTGTCTCTGAGCTTAAACATAGGCAAGGCTAATCTTTGATCATCCCCCAAGATACAAAAACACAAAAATATTTACATAACCCAAAAATCCAAAAAATAAGCCTCATAACATTTCAAAAACATAAAAAATATCCAAATATTTGAAAAAATCCATCCATCCCATTTCGCTTTCTCCCACAATAATCTTATCCATAATAAACAAATTGCCACACTCACCCTTTTGTAACACAAATAGGAAACAACCACAACAATCAACAAAAGAAAACTTCAAACGCATAATCAGAATTGAAACAACAAACTTTTAAATGCAAAATCAAACTCTTGATCATTCTCAAACATTTCAATTAAACCTTATATCAAAAGCCTTTTCAAACAACCTATCAACTTACTACAATCCACTAACATGTCCCAGGATTCATCCTTCCTACAATGGGCATTATCTTTGGCAATCTTTTTGGATACTTATCCTAAACGAAACACATCCCTTTGGCTAGAGATATGAAAAACATTGGCTTGTTTTTTTGCTTGATATTCTCTTTTTATTTAACTTATTGCACTCATTCCAATGACCTCTTGATGGTGTCTAATCAAAATGATTTAGAGAGAAAGGAATGGGGCATTGATCATTATCTTTTGTCTACTATGTTTGTTTGATGTTCTTGTAATATAACTTGGTGATAATTGCTTTGGTAGGTGTGTATGGAAGAGGTTTTCAACAGTTTGTTAACTATTACATGGATATGTGCAGGATCATCATGGAAAAAATACGCCCTTCAGTGAAGAAAAATTCAAAAAAAATAGAGTTAGGCAACTTGAAATAAAAATTTGAATAATTTATCTATATTATTTGAAAAATATGTAATAATAGAATTTGTAGAAAATTGAATGTAGTTTCTAAATTGCTAGGTTTATTTTGAAAAAAAAATTCTATTTGGTGAAAATTTGAAATTTCAATATAGTAGTACTTAAATTTTAGGGAAAAAAAGGAAGTAGGTGTCTTTCTGACCACTCTAGCCACTATAAAATGATAATGGTTTTTTATAATATTTTAGATATAAGCAGAGGAATCATGTGCGGATGTGATGCATACTTTTTTGTAATTTTTTTCGAACTACATAATTAATTATGAATTTTTTACAACTTTTAAAAAATATAAAAACTCGTATGTTTGACCACCTTAACTTGGTCAAAAATTCATGATTTTTTTATTTAATCCTATAGTATGCAAAGTATAGAATGTGACACATGTTTCAAATTCAAAAAATGTGATACCATTTGAAAGCTATATATGTTTTTCAATCAGCTTATCAATCAGGACTTTAGTCATAATTAAAATTGAAATTCAATAATAATTATATATTAAATTCAAAGTAAAGCATAATTTATATTGGTGGAAAGTTGAGAATCTCCTTTAAAAACCCTTTTTGTTTCATCAATTTTGGGTAAAAAAAAGTCGTCAGCCACATACCCTACACATACCCATCATATCACCACTTTTTGGCCCATCATGATCCTGCACATACCCACATTGTTAGGTTATGCCTTTCCGTGTTTTGTTTTGAGATTTTCAAAATTTCTGAAATACATCCTAACAAGGTTTTGTATGCTGGGTATGAACAGGGATACTCCTATTTGTTTACTGATTCAAATTCCATCTCACTAGGTACAACTCCATCCTAGTTGTTCATACCTTGATGCATCGTATCTATGTGTGTTATCAAGCATGAGCAAAGTTGTGTCATTTACATCCCCAATCCCTAGATAAGCAATACATCATCATCACTCACCATCATATCTAATAAAGTCTCAATAACTCATAGACTTCTTGGACTTCTGCAACTTCTTGGAATCAAGGGTTGATCCCTCTCATTCTTCTCTCCTCGTTCACACTAACATGCTATCATGACATTCATGAAAACATCAATGCACCCATCCTACATCCACGAACCGTCAACACTCGTATAATCATGGAATAACATCATACTAGGAAACCTCATCCATCTCACATGCATTGCATCGCCATTTTGGTTGTCTAGGATAATATAGATTTGTTATTCTAAGCATCTTAAAACCATCTCATTTGCATCATTATCATAATGTAGATTTGTTAGTCTAACCTCCTTATTTCACCATCTTGAACCTCTTTGTCATGAGATTGACCTAAAATTTTAAAAAAATCCTAATCTCTCGAGGGGGTAGTGTACTAATGTAATTCTTTCCGCTGGGGTAACAGTGGGGCATTTGAAAAAATTAAGAATTTTTTTGAATTTTGATTTTGGCGACGTCATTCTTTGAACCAACATAACTTGTGCATTGCTTCAAAGAGAGGGAAAATGTAGACATGCCAATAACCGTAATCAACATTATGCATCTAAATCTGATTAATTAACATAATTTCTTCTATTAATCAAATAAAAAAATATTATTAGATTAATTCACTAATGTGGGTATGTGTAGAATCATGATGGGCCAAAAAGTGGCGATATGATGGATATGGGTAGGGTATGTGGCTGGCGACTTTTTTCAACCCAAAATTGATAAAACGAAAAGGGTTTTTATAGGATATTCCCAGCTTTCCACCAATATAAATTATTCTTTACTTTGAATTTAATAAATAATTATTATTCATTTTCTATTTGAATTACGACTAAACTCTAGATTGATATGCTGATTGAAAAACATCTATATTTTTCAAATGGTATCACATTTTTTGAATCTAAAACATGTGTTACATTCTATGCTTTGTATACTATAGGATTTAAAAAAAAAAAATCATGAAGTTTTGACCAAGTTAAGGTGGTCAGACATACGAGTTTTTAATATTTATTAAAATTTGTACTAAAAAAATCATAATTAATTATATACTTGGAAAAAAATTACAAAAAAATATGCATCACATCGGGACACAAGTCCTCTACTTATATCTAAAATCTTATAAAAAAATATTATCATTTTATTCTGGTTAGGGTGGTCAGATAGACACCTACTTCTTTTTTCCCTAACTGCATTGAAATTTCAAATTTTCACTAAATATATATATATTTTTTAAAAAAAACCTAGTAGTTTAGAAACTACATTCAATTTTCTATAGATTCTGTTCCTACATATTTTAGAAATAATATAGATAACTTATTCAAATTTTCATGTCAAGTTGCCTACCTCTAATTTTTCTAAATTTTTTGCCACTTAAGGGCCTATTTTTTCCATGATGATCCTGCACATACCCATGTCCATCATGTTTGATTAAATTAATCAATTTATTTAATTAAAACCCTAAATTCCTCTCATATGATTTAATAACCAAATTATTTAAATCAAACATCAAATCCCCTAATTCCTCCAAGTTAATTAAATTTGGATTAATTAACTCCTAATTCTAGTTACCCATTCTCTAGCTTTTCACTAAACCTTGGTCAGACCCAACCCCTGATTAACTAACCCACTTGCACATAAAAATAATTTATTTTAATTAACTAATTCACCTATTTTCCCTCACAAAAGCATATTCTTTGGGAATATTCCTCCAATAACTTGACTTATTTTACTTTTTTACCCAAACGCTAACTCCTCTTACACTCTCAACCATTTGCATTAATCTCTCTTACATCCTCACCCACATCCTCTTACATTCTCATTGGCTTTCCTTTAGTCCCACATTCCTCCAATCTTTTCATTCTTCAACCCTTCAACCCTATTTATAGAGGGCTTCCCTATGAAGATATGATCCACAATCAGATCCACAATCATATGCAATTTCACTATAGGCACACTCATCTTGCATTTCATCACTCATTATCATGTCATCTTCATCACATTGGAAGCTCATCACAAGGTATTGGGAAAGGGCCCCCTTTTCATATCAAAGGAGCACCAATCCCCCTATGGGATGATGTTTTGGTTGATTTAGATTATATTTACATATTTAGTTGGTTATGTTGCACACCTTACTTCATGTTTTATTTTCTATGTTTGATCAACAATTTCATAGGGAGTGGTTTATTTGAGTTTTCTAATGATGGCTAATTTTGTATATTTTATCTATTGTTAGTGATTTCAGATTCTCCCCTCACACATTTTCACTATGTTTGCCTCCCCTTAATTAATTAGACTTAATTAAGCTTCTAATTGCCTAAATTATGCTTTCCTAAGCCTTATTATTCTTTTTTTTTTTTCGAAAGGCTGACATTAAATAATTTCCATCATTAAAATTTAAACACCTTGGAAATTATGTGTCTTAGATTTAGGTCCCAAGACCTATTCTCTCAAGGGGAAATGGGTTCTCCTTAAGTGCTAGGACCCAATTTTTCATTTAGTTTTTTGTGGCATTTTAGTTATTCAAATATATGTTTCAAATGTTGACTTGTGGAATATATTTTTTAGGAAATTAGATAAACACCTATAAATACATAGTTATTTTATCAATTCAAAATTAATATGCATAATCAAGAGTTCACAAGAGCAAAACATATTGTCAAGAGAATTAAAGAGTAGATTTATTAGTCATCTACAGTAGAAATCAAGATTGTATCATCATGGCAAGATTCAAGTGTTTTCATATCATGTTTTGGACCTAACATTGTGATGTAGGTTTCAAGCATTCAAGCAAGCATTCAAGCCTCAAATCAAGAAATCATTCAAGCCAATTCAAGCTAGATCAAGCTCCTTAGAGAGATGTGTTAGAATTTGGTACTCTAAGGGAATCCATTAAGGGTTTGGTGAGTTGCGACAAAGGTTGTTCATTCATCAAATTCTTTCCATTTTTTCATTATTCCATCATTAAGGTTTAATTAGTGGATTAGGGTTTGACTAAGGCAAACCCCTATTCACCCAAAAAAAAAATCTTCTCTCTTTGTATTTGTAGACTAGCAGGTGAAGAAGGATTGAAATTGGATCAAAAGAATAATTTTACAAAGTTTTCATCAAAGTTTTCAAGCCATTGAAACTCACATATAGATTTTGATTAGTTGAAAAATGGTGCTTTGTGGTTTAGGACATAGAACAACAAGTTTCTCCTAATATCATTCAAGGAAAACCTTAGAGATCTCAGTCCAAAGATAAGAGATCAATGACTAAAGAGGGGTTCACACCCAATCTAGGGCTTGTAAACACTAATGAAATGCAAGACCTAATGTTTAATCCTATTGCAATGCAAAACTTCACTAAATGACCTAGAAATGCATGTAAATCGGAACAAAAAGTTGAAAGATCAAGAATGTGCACCTCAGAATTTGAGGAAACCTAAGTTAAGAGATAAACTACTAAAAACACTGAATTTAAGGATATGTGTAGGATCATCATGGAAAAAATAGGACCTTAAGTGATAAAATTTTTAGAAAAATTAGAGTTAGGCAACTTGATGTAAAAATTTGAATAAGTTATCTATATTATTTCAAAAATATGTAAGAATAAAATCTGTATCAGATTGAATGTATATTCTAAGCTACTAGGTTTTTTTTTTTTTTTTAAATCTATTTGGTGAAAATTTGAAATTTCAATGTAGTAGTACTTAAATTTCAGGGAAAAATAAGAAGTAGGTGTCTGTCTAACCATCCTAACCACAATAAAATGATAATATTTTTTTATAAGATTTTAGATGTAAGTAGAGAACTCATGTCCTAATGTGATGCATATCTTTTTTAATTTATTTCTAAATAAATAATTAATTATGAATTTTTTATTACAAATTTTAAAAAATATAAAATCTTGTATTTCTAACCACCTTAACTTGGTCAAAACTTCATGAAATTCAATTTCTTTTTTTTTAACCCTATAGTATGTGAAGCATAGAATGTGATGCATGTTTTAGATTCAAAAAATATGATATCATTTGAAAGTTATAGATTTTTTTTAATCAACCTATCAATCAGGACTATAGTCGTAATTCAAATAGAAAATGAATAATAATTATTTATTAAATTCAAAGTAAAGCATAATTCATATTGGTGGAAATTTGAGAATCTTGTTTAAAAACCCTTTCCATTTCATCAATTTTGGATAAAAATAAAGTCGTCAGCCACATGGGCCATCCTATTACTTACATATCTCCATTTTTTGGACCATCATGATCCTACACATACCCTTACTGCTAACTAGGAATCATACACAAGGTTGGACGATTTAGTCCCAAATTTAGGGTTATTGGGAAAGAAAAAAAATCTTGCAGAGACAAGTCTAGAACTCTTGAAAACTACAAATGTCAACATATTGGGACTTATACACTAGAAGTGGTGTATCAGTCTAGTTTGGATTTTCTAGAAATTCAAATTATGAATCTGCTCTTCAATCTTTTCTCTATCTTCTACACCTGATCTTCGAGTATGAATTGTTGAATTCTACTCTATAGAAGGATTTTAGTGATCTTCAAAGCAAGGTGACAACTTTGAAAAGTTTATAGACTTGACAACTTCTTTCAAATAATGCTCTTCAATATATCTTCAGCCTAGATCTGCAAGTCACACACTAAACAAAGGGGAAAATGTTGTTTTGTTAGTACAAAGGGGTTTGCCTTGGTCAAATCCTGTTTTGGTAATCAAACCATGAAATGAAATGAAATAGGAAAGGAGGATGATGAATGAACAAAATGCAATATTGTAACTCTCCAAACCCTAACAATAAAAGGCTACAAACATGTATGAAATGGCTCCAATGGATGTAGATCTTGACTCTTGCTTGATTGATAAGGACCTTGACTTGAATGCTTGCTTGAATCATAAAACCCTACATCACAATTGTTCTAAAAAATGAACATCATGCATGATTGTTAGAAACCAAGATCTGATTGTAAACCAGAAAAATCACCTTCCATAGAAGAGAAAAATGAAAAAGCAGAGATTTGCAAAAGATGTGCAAATTGATATATTAGAAGTACTAAATATTACAAGAGATAATTTGCTTTATAAAAGCAAAGATGCATAAACCTAATCTTATCTTGAGCAACAAGATAGCTCGATAAGATAAGGATAAAACCTATAACTTAGGAATTAAATATGCCTAAGTAAACTTATGCTAATGTGTAATTAAATATTAATTACACTAACACCCCCCCATAAGTGCAACTTAGGGAGAAGCAAATTATTATGCAAATATGAGTCTTGGCAACAAGGCCTGATCAAGTACTCATGTACAAATGCAAAGAGAGAGAAAACGCAGTGGGAAAAACCCCCCCTCAATGAGATGAACTATTGTGAAGAATCACTGGAAGAACTCTGAAGAAGCAACACTGGAACCCCAAATCTGGCAAGCAAGGAAAGATAATTCTATCTACAACAAAAACAAAAAATAGAATCACAAATGCAACAACAAACCTGATGCCAAGGAACACTGGAAACTCACATGCTGGATCAACTCTGGAATCTGTAAGCAACAGTAGATGAAGGATGAAAGGACCCATAATGATGACAAATCTGGAAGCTGTGTCTCTCGAAGCCAATGCTAAACTGAAATTAAAACTACCCATAAGATGAGTACCATCAAGATTCTAGAAAATTGACCATAAAAACATGGCCTTCAAACTAAGAAAGATTTGAACCAATGCTGATCAAGAACCATAAAATCCCAAAGTGAAGTGTGAACCGAAGAAAACCAAAGATGTGCCTAGCTAAGCAAGAAGCTAAAAAGAGACAATAGGAAACTAGAAAAACTCATGCGAGTTGTCACCAATACAAAGAATGGATGCAAGAAACCCCCTTAATGGAACTTTATATCAGTTTGTTATTACAATACCTAATGATTGTAGAAGGAGAGAATGCAAATCTATAGAAACACAAGTGAAAATGAAAACCTAGTGCACAAAACAAAAATGAATGCATGCATAAAATAAGGTACACATATTCTATAAATGACCCCAAATCTGCATAGAGGCTAAAACCAGCTTTCTGATGCTATGAAAATTGCAAAAAATGGATAAGCAAGTAACAAGATACATCTCCCGGAGTGAAAATAGAAACATTTGACTTTCGAGGCTGCAAAAGGCATCAAAAAGGAAAACAAAGAAAATAAAACCTACACCATTGTTTAGAGCTCAGAAATAGCTTTCCAACGATATCTTGTTTGCAAAAAAATGACGCTATATGTGAAAGTTATGCTCGTTTCCGCGAAATTGCTCCAAAAAGGTCCGATTTGGCAATGTGAAGCCCTCAGGGGCTAAAAAATTAAAGCCCCTGGTCACCTGGGCAGACCAGGGGGCTAGCGGCTAGCTCCTGGGCTGAAGCCCCTGGTCCTCCATAGGACCACGAGTGGCGCTATAGAGTCAATCGAGGGCTGGGCGCATAGCACCCGGTCCCCCATAGGACTAGCAGCTCTGCACAAAGGGTCTGTGGGGGTTGGAAGTCTTGGCTGGTGGTGAGCGTTGCATTGGGGTGGCGCCACCGGCCAGAGTAGTCCTCCGATGGACACTAGGTGGCGGGTGAGTAGCCCAATTTTTTTAAACTACATGCATTATTTTTAAGTTGTTTTTTTCAAAGATTTTAATTTTTTTTAAAATCCACACCTCAGAAAGCGAGCCTGGGGGCCGTACGACCCTTGGGCAATTTTTTTTTCCTCTCCAGACAACTGTGTCCAAATTAGACAAAATTCATATGAAAATGGGGGTTTTTGGGTGCTGTGAATCCAACGGCGAGGTCCATTTGGGCCCAAAGTGCTCCGAAAATCAGGTGACCCTCAGATCTATCAAAAAAATCATGGAGCTTACAACCCTTATAGATTTGGCAAACGGTGACGAAAATGAATGAAATAAAAGTCATTTCTGACTTTTTCCAGCACTCTAAATTCAACGGAAAACCTCGATCTGATCCAAGATGCTACATAAATATGCTCAAGGAATGTAACCCTCGAGAGACCTCGAACGAGCTCTACAATGTCTTCCTCCAAAAAAGCTAAGAAGGGGCTACAAATCGAGACTCTAATACCATGTTAGAAGCCAAGATCTGATTGCAAACTAGAAAAATAACCTTCCACAGAAGAGAAAAATGAAAAAGTAGAGATTTACAAAAGATGTGCAAATTTATATATTCGAAGTACTAAATATTACAAGAGATAATTTGCTTTATAAAAGCAAAGATGCATAAACCTAATCTTATCTTGAGCAACAAGATAGCTTAATAAGATAAGGATAAAACCTATAACTTAGGAATTAAATATGCCTAAGTAAACTTATGCTAATGTGTAATTAAATATTAATTACACTAACACCCCCCATAAGTGCAACTTAGGGAGAAGCAAATTATTATGCAAATATGAGTCTTGGCAACAAGGCCTGATCAAGTACTCATGTACAAATGCAAAGAGAGAGAAAACCTAGTGGGAAAAACCCCCCCTCAATGAGATGAACTATTGTGAAGAATCACTGGAATAACTCTGAAGAAGCAACACTCGAACCCCAAATCTGGCAAGCAAGGAAAGATAATTCTATCTACAACTAAAACAAAAAATAGAATCACAAATGCAACAATAAACCTGATGCCAAGGAACACTAGAAACTCACATACTGGATCAACTCTGGAATCTGTAAGCAAGAATAGATGAAGGATAAAAGGACCCATAATGATGACAAATCTGGAAGTTGTGTGTCTCGAAGCCAATGCTAAAGTCAAATTAAAACTACCCATAAGATGAGTACCATCAAGATTCTAGAAAATTGACCATAAAAACATGGCCATCAAACTAAGAAAGATTTGAACCAATGTCGATCAAGAACCATAAAATCCCAAAGTGAAGTGTGAACCGAAGAAAACCAAAGATGTGCCTAGCTAAGCAAGAAGCTAAAAAGAGACAATAGGAAACTAGAAAAACTCATGCGAGTTGTCACCAATACAAAGAATGGATGCAAGAAACCCCCTTAATGGAACTTTATATCAGTTTGTTATTACAATACCTAATGATTGTAGGAGAGAATGCAAATCTATAGAAACATAAGTGAAAATGAAAACCTAGTGCACAAAACAAAAATGAATGCATCCATAAAATAAGGTACACATATTCTATAAAATACCTTAGATCTGTATAGAGGCTAAAACCAACTTTCTAATGCTATGAAAATTGCAAAAAATGGATAAGAAAGTCACAAGATACGTCTCCCAGAGTGAAAATAGCAACATTTGACTTTCGAGGCTGAAAAATGCATCAAAAAGGAAAAAAAAGAAAATAAAACCTACACCATTGTGTAGAGCTTAGAAATAGCTTTCCAACGATATCTTGTTTGCAAAAAAATGACGCTATATGTGAAAGTTATGCTCGTTTTCGCGAAACTGCTCCAAAAAGGTCCGATTTGGCCATGTGAAGCCCTCAGGGGCTAAAAAATTAAAGCCCCTGGTCGCCTGGGTGGACCAGGGGGCTAGTGGATAGCTCCTTGGTTGAAACCTATGGTCCTCCATAGGACCACGAGTGGCGCTATAGAGTTAGTCGGGGGTTGGGCGCATAGCACCTGGTCCGCCATAGGACCAGCAGCTCTGCACAAAGGGTCTATGGGCGCTGGAAGTCTTGGCTGGTGGTGAGCATTGCATTGGGGTGGTGCAGGTGGTGGGTGAGCAGCCTAATTTTTTTAAACTACATGCATTATTTTTAAGGTGTTTTTTTCAAATATTTTTTTTTTTTTAAAATCCACACTTCAAAAAGCGAGCCTGGGGGCCGTACGACCCTTGGGCAAATTTTTTTTCCTCTCTAGACAACTGTGTCCAAATTAGACAAAATTTATATGAAAATGGGGGTTTTTGGGTGCTGTGAATCCAACGGCAAGGTCCATTTGGGCCCAAAGTGCTCCGAAAATCAGGCGACCCTCAGATCTATCAAAAAAATCACGGAGCTTACAACCCTTGCAGATTTGGCAAACGGTGATGAAAATGAATGAAATAAAAGTCATTTCTAACTTTTTCCAGCACTCTAAATTGAACGTAAAACCTCGATCTGATCCAAGATGTTACATAAATATGCTCAAGGAATGTAACCCTCGAGAGACCTCGAACGAGCTCTACAATGTCTTCCTCCAAAAAAATTGAGAAGGGGCTACAAATCGAGGGTCTAATACCATGTTAGAAACCAAGATCTGATTGCAAACCAGAAAAATCACCTTCCACAGAAGAGAAAAATTAAAAAGCAGAGATTTACAAAAGATGTGCAAATTGATATATTCGAAGTACTAAATATTACAAGAGATAATTTGCTTTATAAAAGCAAGGATGCATAAACCTAATCTTATCTTGAGCAACAAGATAGCTCGATAAGATAAGGATAAAACCTATAACTTAGGAATTAAATATGCCTAAGTAAACTTATGCTAATGTGTAATTAAATATTAATTACACTAATAATGATGACTTTGACATGATGCTGGATATTTGAATAATGCCTCAAAATGCTTGATAATCAATTCTCGAATGCTCTTGTGAACTCAAATTTACTATAATGCATGAATACTCAAGTTTCTAGGATGGTTTCATGAATGCTTGAGTGAAAATGAGAGAAATAACCTTGTATTTATACTTGTTTATGCCTAATTCCTTGAAATTACAACACTAAAAGTTGACATCAGATTTAGAAGAGTAAAATCCCATCGAGAATTTGAATTAAATTTAATTTTGGGCCACATAGGACTCATATGCTAGAAGTGGTGTATGATTCCCACTAGGCTAGGCCTAGGGACACATTCTTTAATAAATGCTTAGAATGATGCAAAATTAATATTGGGGCCCCAAAACTTAGGTGGGACTCATATACCCAAAGTGGCATATGAGTCCTAGATCACTAAATCTAGGCCACACAATCCAAAATCACTTGAGTTATGATTAGATGTTGGCTTATGTCAGGATTATCCTCAAAAAGATGCATTAATTAAGGCTTGTGGATGCAAAATAAGGCCAATTAAAGCATAAATAATCTTGATTAATTAATAAAATACTAGATTAGTGTGGAAGTGTAATACAACACTTTAAAACACCATAAATAACACATCATTAAGTTCAATTAGTTTACAAGGGGCCCAAGACCTAATGTGAATGTGTTAAACACATTACAAAACTAAATCAAGGCAACATTAAGCTTAATTTAACAAGGAGGGCCCAAACAAGTGTAAAAATTTTGTGGATAACATTTTTTGACACTAAATTTAGCCCCCACTTTAGTGAGAGGATGAACTTTCTTCAAAATCATACTAAAGTAGACAAACACACATCAAGACGGGTCCATGTGCACCAATACTAGCAAGATAGTATGACAACGATCAGGAGGGGTGATCAAGCTCCTAGGATAAAAATCCTATAGCAGAAAAACATAGGCACAAAGGAACACACATGAAAATAATATAAGGAGCAATAACAAGGCACAAGTATACACTACCAACGACATAAAGAAGAAAGGAAAAAAAAAGCAGAAGGATAGATGAAGCTTTGACCATTTGTCCAACATTATGTAGACCATATATAAGTTGTTTGTCTGAAAATGCATGCTCACTCTGAGGAAATGAAACTTCAGGCTCTCTACTAGTTGAGTAATCCAAAAGGGTGAGACACATACACACATGGCCAGTATGCGCTCACAAGCAAACAAGTGGCTATGGGAAGTCATGCCTAAGTCCAACTCCCATACAACTAGACCAAATCTATACCACTTGATAACTTTGATAAGGCGCCACACAAAAAATGACCTTCGAGCTTCATGAGGCAAGTAAAGCTTCATATTTTTGAAACTCATGAACAAACAAGATGGCTCCATAAGAAAGAAAAGTGTGTTATGCAAGGTGGTCATATAACAAAAAATGATGTAAAGGTACATTCTTGAAATGGATTTTTTCTTAGTTCATGTAAGGTCTTAACTTAGGGAACGTTGTGCCTAATGTCTCTAAGAGATGACCAATCAAAGAATAGAAGATTTGTGACTTAGGGGATGCATTATGTCACATCAAACCACTAAGAGGAATATAATATACTAAGAGAGATCGCGTTCTTGAAGGAAATCACACCCAATGTCACCACAAAGCGAAAGACACATCACATGAAGTAAGAAGACTACACAATAAAACATTAAATGTAAAAGAATAATGCCAATGTTTTCCCCCATTTTAAGGAAATTGATAAACAACATACTATGAAAAATTACTTTAAAGTAGAAAATGATACATGCTAACAACAAATGTGAGCTTGCTTGGAAAGCCCTATGCCAAGTTATATGTTTCCAAATAAAGCTACATCATGAAAAATGAAAAGAGGGGTTGCCCCCAAAATAAAATTCCAAACACATGAGGGACCCATGGATTCAAGATTAGTATGTTCTTGCTACAATGTTTTTAAAGAAAGCTCAGAACTGTCATCATTCCCCAAATATTCATGGAATAGGAAGAATGGCACTAAGAGAGCGAAAACAAAGAAAATCCTCTTGGGTCAACATGGAAGAGACCTAAATGTCTTGACACCTTATGTCACCCCAAAAAGGAAAACACAAGACAAATGAAAATATAAAGGAAACGCTTTTGGGTCAACATGGAAGAGACCTAAATGTCTTGACACCTTATGTCACCCCAAAAAGGAGAACACAAGACAAATGAAAATATAAAGGAAAAGCTTTTAGGTCAACATGGAAGAGACATGGATGTCTTGATGCATTGAATCATCCCCAAAAGGAAAACAAAAAATAAATAGAAAGATAAAGGATTTACAACATAGAGAAGAATGTAGATACAAATAAAAGAATGTCACAAAGAGAGATACATCAAACAAAATATTAATGTGGATGACATTACACACACATACAATCACATAAAGAAACATGAAAAAGAAAATGAAGCAAAGACTATTAAGGCACATGAAAGTCAACCTATTAGCAATTCATTTGCATCCTAATCATGTTCATCATATGTGAAAGTTGGAAAAATAGCCAAAGGGATGATAGCAAGTGTCAAACTAGGGTCATTACCAAGTTCAACACTCTTCTTAGGAGAATTATCATTTAAGCTCACAGAAGAGGAAAACAATGTATTCAATTCATTATACACTTCCTCATCTATCTTAGCAACCTCATCATTTTCATTCAAGTTAATTACAAGGGGAGGTTGAAGGATAATGTTAAAGGAAGAATTTAGCTCTTGATGTGGTTCATCGTGTATTGCTTTAGTCAAGTTAGGATGCTGATTTTTTTTGTTGTATTATTTGTTTATCCTTCGAGCAAGAGCATGATGTTTATGCCTATGCTCCCTAGAACTTCTATTTCTTTAAGTATTACTTTCAAGTTGTGTTTGTGTAGGAGTGGGTTTATCAACCATAGGTTTCTTTTCTTTCCTAAGGGGAGGAATAGAAGGAACCATAGGAGGTTGTTCAACCACTTTCTCTTTAGCTTTGTAAACTTGTTTTATCTTAAGAGGCATGACAAAATTGTTTTCATTATCTCTTGGCCTTTTATAGGAAGTAGGTAAAGGATCCATCTTAGGTTGGTCTTGTTTTTTTGGAATGTCTTTAGGTTCAATCACGGTTTCGTCAAGGATGGTAGGCTCAGCCATAGGTTGAGGCATGTTTGTAAGGGGTAGTTTTGCTATACATTTTTCTTTGAACTTTTTATAGGATTTGAAAAATAAATATTTATGAGGTTTAATAGGTTCCATAGGCTTGGACCAAAATAAATCTAGTGAAGATAAAGGATTAAAGGGACTATGATGCACTATAAATATTTCTTTGTCAAAGGGAGACTTTAAGCATTTATGCACAACCAAAGGGACAACATTCATGGAGTGAAGCCATGGGTAGCCTAACTTCACACAAAATTGGCTTGACTATGGGATGATGGAGAATGATACATCTACTTTTTTTGGTCCTATTTATAAAGGAAGTGTGATCGATCCCATCGTAAGGCAAGAAAAACCATTATGTGTTTTGATCCATGCTTTCAGTTTATTGTATATTTCGTGATAGAGCTCGTACAAAAGTAAGAATTATTTAGTGATCACATTCTCTCCATGGATTGGACATATTGATATCCCATTAGTGGGATTGTCATATATTTTACCAGCTATGTAAAGAGGAGGAATTATTTAGTGATCACATTCTCTCCATGGATGGGATCTATTAATATCCCATTAGTGGGCTTGTCATAGATTTGACCGGCTATGTAAAGAGGACCATCAAGTGCATGCTTAAGTATATATTGTGAGGAGAAAGAAATCTCAAGAGGTTGTTTACTTCGGTGTTTATGAGGTGTCACCTCAATCAATCCAACCTTATCATCCATAGGATCTTGTTCATCAGTATCTATAGGAACTTGCTGAACAATATCATTGTTATCATCATCCATGTCAACATTCATCAAATCATTCTTTTTCAGTTTCACTATCTTTGACAAAAGAAATAATATGATTAAACTTAGGGTTGATAAATATTTTCAAGTTTTGTTTAGGAGGGGAAATAGACTTATTTCCATGACCATTAACACCTCCAACTGAAAGACAACCAGAATCAATGAGGTCTTGCACAAGATGTTTAAGATGCTTACAATGTTTTATATTGTGTCCATTTGGTCAGTGATAATGACAGTAAGAATTTGGTTTATAGTTTGCAGGTAATGGTTTAATAGGATTGGGAGTTTTAATAGGAGGAAAAGTTATCATTTTCTATTCTAACAGTTATGACATTGTGGTATGGAGTGTATTGGGCAAAGGAGTGAATTGCCTAGTTGGATCCACAAATGCGAAAGTAGTTTTCTTCCTTATAGTAGCCACATGGATATCAACATGTTGAGTTTTTTTTTTAGGGGTATTTAGTTGAAGGAAGCCTTTATTTTATTTTCTAATTTAAGGTTGATAATTTTTTTGGTTTTTGGATTCATACTTTTAGGTTGACTAGAAGTGGATTTTGTGTCATGACTACTAATTGAGTTATGATAATAATGAAGGGAAGTACACAAGTGTATAAAGGAAGGAAATTTCATCATGGTAAGCCTATCTTGTATCTTGGTTTGAAACTTCTCAATGAACATCCATTGAAGGTGAGGTTCAAGAATCTTTATGTCGATTTGGGAATAAAGCGATTGGTATCATGAAATGAAGTCGATAAATTTTTCATATTCCTTTTGCTTACATCTCATGAACTCGAATAAATTCATCTTAGGATTCATGTGCACTTGGAAATGGTTTATAAAGGCATAAACTAGTTCATTAAATGAATGAATTGATTTATTTAGTAATGAAGAGAACCACTCCAAGGCAGTATCTTTCAAGGACCTAGGGACAAGCTTAGCCAAGAGCTTATCCTTAAGCGAAAAGTCACTACATAATGTAGTATAAGCATAAACATGGTTAGAAGGATCTCCTTTCCCCCCATATTTATCAAATCTAGGAATCTCTAGGCCTTGTGGTATCAACACTCTTATTATCTCAAAGGACAATGGATTTGTTTTGACATAGTATGTAGGTTGGCCATTTTGATTTTGGTGTATGATGGAAACTTGCCTTTGAAGGGATGAAATAGTTTCCAAAAGTTGGTTTATGATGGTGTCATTGGTTGTATTGTGAGATGGAAGTTAATATGGTGAAGGTGTATATGTGTTCAAGGAGGAAGCAAATGGAATGCTTATGAGAGGTAACGAGGTAGGAGATATGATGTGTGATGCCACAAAGGTACTAGGAATGCCAGCAAAAATACCCAAGGCAGGAATCAAATTACTAGAGGGTTGCATGGTTGTTGAAACTTGACGATTGGTAAAGCTAGGAATAGATGCAATGGTTGTGAGAGGAATTTGAGTTCCTCCTTGGTTTGGGACATTGTTCATAGGTTGAGTTCCACTAGTGGTTGAGGTAAGATGTTTTCCAAAGATCTAAACTATGTTATGCACAAGGTCAACTCCATCTTCAATTTCAAGCATATGATGTATGTTATCTATGGTAGGGATGGTGGTGTTTGATTTTTTTTCAATAATTATTTGATTTTGTAGGTTTTCAAAGTCTTCATGAGTTTGAATTATATTTTCTTGCAGAATACTAGTAACCATTGTTTCAACATTTGTCACACTACATGAAGGCAAAGAGTTGTTAAGCGTATGGTCCATACCTAGTGTACTTGTGCGATAGAAAATTGACCCATCTTGAGAATAGAGATAATTTCATGCATAATTAGACCCAATTTTGAGTCCTTTTACATCATTTTACCTTCAAAACAACATTTATAGGCCCCTTAGACCCAATAATTTTGATCTAGAGGCCCATTTTACCTAAGAAATCATATAAAACCTGATAAATAGCACTTAATAGCATTATATCCCAAAAATCCACCTTTGAAAAGTAGTAGTGGGACCCATTTTCCACCTTGGGTGAATGAGTCCCCACTGGTGGGACTTATTCACCAAGGGTGGTGAATGAGCCACGTTTTGAGGGTTGATTCAAATTTGAGTAGGAAATTAATAAATTTGACTTTGTTTCCAATGTATGTCAGCCTCTTATGCCCAATTAGTGGGAAATCAAGTTTTTGTTTCCTATAAATACTTGTTTTAAATAATTTCACAAAATATTTTGGAAAATTTTAATTATATCTCATCATATTTCAAGAGCAACTCATAAAGTCACTCATTGTACAACAACTTTTACTAGCAAAAGTTGAAGTTTTAGGATAGTAAACTAGGGTTTTTGTAGGTCTTGAAGCTCACTTTGTTATCAAGATTTAACATTGAAAAGGCTTGATAATGGATTCCTATGGTGATTCATGAGGAAATCTAGGGTGAAGAGATGCAACTAGACACCAAATCATGCCTAAGGACTTGGTTTCCTAATGCTTCAATCTTCCATTTTCAGCCTATCTTCAAATTAAGGTTTTGCATTTATAGATCAATCATTTGCATGCAATTTCAATCATCTTTTAAGCTATTGTAAGGTTTCTATGATTTGATATCTTTCATCACATTGTTTATGTTTTGCATCTCCTATTCTAGAGCAATAGAATAGGGTTTTTGTTATGATTTAGACTTTCCTAGTCTTTAATACATCTAAGGCTAGGGTTTTATTCACATATTTTTCTATTCAAGATTTAATTACCCATTTAGGGGTTTGACTGAGGAAAACAACCCATTAGAAAAACAATTTTAAGTTGTTTTGTAGGAATTTTTTGAGATCTAAAATTGGGTTTCTTTCAAAAATTGCTATATACGTGTCAAGGTGCAAAACAAAGTTTTGAATTTGTAGGAATCAAAAAGTGGAATGATTCACCATGATTTGCAAATGAGTCCTCTATGAGGTACAAAGTTGGTGAAAGATCCAGATTCAAGTTACAGAGTGTCAAAAACATCTTTAGTTTAGAAAATGTCCTAACTTGGGACTGATTCACCATGGGTGGCGAATGAGTCTTAGTAAGCTAAATTTTTAGATTCAATAGTATTATAGACTATGTTCACAACTTTTAGTAGTTTATCAGGTGCACACATTCTTAAAATAGCATTCTATTTAGTTAAAATTGCATTTTTATTCATTCTTTTAGGTTTGTCTGCTAACAACACTGTGTTTTCAAACATTACATAGATTTTAGTTTTTCATTTATCTACACTTATCTAGATCAGTTATTTGCATTTGGTTTATTTATTATAGTTATCTTTCATTAGCTAATAATTAATTAATATTTCATTGATTATTAGTCTATTTATTTTCACACTTAACTTAGGAATGCTTTATTAGTTGAGTTAATATTAGATCATTATGTCACATCTCATGTGATGTTGACACTTGTCATGATCTGATCTCTTTCTCATTTAGGGCTTTTCTCTTATAAGCATTCTACCCTCATTGTAATTATTCACAGGAGAATATTTGTAGCTTTCATATCGTCTTGAAAGTTTTCTCTTCTATAGCTTTTTCTTATTGAAGAATATTGCACATATTGTTTTGCAGATCTCTTGTTGGAACCGTCTTTCAGAGCTCTTCAGTTCCATCCATGAAATTTTTCCAGATTGTTCTCTAGGTACATTTTATTCATATTTTTTTGTTTTCACACTCTGGTGAATTACTTGGACGTTTTAGCTCTTGGAAACCTTTCATTTGCATGGGATGACTTGTTTATGGCTGCTTTATATGTATTTCCAATTTTTAGTCCTATTTGGACATTGTAGAAATATTTTTCATGCATGTTCTCTTTTGTAAATGCACTAAGATAAAGTCCCTCAACTTTGTATGGGTAGTATTGGGATTCTTGAAATCACTTTGTGCCTTGTATGATATAAAGTGCCATGGGGATTGATGTTTTCCTTTGTTTTCCTTCATACCCTTCTCATGCATATGTGATGTTTGTTTTCACATCCTTTCTATCAGCTTGTACTTTCATGTCTGCACCTTCAGATTCTCTTGGTTCCTCTTCATGCACTACTTTCTATAATTTAGCTTCAGTGCACCTGTCATGCCTCTCCCTTTTTAATATTATGCGAGGGTTTCTACTGTTGGTACTAATGCTTCCTTGGTTTTGTTGGAGTGAGCTATGTATACAGTATTTGTTCCTATGTACTAGGCAGATGTAGCGGGTAGTTACCCATGCATTTCGGTGAGATGGATCACTTATCATATGGACACTCTTGCATTCCTATTTATGGAGGAAACCTTCCATTTTTAGTTGATTAGTGTTCTTTAGACTATTGGTACTTATGCCATCTATATCTTCGTTCTAGGTGTTTACCTTTGTTTTCCATCTGATTCGAGTAGTGTCATTGGGGACACTCACATAGATTGTTGTCTTCTTGATCCTGATCATCCTATCTTCTTTGGAGGTTCTTCAGCACCATAGCATTCATCTTTTGACAGTTTTTTTTTAGCTTCATCATCCTCTATGGTGTTCTACAAGTTGTTTTTTAGGACATTTCCTTGATTTGAAGGCTTTTCAATCCTTCAGTCATCCTTCATCTATTTTTGGAGTGGATTTCTTCCCATGAGATTTTCTCTATTTCTCCACATTATAGAGATATTTTGTTTGTACATGGGTACCTTACTTAGTCTTATTTTTTGAGACCCATATTGCTACTTTTTAGGGTTTTTAGCTACTCCCAAAGTTCATCTAAGGGGGGTGTTAGAGTTATCCTTCATTAGCTAATAATTAATTAATCTTTAATCGATTATTAATCTATTTATTCTCACACACTTAAGCTAAAATTAGGAATGTTTTATTAGTTGAGTTAATATTAGATCAATATGTCACATCTCATGTAATGTTGACACTTATCATGATTCGATCTCTTTCTCATTTAGGGCTTTTCTCTTATAAGAATTCTACCCTTATTGTAATTATTCATGGTATAATATCTGTAGCTTTCATATCTTCTTGAAAGTTTTCTCTCTTCTGTAGCATTTTCTTGTTGAAGATATTACACATATTTGTTTGTAGATCTCTTGCATGGAAGGAGTACTTGTTTGTTGTTTGATCCTATGGCTCGTGGTTTTGTGATTTTTTCACAATTCTAACATTATTGCATTTAGGAATAATAATCTCTATCATCTCATATTTGAATGAACTTGTTAGAATTTTTGGCCCACCATTCTCATTCTAGGTGAAAAACCCTAGGAGTGATAGAAAGCAAGTAGGATCCAAAAATCTATAGTTCATTTTAGTGAACTTGACTTTCGAACATAACCTTATTTTCATTTTGCATCTTAGACATTCATTTACTTCTTTTTTGCATTGTTCTTTATCTTTAGGATACTTAAATATTGCATTAGTGAAAGAATTATTTAGATTCCCTTCTTACATTATATTTCATTTACTCATTCTAGTATTTTGTACATATATTTTGTTTCTCCATATTATATGTTTCATAAACTTCAAAAAACACAAAAAAAAAGAAGAAAAATTTTGAAAAATTTTATAACCTGGGACTCATTCGCCACCTAGGGCGAATCAATCCCTCTTTAGTTTTGCATTTACATTTCCAAATTTTAGTTTATTTCATTGCATCATTCTGTTTACTGCTATTTCTTTCTTTGTTCTTATTCATTTATTCCTACTTTTCTTCAGAATTATGGAATTTATGGATAGTACTAGATTGTTGCAAGTTCCCTTTTTAGTTATATTTCATAGTCCTTTTAGATCAGCTTACATTGAGGAAACTATAGAAAATTTACAAAAACAAAAGAAAAAAAAATCAAAAGATCCAATTAAATAAATGATCCAATACCGAAACAATATCTCATCCAAGCCACTTAGTTGTGATGATGTTGATAAGTTAGATGAAGCCCTTAAGGGAATTTTATCACTCACTCCATCCACTAATGCTTGTCATGAGCAACAAAAAATAGTTAACGATAACTCATCTCCGAAACCTTTTAGTAGTTATGACTTTGCTATGTTAGATGAAGCTCTTCAAGACTTCCTCTTCCATAAGCCATCCACTAGGGTTTGTGAAAAAAAACTTATCAAAACAACAAACATAACTCCTGAATCTATTGATGATGGTTGACATATCAAACCCTCTAGTTCTAATGATTTGAATGAGATATATGAGTCTTTACATGACCCTACTTCACCAAATTCATCCACTTTGGTTTGTAGGGAACCTTTTCATGTCAAGGAAGTTAATGTAATTCAACCCAAACTTATAATTTATCCCCCTGACTCCCCTTCATCCTTATAATTGATCTAAACCTACCTTTTATCCTCCTGAAAATGATGTATTGCAGCAATATAGTGATGATACTATTGCTCATATCTATAACACTTGAAACAACCCACAATCTCCACAACCAACTCCCTCATCTTTACCTTTCCCCAATCTTCCTAGTGCTCCTCATTATAGTTTACCCACTAAGGAGTATGATCTTATTGAACAACTCATGAATACTCCTACCAAAATCTCTCTTTGGGATTTCCTTCAAAACTCACCAAATCATAACAACATCCTTCAATCTACTTTGAAAAAAATCATATTTCCTCCTGGTACCACTCTGAATGATGTGGTAGCTCTTGTTAACAAGAAGACTTTTGACATTACCTTTTATCAACATGATCTTCCTCCTTTGGAGTTACGTAATCAACATGATGCCTTTATGATAATTTCCCATTATAATTGCACAGGTATCAAATGCACTCTCATAGATAATGGTTCAGCCCTTAATGTGTGTAGTGTGAATCTCCTCGATCTTTTAAAAGTTGGCAGATCACAAATAAAGTCTGATTTAGTTTCTATTAGAGGATTTGATAATATAACAAAGCAACCGCTTGGGGTGGTTACATTGCAGACTCCAATCCATGTTCTGCCTCATGACCATTCATAAAATCTTCATTTAGGTAGACCATGGATTCATGAGATGAATGTTGTGCCCTCCACCCTTCATCGTATCATGAAATATGTTTATAATAAACAGATCTATCAGATTGAAATTGACCCTAAGCCTGAAAGTCGCTTGAACCTTGAGAGAGGGGTTACAAGTCCTTTAAAAACATTAATTCCAATGCAGGGTGATCCCATAATAGTGGTTTACAATTTTTGGCCAAACTGGACACTGAAATTATTATTTTTAACTAAATCTTCACATTCAGACACCTATAGCGGATAAACCGTGAGGAATTTGAAGATGGTGCAAACTGGAGTCTCATCAAATTTTTTCTGTAGATTTTAAAAATATTTTTTTCAAAATTTTTGGAATCAAATTGCACTTCTTTTTCCATCTCCCATGAAAATTATTTTTTTTCATAAAACAACATTTTAAAAAAGTTACGCAGTATAACACATAACTTTTTTTCCATGAAGGATAAAATTCTAATTCTTTCAAATTTAGATTTGTAACTCTGATATCTAGTGCTTCCACTTGGTTAGATATTTTTTATTGAATATTTTTTTCCTTAATCAAGTTTCAAAGTCAAACTAATTACAATTCCGGACCGTGATAATGTAACTTGTATATGTCAAAATTTAATTTAATTTTTTTGTTGGATCAAGGACTTCAATATCTGGTGCACTCATATTTTTCAATTTTTTTTTTTGATAATCTTCTATTTTTCTACATGTGAAGAACAAAGAAATTAATTTTCAATGAAAAACCTATGTTTAATAAAACTTAAAAACAAATACATAACAAAACCAAAACATATTAAAATTATATTCATTGGATAGCTTGTTCTAAGGAATACCATAATCATTTGAAATAAATTTTAAATTAATTCATTTGATCCCCCAAAATCTAAATCAAAAGTGATTTTTTATCAGCATTTTGATAGGTGTAAAGGAGACGCATTTATAGGTATGGTTTAAAACTAGCGAGGTTCTATCCAGGGGGGTTTGATCTAAGGTGATTTGATCAAACCCTCTTCAATTGGAATCCTTAAAATGGAACTTTTTAAGGATTAAATCATTATATTTTCTAAAAATATGTGATTTCAGCTAAAATCAGTTCCTCTCAGGAATTGTAAACCACTATCATGACAGCACCCAACATCTTATATATATCCTCTTCAAATTGAGAAAAAGGAAACAAAATCATTCTCCAAGTTATTTGGTGATGATTGGGGAACTCTAGAGTTTACACCCTCATTTATAGGAAAATATATATTTTCACAAAAGACAAATGAAAAACAAGAAAAATCCACGATCATATCCACAAAAAATTCTAAACAATCTTCTCAAACATCTATCTCCTATAATTTAGATGAAAATGCAACATATATGACAAGTTATGATGAGATATATTATCAAACCCCGCCTTCTCTGTGTGCAATGGAGAATCTCTATGGAAAAGGTTATAAATTTGTCAAATAGTTGGGATATAATGGAAAATGATGTGGGAAACATGAGCAAGGTATTCATGTCCCTATAGAACCTAATACGCAAGATGTAAAAACTATATTGGGATACTCTTTTTCTAAGACAACTAAAGCTACTCAGCAACCATCCTTGAACATTAATGTTGTAACAAGTCAATCTCAACATAAACTTGTGGTAAAATATCCTAATTTGATTGATTAAACTGTCTCACCTTTATGGGAGTATGCCAATAGTGATGAGGCTTTGAAAAAAATGTTAGGCATTTATGATCACCCATCTTCATCCCTTTGCAAGAAAACCATTGTTTATTCCATGAATATTACCAAGCAAGAATCTAGTGAATAGACTAAAGAGTTGTTTGAATCCGAGAGTCCTAAATCTAATGCACTCCCTGTAGGGGACACACTTGATGTGTTAATGGATACTAATGATAAAGATAAAGTTATAAATATTGGGAAGTGCCTTGATGATGAAGAAAAAGAAGATACTACTACTTTACTTCATAATTTTACTAATATCTTTGCTTGGAAATACTCTGACATGCTAGGAATCGACTCAAAAATTGTGATGCATAACATTGTTCTTGCTGAAAATTTCAAACCCGTTCATCAAAAGATTCATAATATGCATCCTAGTGTAGCCTTTTGTGTTGAGGAGGAACTTGAAAAACTCCTTGATGCTGGCTTTATTTGACCTATTGATTATTCACCATTGATCTCAAACATTGTTGTAGTTGTAAAACCTGATAATCGTATTAGGATATGCATGCATTGATTTTCAAGACTTGAATAAAGCCTCTTTAAAAGATGACTTTATGCTTCCTAATATTGACATGATTGTGGATTCAACTACTAGACATGCTTTGTTGTCATTCATGGAGGGCTTCTCTGGTTATAATCAAATCCTTATTAATCCTCATGATCAATATAAAACTACCTTTACAACTGTTTGGGGAACATTTTGTTGGGTTGTGATGCCCTTTGGTCTAAACAATGTCGGTACAACTTATCAATGTGTGATGACATTAATATTTCGTGACTATATTCACAAAATTTTGGAAGATTATGTTGATATCTTAGCTAAATCATTAACACGACAAGACAATGTAAGTGTCCTTCATGAAAATATTTGAATGGATACATAAATATAACATACAATTAAACCCGAAAAAGTGTGTCTTTCGCATAGATAGTGGAAATTTTTTGGGGTTTATCATGTCTCACAGAGGCATTGAAGTGGATACTAAGAAAATATATGCAATTATCAACATGCCACCTCCTAAGAATATCTCTTAGTTGCACATGTTACAAGGTTAGATTCAAACAATGCTCTATTTTGTTGCATCTTTGGTCAATTGCATAATTCCTTTCACGTACCTCCTAAAAAAGGGTATTCCTTTTGAATGGGATGAGGATTTTCAACAGGCTTTAGAGAGTCTCAATAAATACCTAGCTACTCCACCTGTTTTACAACCTGTTGTGCCACATAGACCATTTATTTTGTATATTGCTGCCTCAACCCATGCTCTTGTAGCATTGTTGGCTCAAAATGATAATAATGGTAAAGAGAATCCCATTTATTACATTAGCCACACTTTAATGGACTATGAAATACGATATTCACCAATTCAAAAAAACAATGTTTGGCTTTTGTATTCGCTACTAGTAAGTTGCGACATTATTTACTAAATGCTAAAATACAAGTTGTTACAAAATTTGATCCTCTCAAATATCTTTTTAATAAGGTTGATCTTTCCGAACATCTAGCTAAGTGGGTATTGTTGTTAACAAAATTTGACCTTAAATTTGTTTCACAATAATTAATAAAAATACATGCTTAATTGACCACTTAGTTGATGCTTCTTATCCTTCTACTTCACCTATGTCTGACACTTTTCCTGATGATCATGTCTTAACCGCTGACATTAAACAAGGGAATTATTTTTTGATGGATCTAAGTGTCGAATAGGTTTTGGTGTTGGGGTGATACTCATTCCACCTGATGATAAACCTATTCCCTTATCTTATCAATTAAATTTCCTATGTAAAAATAATATTGCTAAGTATGAGGCTTTGATCAAAGGCTTACAAGCTACTTTATCATTACATGCTAAACATATTAAAATCTTTGGTGATTCACAATTGGTTATAAAACAAATCAATGGTACCTATAAAACTAAACATGAAAATTTGTTGAAATATCGAGATCGTATCATGCAATTATTAGAAAATTTGACTCATTCACGATTGATCAGATGCCATGGCAAGTGCTTCTTCTTTAATTTCCCCACATGATTCTTCCACTGATTTCAATTTTTTTATTCACCCCATCATGAAACCCTCGATCAACACTCCAATAGAAAATATTTTAACCATAAATCAAGATTATTCATGTGAATGGTATGATATAATATATAATTATTTGAAAGATGGTACCATTCTTGAACCTACCACAACAAATACTCAAAAGCTTGCAACTAAATATGTCATCCTTGCTAATGTGTTTTATAGAAGATCATTCAATGGTCTCCTATTATGATGTCTTAAAGATTATAAAATCCCTTTAGCACTTAAGCAGGCTCATGTTGGTGCTTGTGGTGGTCATTTTAGAGGTTGTAGAAGCTCCTTTGTATAGGTTATTATTGGAGACACATGGAAAGAGATTATTTTAACTATGTCAAAAAGTGTCACAAATGTCAAGAGTATAGCAATTTGATTCATGCTCTTGTCGCTGAACTCCATGCCAATGTTCCCATTTGGTCATTTTTCAGTATGGGGATTGGTCTAATTGGAAAAATTTCACCACCTTCTTCTACTATAGATACATTTATTATCATTGCAACATACTATATCAAGAAGTCGGTGGAAGCCATTCCTCTTCATTCTACAATTGTTGGAGTAATTTGTAGATTCATCTTAGATCACATAATTACTTAAACTTTGGACTCCCTTTTCCAATTCTTTCAAATAATGGAGCTCCATTTAAGAATAATGAAGTCCAAACATTTCTCAAAAAATTCTATATTCAACATTGATTTTCAACACCATATTATCCCCAATCTAATGGACAAGCTAAAAATACTAATAAACTCCTTGAACAAATTTTAAAGAAAATCCTCACTCAACATCATAAAGATTGGCATACGCAACTATCATATGCACTTTGGGCTCATTGAACTAGTGTACATTTTTCAACAGGACATAAGCCTTATAGCTTGTTTATGCTACTGATGTGATTATGCCCTTGGAGTTCTAAATTCCTACATTGCGAGTTGCTCTCCAAGATATCTTTGATGACAATACTTATAAAGATCAATGATTACATCAACTTGAAATGCCCAATGAACAATGCATTAATGCTCTCAAACATCTGCAAGCTCATATAAAACAATTACAACATAAGCACAATATTTATGTCATCGCTCGATCATTTTCTAAGGGTGATTTTTTTCTTATAGAAAACCAATAAATTGCTAGTTTTGCTAATGAAGATAAAGATAAGTTCAGTCCTAATTGGTTGGTACCATACATAGTTGATACCAGTTATGTGTCTAGTGCTTATCTCCTAACACAACTTGACAGAATACCCCTTAGGGAACCTATTAATGTCACACATTTGTGTTAGTGTTATCTCTAACCCCCTTGTGAATAGTATGATTAATATAGCAGTGTTGTTAAAAGTTATTTGATATTGTTTTGAATAGCTTTCACATTGCTTTGTTCTTGACACCTAGCTCTGTGTTTTTCTTGAACACTAAGGAAATTAATTACTTTAGATTTCATACTATTCATTTTCTTCTTGTGTTAAACTAGATCATTCTTGTATTTAATTTAACATATTCTTTTCTCATCACACATATTGCATCTATGTTAAAACTGAAAATTATTTTTACATTTGATGACATCATTTTGGTTAAATTATGTAGCTATTGATTACATAATTTTATATAAAGGTACTTAATTGATCACATTGCATTTAACAAAAAAATAAAAAGCATGCATGTCTATATATTTCTAAAATTTTAAAATATATACATCATCACATCATATAAAGAGTCATCATCATCTTTGAGAACCAAACCCCTCGGGCTTTGGCACTCATGACCCTATCCCTAGACATCGTGAGATGGTTGTGTGCAATTGTGATTGCAAACTATCAACTCTACAATGCATACTCTAGACCTTGTGCTCAACCAAGGGCTAGAATCCTCTACCATATGATCTCTCTCCACCCTTGCCTATGCTAGCTTTGCTTGTAGTCTCTCTACCTCTGACAAGGTCTTTGTTGACCACAATGCACTCTTAACTCAGTGGAGCCATCTTCTCATACTCTCATATGCTTCCCATTGTCTCACAAAATGATGAAGTGACTCTGGATCTTCCTCTACGATTGGTGGGGACACGTAGTCAGGATCCACCTACTCTTCGTCGATAGATACAAGCACTATCGTTGTGTCCACCTTCAATGATAGAAATCTCACCAGTCTCTCATTGCTCCTACATGATAGACAATATACAAAATCAGTAACTAATCATCATAATATCTCTATAAATCAAACATAAAGTACTAGAAGACATGAATAAAATAAAATATCATCACCTATGTCTCTAGAAGAATGAGGAATATCAACCTCATCCTCTCTAGGAGGCATCAAGAATGTGCTAGCCTCTCTCTAACTATGAGTGTTAATATCTGTTGTAGCTACTGCTCATGATCTAGTCCTGTAAGTATGTGAGGATTCTCCATGCTCATACTAATCCTTGGTAGCTACCTCATCACCCTCATAGAGTGGTGGCTCTTCCTCGTACTCATCCTTTCCTCCATCTTATTCCTCATAATCAGGATTAGCCTCAAACTGGTACTCCTCATCTATGATGTCTATAAAGATATCTGTTGGCCTATATCACCTCTCTTCCGCCCTCTCCTCTAGCTCATCACCCTCATCTTCTATAAACTCTGAATCACCTATAGCACAACCTATGGAGAACATAGGAGTTGGTCGTGCATATGACCACCACTCCCCATGTTTGTTTGCACTACCAACATCATCAACGTTGGATGTTGGTGGTTGATCATGATTTGAATCGTTAGAATCACTCTCGCAAACATGATCTATAGCTAGTTGAATGGTATCACCTGGCCTCCAGGTACTCTACACTGATCATATAATGAGGGGGCACACCCTCGGTGGTTTTTGTACCCATCCAAAATATCGCATGACTTGCTCATAGTAGAATGGTCATACAATGTAGTCATGTTGCCTTGCTAAATATCTATCCATCTGCATCCTCCTTAGCTATCCTATGAGATCTGGTTAGTATAGAGTGAGTAGATAAGGTTCCCAAAGGATCTCATCCTCCTCTAGCCAGTCAAATCTCACCCTCCAATAATAAAAATCTACATACTACCATAGTCATCATAGAGGATAGCCAAATGATTGTGGATATCCTACTGCTATAGTGCATGGTAATCTGATAGGCCTAGTACATGTGATATGCTCAAGCTACCAAACCTACATAAGTGTACAATCTCTCAAAATACAAACCAACCAAGATCATAATATAAATGTGTTAGAATGTAATGACCCCAAGCATAAACTATCCTCTACTCATGCATCCCTCATATCAAGTGTACTAGTCCTCCATCTAAGTGTGCCACGCATCCATCTAGACTAAGAATTAGTGCTACTATATGCATCATAATACATCTAACCACAGGAGCTTGTGAATATAGAAGCATAGGAAGCTCGATCTGTGCTATGACTCTTTCATCATGTACAGGACCACCCAAACAATACTGCATGTCTCTCTTCTTCTCCTCAAATGTCCAATCACCCTGGAAATATATTTTCTCTCCTTGAATAGGAACTCAGAGAATGCAGTGTATGTCCTCAAGTGTGATCGTCATTTCCCTGATGGGAAGATGAAAGGTACAAGTGTTAGCATCCCACTGCTTGCATAGAGCCATAAGCATCGCATCATGGTATCTCATTGGAGGTATTAAATATACCCAATAGATACCAACTGCCTATAAATGCTCTCTCTGCTACTGATAGCAATAGCACATAATCTCGCAGAAATGTAAGCTATCTACCACCTAGCCACTATCATGACCAGGTGGGAACCTATCATTTATTCATCACAAAAATGTTCCAAATTTCATCGAAATTCTTCAATTTTTATAGATTTCATCATGCATGTTTGCTAAAGTACATCTAGTGTGCTATTCTAATGGCCCTAGAAACTTTAGAAACCTTTTTGGACACTTTGCAAAAAAATGCGACACTTTGTGAAAAAAGGGGACACTTTGCAAACTTTTTTCCAAGAACCCTAAATTACCCTATTTTATGCATCTACATCATTAAAATATCATCAAAGTAGAAGACAATGTTGTAGAATTAACTCACCTCATGATGCAACTCACCACGTTCCACCTGCTCACAAAGTTCATCTAGTTGTGAAGGAATGTAATCTCATCTTCTCGACATGTTATTCTCTCACGCGTCACTATCAAGCTACATGAAAGGTAAAATGAATAGTAAATGACACATTATTTTCCTATTTCAATCACTTTTTTGCATCTATGTATTTATATTTGCTTATTATCTTTTCTAGGGCATATTGTATAATAATTCTTCAATCTAACATAATGAGAGCTAAGGTAGTCCATTTTCCACACTTTTTGATGCATTGGAACCGTGATTCCACACTCGACATCACCATTCATCTATCGTTATGTGGAATGGTACTTGGAAATGCCCAACGATATGATGATCTTCGATGTGGCTAGATTGCTACCTTGATTATACCTCTGTAAAGAAAGTGGAATCAAGGGGGGCATACATCTACTCTCAAATTGGATTTCTAGGAGTTAGACATAAGGATTTTTGGATGATTAATGAATTTGTGTTGCAGGATGTGGTTCTTAATGTTGTGGTTGTATAGATAACTACACTGGGGCCTTCATTCTCCCATTCTTTTGAATGAGTATCCTTTTTATTTAATAAGGTGCATTGTTTATAGTCCTTTAGCTTTCATATGGAGTCATATGGACGCTAAAGTGGGGGCTAAATGTTCCATAGAAAATTGGCCCCTCTTGAGAATAGAGACAATTTCACGCATAATTAGACCCACTTTTGAGTCCTTTTACATCATTTTCCCTTCAAAATAGCATTTATAGGCCCCTTAGACCCATTAATTTTGATCAAGGGGCCCATTTTACCTGAGAAATCATTTAAAACTTGATAAACAACACTTAATAGCATTATATCCTAAAAGCCCACCTTTGAAAAGTAGAAGTGGGACCCATTCGCCACCGTGGGTGAATGAGTCCCCTTTTGAGGGTTGATTCAAATTTCAGCTGGAAATTAAGAAATTTGACTTTGTTTCTGATGTATGTCAGCCTCTTAGGTCTAATTAATAGGAAACTAAGTTGTTGTTGCCTATAAATAATTATTTTAAATCATTTTACACAATATTTTGGAAAATTTTCATTATCTCTCATCATCTTTCAAGAGCAACTCATAAAGTCACTCATTGTACAACTTTTACCAATAGAAGTTGAAGTTTTAGGACAATAAACTAGGGTTTTTGCAGGTCTTAAAGCTCACTTTGTTACCCAGATTTAACATTGCAAAGGCTCAATAATTGATTCCTATGGTGATTCATGAAGAAATGTAGGGTGAAGAGGTGCAACTAGCCACCAAATAATGCCTAAGGACATGGTTTCCTAATGCTTCCATCTTCCATTTTCAGCCTATCTTCAAATTAAGGTTTTGCATTTATAGATCAATCATTTGCATGCCATTTCAATCATCTTTTAAGGTGTTGTAAGGTTTGTATGGTTTGAGATCTTGCATCACATTGTCTATCTTTTGCATGTCCTATTCTAGAGTAATAGAATAGGGTTTTTGTTATGATCATAGTTTCGTAGTCTTTAATACATCAAAGGCTAGGGTTTTATTCACATATTTTTCTATTCAAGGTTTAATTACCCATTTAGGGTTTGATTGAGGTAAAATCCCCATTAGAGAAACAATTTTAAGTTGTTTTGCCAGAATTTTTCGAGATCCAAAATTGAGTTTCTGTTATAAATTGTTGTACAAGTGTCAAGGTGTAGAAGAAAGTTTTAAATCTGTAGGAATCAAAAAATGGACTAATTATCCATGCTTGGAGAATGAGTCCTCCCTAAGGTACAAAGTTGGTGTTAGATCTAGATCTAGGTTACAAAGTGTTAGAAACATCTTCAGTTCAGAAAAAGTCCTGACTTGGGACTAATTCGCCATGGGTGGCGAATGAGTTCCAGTCAGCTAAAGTTTCAGATTCAATAGTATTTTAGACTCCGTTCAAAACTTTCAATAGTTTATCAGGTGCAAGAATTCTGATAATAGCTTTTTTTTTAGTTAAAATTTCATTTTTATTCATTCTTTTAGGTTTGTTTGCTAGCAACACTATGTTTTCAAACATTACATAGATGGGTATGTCTAGGATCATGATGGGCCAAAAAGTGGCAATATTATGGGTATTTGTAGGGTATGTGGCTGACGACTTTTTTTTAATCCAAAATTGATGAAACGAAAAGGGTTTTTAGAGGAGATTCTCAACTTTCCACCAATATAAATTATGCTTTAATTTGAATTTACTAAATAAATTTTATTCATTTTCTATAAGAATTATGACTAAAGTCCTTATCGATAGGCTGATTGAAAAACATCTATAACTTTCAAACAGTATCACATTTTTTGAATATGAAACATGCATCACATTCTATGCTTCACATACTATAGGATTAAAAAAATAAAAAATAAATTTCATGATGTTTTGACAAAGTTAAGGTGGTCAGACATACGAGTTTTTATATTTTTAAAAGTTGTAATAAAAATTCATAATTAATTATTTACTTGGAAAAAATTACAAATAAATATGCATCACATTCGACATGATTCCTCTACTTATATATAAAATATATAAAAAAAAATATTATCATTTTATTATGGTTAGGGTCGAATGACACCTACTCATTATTTTTCCTTAAATTTAAGTACTCATTGAAATTTCAAATTTTCACCAAATAGATTTTATTTATTTTAAATAAACCTAGTAGTTTAGAAACTGCATTCAATTTTTTACAGATTCTATTCTTACATATTTTTGAAATAATATGGATAACTTATTCAAATTTTTACGTCAAGTTGTCGAACACTAATTTTTTTGAATTTTTTGCCACTGAAGGGCCTATTTTTTCCATGATCATCCTACACATACCCAGATTTTAGTTTTAAATTTATTACACTTATGTAGAGATTAGTTATTTGCATTTTTTTAATTGTATTTAGGCATAATAATATCCATCATCTCATATGTGAATGAACTTGTTAGCATTTTTGGCCTACCTTTCTCATTCTAGGTGAAAAACCCTAGGAGTGATAGAAAGCAAGTAGGAGCCAAACATCTACAGTTCAGTACTAGTGTCAACACTAGTAGTGAAAGAGATAGATAACCGAAGATCCACAATGAATGTACTATTGCAGGATGAGATGAGTCTCAAACTTTGTCTCACTATAGTATTAGCAATAGGACGCCAAGTTGTATAGCTCATGCAAGGGACACTCAATGAATCTAAGATGAATGTAATAATAATATCTAATGAAATTAAGCTAAATGCAATGAAATGGATATAACATAAAAAAATTTAATCAAAATAGAAATGTAATAACAATAAACAAAAGCATAGAAACAAAGTTTTGAAATCTAGAAAATGAAATTTAAAATCTATACTATAAATCATCCAGAGGGGTGTATGAGTCCCAATCAAGGTCTTTTTCACAAATTTCAGAAAATTTTAAGTGATTTTTATGCTTTTTGGTTTAGGTGATCTCTAGATTAAATGAAAATGCAAATTTCAGATGAAATTCAAGGATGCAAGATGAAAAAATGTAACCTATATGCACTTTCACTAATGCAAGATTTAGAAACCCTAGATGCAAATTAACTAATGCAAACCCTAATGCAAACTTAATGCAATAAAGATCTAGGACTATGATGCACTCTAAATCATAAATGATGTTTTCTAAATGCAAGTTTTCCAAAATGATTAGTTGAAAAATGTGCTCTATAGTTTACAACATAGAACAAGTTTCTCCTAATATCATTTAAGGAAAACCTAGAGATCTCAATCTAATGATAAGAATGGGGGAAAGAGATATACAATAGGGGTGTTCTAGGGTATGATCAATGACTAAAGAGGGGTTCACCACCAAGCTAGGGCTTGGAAATACTAATGAAATGCAAGACCTAATGCTTACACTTAGTGCAATGCAAAACTTCACTAAATAACCTAGAAATGCATGTAAATCAAAACAAAAAGATGAGATATTAGAAATGTGCACCTAGGAACTTGAGGAGACCTAAACTACTGAAAAAACTAAATTTAATGTTGATTAGGACTCATATGCTAGGTTGGGTCATTTAGTCCCACATTTAGGGTTTTTGGGAAAGAATAAAAATGTGGCAAAGACAAGTCTAGAACTCCAAAAAGCTAAAAATTACACTATACTGGGACTTATATGCTAGAAGTGGCATATTAGTCTAGTTTGGATTTTCTAGAAATTCAAAGTCTAAATTTTCTCTCCAATCTCTACTCTATCTACTCCATCTGATCTTTGACTCTAAATTGTTGAATTTTGTTTTGTAGAAGGTTTTTAGTGATCTTCAAAGCAAGGTGACAACTTTTACAACTTTGTAGACTTTACAACTTCCTTCTAATCTTTATCTCGACTATATCTTCATCCTAGATCTACAAATCACACACTAAAGAGAGGGAAAAAAGTTTTTTTTAGTGGAAAGGGGTTTTCCTTGGTGAAACCCTATTTTGATAATCAAGCCTTGAAATGAATTGAAATAAGAAAGGAGAATGATGAGGGTATGTGTAGGATCATCATGGAAAAAAAATAGGCCCTTAAGTAGCAAAAAATTCAAAAAAATCAGATTTATGCAACTCGACGTAAAAATTTGAATAAGTTATCTATATTATTTCAAAAATATGAAGAATAAAATCTGTAGCAAATTGAATGTAGTTTCTAAATGACTAGGTTTATATATATATATATATATATTTGGTGAAAATTTGAAATTTCAATGCAGTGGTCCTTAAATTTTAGGGGAAAAATAAGAAGTAGGTTTTGCCTGACCACCCTAACCATGATAAAATGATAATATTTTCTTATAAGATTTTAGATATAAGTAGAGGACTCACGTCCCAATGTGATGCATATTTTTTTGTAATTTTTTTCGAAGTAAATAATGAATTATGAATTTTTTATTAGAACTTTTAAAAAATATAAAAAACTTGTATGTCTAACCACCTTAACTTGGACAAAACTTGATGAAATTCATTTCTTTTAATGTTGTAGTATATGAAGCATAGAATGTGATGCATTTTTTGGATTCAAAAAATTTGGTACCGTTTGAAAGTTATAGATGTTTTTCAATCAGCCTATCAATCAAGACTTTAGTCATAATTCAAATAGAAAATAAATAATAATTATTTATTAAATTCAAAGTAAAGCATAATTTATATTGGTGAAAAGCTGAGAATCTCCTTTAGAAACCCTTTTCATTTCATCAATTTTGGGTAAAAAACAAGTCATCAGCCACATACCCTACACATACCCATGATATCACCACTTTTTGGCCCATCATGATCCTGCACATACCCATGAATGAACAAAATTTAATGTTGTAACTCACCAAACCCTAACAATAAATGGCTACAAATATTTATGAAATGGCTCCAATGGATGTAGATCTTGACTTGAATTATTGTGTGAATCATAAAACCCTACATCACAACTGTTAGCTCAAAAATGAACATAATGCATGATGACTTTTACATGATGCTTGATACTTGAACAATGCCCCAAAACACTTGATAATCAACTCTTTAAGGCTCTTGAATGCTCTTGTAAACTCTTGAATGCTCATGTGAACTCTAATTTTCTATAATTCACATGAATACTCAAGTTGGTAGGGTGATCTCATGAATGCTTAGGTGAAAATGGTTGAAATAACCTTGTATTTATACTTGTTTATGCCTATTTCCTCAAAATTCCAACACTACAAGCGGACATCAGATCTAGGAGAATAAAATATTGCCCAAAATTTTAATTAAATTTAATTTTGTGCCACATGGGACTCATACACTAGAAGTGGCGTATGAGTCCCATTAGAATAGGCTTAGTCACACATTTTTTAAGAAATGATTAGAATGATGCAAAACCAAGATCGAGGCTCTGAAACTTAGGTGGGACTCATATGCCCAAGGTGGCGTATGAGTCCTAGATCACTAAATTTTGGCCACACAATTCAAAAACACCTGAATTATGATTAGATGTTGGTTTATGTCAGGATTACCCTCAAAAAGATGTATTAATTAAGGCTTATGGATGCAAAATAAGGGGCCAATTAAATCATAAAGAAGTCCCTTTAATTAATAAAACCATAGATTAGTGTGAAAGTGTAATACAACACTTTACAACACACTAAATAAGGCACCGTTAAATTCATTTACTTTACAAGACGCACAAAACCTAATGTGAATGTGCTAAACACATTACAACACTAAATCAAGGAAAAATTAAACTTAATTTATCAAGGAGGGCCCAAACAAGTGTGAAAATGTCGTATATGACATTTTTCAACAATACATATTTTATTTTCAATTTTCCAACATTGGAATATGGAGAAATCAGAAGCCTCAATCTGAGAAATGAAGATTGTGAAATCAGATTTTGGACCACTGTATAGAGACCCATTCACCCTAGGGAAAATTTATCCTTCAACAGTGTTCAAAACCCACTTTTGGAGATAGCTTCTTACCATTCTACCCTTCTAAGATCTTCCTGAAAGTTAATGTTTTTTTCACGTTATCGTAATGCTCTACAATTCAATTTTTAGGTCACAAAATTTAGTTTGTTAAGGCATTTAATTTTATCTCCCAAAAGTACATTTTTGTCATTTTTTTCATAAGAAAACAACATATCCTCCTAAAAGAAAAAACTCATTTCAAGGTTGAAAGTCAATTCTATCCTTGTGAGATCTCTTTTTTAATGAAATTAGGGAAAAGCATATTTTAAGTGTTACATTTTGGTGACCCACTTTTATTTCATCATTACCTCCACACCCATTTTCCTTCATTTCATTTTGGTGAACCTAATATTCTTACACCATAACCTTTTTGATTTGGTAGTCTTTCAAAACCCTAGATCTAGGATTTTCTTTAGTTTGCATTGCTTCTCATTTATGGTTTTCAAAATTTTATTATTTTTCATTTCATTTAGGGTTTTAAAATTGCATTTTTATCCTTTAAAATCTCAAAAATCCAAAAAAAATCATACATATTGTATTCATTTTACATAGTAGTATACATATTAGTTTTTTCAATCATTTACATTAGAAAATTCAAACAAAATTGCATCTAGAAATTTGTCATTTTTTCAAGTGTTTTTTGTCATCAAATTACATTTGCATCTAATCATAATTTTTTTGAAATATGTAACTAAAAGAATCTATTTGCAACCTAAAATATCAACCTTAAACATCAACTCAAAAACTCGTAACTTAATTTTTAAAACCATTGTGCAAGGACCCATTCACCCTAGGGTGTATCTATCCTTATACAAGTCATTTTCCAAATTTTTGGCCATAAATCTATTTTTGTTTGCTTTATTTTGGCTATTTGTAGATCTCAGTTTTAGTTTCTGGAATTATAGTTTTATGAAATTATGAGTTCAAGTTAATCAAGGTAAAAAAAAGTTTGCATTCAAAAGACAATAATAACATGAGGATGGTAAAATTCATTAACATTCAACCTAGTAAGGGAAAAACGAAAATGTCTCTTGATATTTCTTTCTCACAAAATGACATAACTAAACAAGCACCCAATGGTCCTCTTTACATAGCCAGATGAATAAATGAAAAGCCAAATAATGGGATATTAATTGATATTGTGTGTGTAGAGAATGTGGTGATGAAGGAATTATTATTTATGCATGAACTTTACCAAGATTCTTATGAAAAATTGAAAGCATGATTCAAAACACATAATGGTTTCGCTTGCCCTACAATAGGTTTGATCACTCTCCCTTTAAAATTTGGACCAAAGAAATTAGATGTATCATTCTCCATCATCCCATTACATCTAACCAATTCAGTATGAAGCTAGGCTACCCATGGCTACAATCCATGGATGGCATCCTATTGATAGTGCATAAATGCTTAAAATTTCCATTTGGTAATGAGATTTTCATTATTCATCATAGTTTTTATAATCCTTTGTCTTCTTGTGGGAGTTTCTCATTGAATTTATTTTGGCCTGAACCTATGGAACCTACTAAACCTTGTGAGGACTTATTTTTCAAATCTTACCAAAATTTCAAGGTGAAGTGCATAACAAAATTATGTCTTAGCAATATGCCCCAACCCATGATTGAGCCTCTTATCATTGATGAAACCATGATTGAACTAAAATCCCTTCCAAGTAACCAAGATAAATTCATGAAAAATGCTACTCCTATTTCCTATAAGAGACTAAGAGATAGCCATAAAATTCTCACTGTGCCTCCTAAGATCAAACGGGTTTATAAACCCAAAGAGAAAGTGTTAACCAACCTTCAATGGTTTCTTTTGTTCCTCCCTTGCAAGAAGAAAACAAACCTATGGTTGATAAACCCGCTCCTACACAATTACAACTTAATAACCATGCAAAATGAAATAGAAATTTTAAAGAGCTTACAGACATAGACATCATGCTATTTCTCTTAAGTTAAAAGAAATGAACAAACAAACAAACCAAGATCAAAATAAAACTCAAATAAATCATGATGATTCTCCACCTTTGCCATAACAAAAACATGAAACTTTATGGACATTATCATTAGACCTCCTACTATGATTAACTTGGATAAAGATGATGATATTTTAAAGATTGATGAGGAAGTGCATAATGAGCTAAATATGATTTTTTCCTCTTCTAAAAGATGAGATGAGAATAGCTGTTATGATCCTCCTAACAAGAATGTGTCACCACATGTTAAACCTCATGATTTTCCTAGCATGGAACTCATTGTTACCCCTTTCGCTAGTCATCTTCCTTTCATATTTGATGAACAAGATTGGGATGCAAACAACTTGCTTTAGGTTGGACCACATGTGTCATACTAGCTTTATGTCTATTCATGTTATTTGTGTGATTGCATGTGCATAATGTGATCTCTTGTACTGATCTGGTTGGTGTGTCTTTATGTTTATTAACCTACTTTAGATGACCCTTGTCACTCCATTGGTGCAAGGATACAAAGAAAGAAAATCTGTTGTGACATTCTTCTATTTTTATCTTCATTCTTCTATGTGTCATAATCATTGTCCTTTCATTTGTCTTGTGTTTTCCTTTTGGGTACGATGGAAAGTGTTGAGACATTTAGGTCTCCTACATGTTGACCCAAAAGGATCGTTTGTCTTTTATCTCTCTATGTGTCATTCTCCCTTTTTGCTCACTCTTTCATGAGGTATTTAGGAAAGGTGACAATTCTAAACTCAATTATATCACTATAGAAAAGACATACGCTGACCCTAAATCCATGGATCCCTTATGTGTTATCTTACAATTACATATGGGGACAACCTCCTTTTCATGATGTAGCTATATTTGGAAACATTTTTTTGGCATAGGGCTTTCCAAATAAGCTCTCATGTCTCTTTTATCAATTGAAATTTATCATCTTGTACTTTAAAGTAATTGATCATAGGATGGTGTTTAGCAATGTCTTTAAAGTGGGGGGAATTATGCCTCCTGCTTGTTGCTTACTTGATGAGTTGACCTTGTTCAAAGTGTGTTCTTCTTAATTCATGCGATGTGTCCTCTTTTTGGTGAAATTGGGATTGATGTCCTTCAAGAGAATGATCTTTATTTGTATATGGTATTCCTCTTAGTGGTAGTGTTATGGCTTGCATTCCCTAAGGTGTGAATATTTTATCTCTCAAATAGTCCTCTCTTGATGGTGATATCAAGAATGATGTTCTGTATTCATTTTCTTTGTGTGATTGCATGTGTGCAATGTGATCTCTTGTACTATGTTCCTTGGAATGTCTTTATGTTTGTGAGCCTACTTTGGATGACCCTTGTCACTCCATTGGTGGAAGGATACAAAGGAAGCAAATCTGCTATGCATTCTTCTATTTGTATCTTCATTCTTCTCTATGTCATGACCATTGTCTTTTTATTTTTCTTGTGTTTTACTTTTGGGTATGATGCAAAGTGTTGAGACATTTAGGTCTCCGCAATATTGACCCCAAAGGATTTTTTGTCTTATATCTCTCTATGCATCATTCTTCCTTTTCACTCACTATTCCATGAGTTATTTGGGGAATGATGATGATTCTGAGCTCAATTATATCACTATGTCAAAGACATACGTTGACCCTAAATCTATGGATCCTTTATGTGTTATATTAGGATTACATATGGGGGGAAACCTCTTTTTCATGATGTAGCTTTATTTTGGAAACATATGTTTTACATAGGGCTTTCCAAATAGGCTCTCATGACTCTTTTATCAATTGGAATTTATCATCTTCTACTTTAAAGTAATTTCTCACATCATGGTGTTTAGCAATTTCTTTAAATTGGGGGACATTATGCCTCCTGCTTATTGCTTTCTTGATGACATTATCTTGTTCAAAGTGTGGCCTTCTTATTTCATGTGATGTGTCTTCTTGTTGGTGAAATTGGGATTGATTTCCTTCAAGAGTGTGACCTTTCTTTGCATATGGAATTTCTCTTAGTGGTAATGCTATGGTTTGCATTCCCTAAGTTGTGAATGTTTTATCTCTCAGCTAGTCCTCTCTTGATGGTGATATCGAGCATGAAGTTTCCTAAAGTGAGACATTTCATTAACTAAGCAAAACCCCTTTGACTATCATAAACAAAATTCTTGGCCACCAAGAATAACACAACTTCCTTTGTGGTTCCTTTATTCCTTAAGTGTCTAGCATAAAGTAGCTTGCTAGCCTTGTGGTTGTCGTATGTGTCAACTTATAAAGTTATCAGGAAGTATAACTTTTGGTATAGTTATGGGTACACACTTGGTGTATATCAGATTGCACGAAACCATTTTGTGTTTCTCATATTTCCTTAGGGCTCACCTAGTGTATATTAATTTTCACTAGCCCTTATAAGTGTATCTTTGGGAAAAATACCTAGGCTTGATCCATATCATTTGGACAAATAGTTAAAGCTTGATCCATTTTTTTCTTCTTTTTCATTGTATGATGTTGCATCTTGTGTCATTATTGCATTTGTGTGTCTCTTTGTGCCTTTTTTGGTTTTCCACAGGATATTTTCTCCTAGGGGCTTGATCATCCTCCTTGATATTTTTCATCTTATCTTTCCAACAATTGTAGAATTATTTGTCTACTTTAGTGTGATTTTGAGTGTGGTCTCATACTCTCACTAAAGTGGGGGATAAATGTAGTGTTGAAAAAAGTTCTTTGTATTTTTACACTATGTTTACATCCCCTTAATTAATTGGACTTAATTTAAAAGCTTCTAATTGCATAAATTACACATTCCTAAGCCTTATTATTCTTTCTTTTTGAAAGGGAAACCTACATTAAACAATTTCCATCATTAATTTAAACACCTTGGAAATTGTGTCTTGGATTTAGGTCCCAAGTCCTCTTTAAGTGCTAGGACCCTAATTTTAATATATTTTTTGTGAAATTTTGATGATTCAAATTCAAGTTTCAAATGTTAGCTTGTGGAATCTAATTTTCAAGAAATTAGAATAACACCTACAAACACATAGTTATTTTATCAATTTAAAATTAACATGTATAATCAAGAGTTCACAAGAGAAGAAATATTGTCAAGAGCATTGAAAAGAAGATTTATCAATCATCTACAACAACAATCAAGATCATATATCATCATGGCAAGATCCATGTGTGTTCATATCATGTTTTGGAGCTAACATTGTGATGTAGGTTTCAAGCATTCAAGCAAGCATTGAAGAATCAAATCAAATAATCATTTAGGCATATGCATGCAAGATCAATATCCTTATAGAGATGTGTTGGAATTTAGTCCTCTAAGGGTAGACATTAAGTGTTTGGTGAGTTGTGATATAGAATTGTTCATTCATCAAATTCTTTCCATTTTTTCATTATTTTATCACCATGGTTTAATTACGAAACTAGGGTTTGATTAAGGAAAACCCCTATTCACTGAACAACATATTTTTCTTCTCTCTTTGTATGTGTAGGTGAAGAAGGATTGAAATTGGATCTGATGAAGGGTACTCCCCTTTCCTGCAGAATATCACTAAATACACACAGAAAGAACAACCAGATGCAAGATGAGAACAAAAATATTCATTTATTACTTGAATAAAATTATAGATTATGTGCCATCTTAGAGGCTTCTTACATGCATTTGCAAATCATAGATTTGAATTCTAAGGTGTCAAACTACAATCTTCAATCTTTGTATTCTTCTAGGCATTCCCTATCCTCCACTGCTTTCTGCTGGTCTTCCTTCAACTTTTATATATCATTCTAATTCTCCTGGTTAAGCTTGTTCTTTCCCACTCTTCATTTCATAGTTTCCATCATCATACAATCAGTATTCAATATCTCCAAGTTGTTACATTATTGTCATCAGCTCCACTGAGTTGGCCAATGAAATTGTATTTCACAACAATGATTTGAAATACACAAATATTGACCTACCAAGTGTCACAATCAAATTCACCATCCACCACCATTGACCATATCCACTTATTCCTCCCATCAGAATGTCACCAATACTTTTGTAGATTTTACTCTGATGCCCCCATGTCACAACAACAACTCAATTGGAACATAAACGAAAAGTCGAAGAGACATTAAAAGATCTCTCTTTGAAGCTACCATGTCACACCGACATCGCTACTCACATTTTCGAAGAGACATTAGAGGATGTCATGTCGAACACCATATGTCACCTTGATATCACTACCTCCACTCCACCACTGTAACCTACCATGTCAAAGAGACTTAGGAGAATCCCATGCCGAAACCCCAAGTCACCCTGACACACAGTTCAATGAAATGTCGAAGAGATATTCACAAATGTCTCATTGACCAACCTATCTCTCATCAACAAGTCTTCACCGTACTCCATTGGAATGTCTAATAGACATCTGCCAAACTCCAATTGACACCGCTCTATCTTGCAAATGAGAACAATAACACAAATCAGGATGTCTAAGAGACTTCTTCAAATCTCTCATCGACTAGCCTAACTCTTGCCGACATAGCCCATTGCCTACTCCTAGCGACAAATTAAAGTCATAGCAATAATGTTGAACACCCAAAAGGAGGAACTGAATGAAGATTAGAACTGTCAAGCCCTTATTCGATTTAAAATAACTTAGATTGTTTTTTGGTGATGCGGGATTTCTCATGAGCATGGATGCTCCTACATTAGACACACTAGGTAATTGAAATTTTCCTAGAGTTGGTAAACTCAGGAACATTGGAAGGTGCATGGGATAGTAATCCCCTATTTATTCTTCATCCATAGTTGCTCCTTATCCATAGAATCCTTCCCTCTTGTACTGTTCTGCTCAACCTCAATTCCCAAGCCATCTCCATTTCTATTCTCATGTTTCTATGAACATATTCTTACCATTGGACCACCTTTATGCCCACCACACCCTTTTGAACTACTATTCCTTGTGCCTTTATTATCCTGCTACAATAAATCATAACTTAATTTACTCTTTCCTCATGAAACCTAATCTCTAAACAACTTGAAATCACTACAATTACTTTGTTCCTCTTCATCTACTTGTTGCTTCTCTGTACTATAACAAACAATAGATTTGGATTCTTTCAACTGCTTTTCTTCTCTTTTAAAGAATTCAACATATATTGCTACCCATCGTTCTAGATGGTATATGCATTCCTCCTACCATCATAGATGGCTTCCCTATGAAATTTCCATCGTCTAGCCAACAACACATGACACGTTGTCATAGGCATCATGTCACACAACACCTTATCTCTTGAAGAACCAATCTAGAAACTTACTAAACACTATTTTGTCATAGTCATTTTGTGCTCCTTCTGTAACCAACAAACTTTGTATAGACTATGATGGTTATCCCTTTTCAAACCTAGTTTTTCCACCATTTCTTCTAAAACTAAGTTATTTGTACTACCCCTGTCAACAATAACCTTACAACACTTACCTCTAGCCTTGCACATAGTTTGAAAGAGATTCCTTCTTTGGGATGGTTCCTCCTCCATCATCTTTGGAGTCAAAAACACTCTTCTCATCATGAGAGATTCACCTTCTTTTGGGTTTGCTACTTCTGGTGATGCATTACACTCCTCATCTTCTTGTGCCAAGTGGTTTCCTACCACACTCTTCTTACTACCTTCTTGTATTTGATCACACTTGAATGCATGATGACCAACTTCTACACACTAGTAACATCTAAATGGAAACCCTCTACTGTTGCTACCATGTCCTCTTGCTAGTACCTCCTTTACTTTGGTGTTTTGGCCCACTTTTGTGCTCCATTTGGGCTTGGATTCTTCCTCAATCTACTTTCCTTTACTACTGCTTGCTTGTCCCTTTTCAATTCCAAATCCTCCCCAACTTTTGGAATTGTTTATTTTCCTCTTCATTAATTTCTTCTCTATCTTCTATGCATACTGGTATGCTTCCTCAACTATGGTAATCTTTAGCGTACTCATCGCATCCTGTATGTTAAACCTAAAGCCATTTACATACCTAGCTATCTTTTCCCTATCAATTTCATGTCTTCCAGATTGAATAGCCAGCTTGTAAAATTCTTTCATGTAATCTTTTACACTCAAATCTTTTTGCTTCAAATTTTCCAATTTCTTGCACAACTCCATTTCATAATCTCCAAGTATGAATGCCTTCTTCAACTTCATCACCATCTAGTTCCACCTCATTATTCGGGGATCTCCATCCATTTCTCATTCTTTCTACATTCCTTTCCACCATAACACAACATGCCCTTTCAATTTTGTTTGAGCTATCTTCACCCGTTGTGGGTCTTTAATGTCCTCCAATTCGAAGTACTCCTCTAGCTCTCCAATCCAATCAGTTAACTCATCTGGATTTAATGTTCCAGAAAAGTTTAGAAAATCCATCTTATTATTCTTCCTTATTCTCGAAAGAGCTCTCAAAAATATTTCTTGTTCAACATCTACTGGCCATTACTCTTTTTCCTCATGCTCATCCTCTTCTTCTTCTCTTTCATGTTCTTCACCATTGATTTCTTCCTCATTCTCGTGTTCTCTTCCTCTTTCTCTTCTTTCCCTTTTGTTATCAACACCTACTCCCCCTTAGTTTCTAATGACTTCAATCACCATGTCACAAAACTTTTCAAGTACAACCTCTAGTCTAGGTCTTCCTCTTCCTCTTCCTATACGGGGTAGCATCTCTTCCAATCAACAATTTCAGATCTCAACTATTTGGGATTCCACACACACCCACAATAGTCCTTTCGACCTCTACACTTCTATTACTCTCTCCTACAAATCTTGGTGGATACCTCTCCACGATCAAAACCAACTGCTCTGATGCCACTTGATGAAGGGTACTCCCCTTACCTACAAAATCTAACTACCTACACATAGAAAGAACAACCAAATGTTGGACATGAAAAAATATGTTCCTTTATTACTTGAATGAAATTACAGATTATGTGCTGGTCATCTTATGGGCTTCTTACATGCATCTGTAGATGGCGGATCTAAATTCTAAGGTGTCAAACTACAACCTTCAATCTTTGTATTCTTCTAGGCATTCCTTGTCCTCTACTACATTCTACTAGTCTTCCTCTAACTGTTATATATCATTCTAATCCTCTAGGTTTCCCTTGTTCTTTCCTACTTTTCATCTCGTAGTTTCCATCATTGTCTAATCAATATTCAAGATCTCCAAGTTGTTACATCATTGTCAACAACTCCACCAAATTGGCCAATGAAATTGTATTTCACAACAATGATGTGAAATACACCAATATCGCCTTGCCAAGTGTCACGATCAAATTCACCATCCACCACCATTGACCATCTTTGCTTATTCCTCCCATCAAAATATTGCCAAGACTTTTGTAGATCTTACTCTAATACCCCTATGTCATAGCGACAACTCAATCGAAACATAAATGGAATGTTGGAGAGACATTGCAAGATCTCTCATCAAAGCTACCATGTCATGCAAACATTGCTATTCACATCGTCAAAGAGATATTAGAGGATGTTACGTCGAACCCAATATGTCACCTTGATATCACTACCTCCACTCCACCGTTGAAACCCACTATGTTGAAGAGACTTAGGAGAATCTCATGCCAAAACCTTGAAGTCACCTTAACGCACAGTTCAACAAAATGTTGAAGGGACATTCACAAATGTCTCACCGACCAACCTATCTCTCATCGACAAGATTTCACTGCACTCCATCAGAATGTCTAAGAGACATCTACCAAACTCCCATTGACATCACTCTATCTCACTGATGAGAACAACAATACCAATCAGGATGTCTAAGATACTTCTTCAGATCTCTCATCCTCTTGCCTACCTCTTGTGACATAGCCCACTACCCACTCCTAGCAACAACTTAATGTCATAGCGATAATGTTGAACACCCAATAGAAGGAAGTCAATGAAGATTAGAATTGTCAAGACCTTATTCAATTTATAATAACTCATTGTTTTTGGTGATGTTGGATTGCCTGTGAGCTTAGATGCTCCTACATCATGATCAAAAGATCAATTTTTCAAAGTTTTCAAAGTTGTCATCAAAGTTGTCAAGCAATGGAAACTCACCTATATATTTTATTTCCAAATTTCCAACAGTGGAATTTGGAGAAATTAGAAGACTAGATCTGGGATCTAAGGACTACGAAATCAGATTTTGGACCCGCGTATAGAGACCCATTCACCCTAGGGTGAATATATCCTTCAACAGTGTTCAAAACCCACTTTTGGAGCTAGGTTCTTACCATTCTTTCCTTCTCAGATCTACTTGAAGGTTACTATATTTTTTCATTCTATCATAATACTCTACAATTCAAGTTTTAGGTCACAAAATTTAGTTTGTAAAGGCATTTAATTTTATCTTCAAAAAGTGAATTTCGATCATTTTTGTGATAAGAAAACAACAAAGCCTCCTAATAGGGTTCTCACCTCAAGCTTGAAAGTCAATTCTATCCTTGGGAGATCTCTTTTTCTAATGAAATTAGGGAAGAGGTACATTTTAGGTGTTACATTTTAGTGACCCCCCTTCATTTCATCTTCACCTCCACACCCTTTTCTCTTCATTTCACTTTATAAATGAATAATAGGAAAATGGATACTTTATGGCCTAGGTCATACAACACCACTCTTCTCCAATTATCATTAAAGGATGTCCTAGGATCCCAAATTGGATTGACTATCAACACAAAGGTGAGTCAGTTCTCAACAAGGGAGACCTATGAGGATTCCTTAGGCTTTGAAGGGTTCACCACCAAGCAAAGTCTTGGAAAGACAAATTAACATTCAACTCACAAAGCCTAGTAATGCAAGCCAAATAATGAGTGCAAATGACAAAATTAAGTAATAGAAAGTTAGGATGCATGTACCTATGAAGTCTGGAAATGTGATAAGGATGCTAGAAATTCAAAAATTCTATCAAAATATGCTAGGGAGGATAAAGATTCCCTTACTGTTGTCTTAGTCCCATTGCTATTTTTTGAGGCAAATGCAAAAAATTTGGATGTCAAAACAAAATATGAAAGAATCTCTACAAAATAGCACTTGGAGGACTAAGATGCCCTTATTACTGACTTAGTCCTGATTTGAATTTCTGCAACTTCAAAATGTGATCTTAAGGTTTAATTTTTGCATTTCCTTCTTCTCAGATCTCAAGTCCTGAAACCTCTAGATATTGCCTATAGGTGACTTTCCATGATGATAACAACTTTGCAATGCAACTTTGCAACTTTTCACTTCAAATGATCTTCAACCTAAATATGCAAACATAAATACACAAGAGAGGGAAAACTTGTTGATTGTTAATAAATGGGGGTTTCCCTTGGTCAAATCCCTTGTTGGTAATTAAACCTTGGAATGAAATGAAATAATGGAGGGAAATTATGAATGAACAAAGTGCTATGTTGCAACTCACCAAATCCTTGTTATGAAATCTACAAACTTGTGTGAAGTGGCTAGCTGGAATGTAGATCTTGAATCAAATGAATGCTTGATAGAACTTGACTTGAATTGTTTGCTTGAATCAAAAACCTACATCACAAATGTTAGATCAAAAACATACATGATGCAAGAATATCTGTAACATGATGCTTGAATCTTGATGATGGCTTCAAATTCTTGATGAATTTCTCTTGAATGCTCTTGTGAACTCAATTATGCTATTAGGAATGCTCATTCAACTTGCTTGGTTAGAAATGAGTGAAAGAACCTTGTATTTGTACTTATCCATGCTTAATATCCCAAAATTACACCACAACAACCCAACATATGAATTCATTAATTAAAGGAGGCTAAATCCTACCAAGATTTGAAATTAAATCTTGAAAATAACTTAAGGGGGACTAAGATGCCCTAGGTGGTGTCTTAGTCCCGAGGCTTAAAACTTGGGGAAAATACTCCAAAAAGGGGGGCCTTTAAGGTGCTTTTAAAAAGAGGGTCCCAAGACCTTTGGAGGACAAAAACCCCCTCGGCGGCATCTTAGTCCCAGTCCAAAAATCAAGAAGACACAACCAAAATCATTAAATTATCATTTACCCTTTGATGTTTTTTAGGATTAGCCATGAAAAGATATAACTTATTAGACTTGTGGATGTAAAATACAACCAATTAAAACATAAATAAGGATAAATAAAGCAATGCAGACCCAAACAAGTGTGAAAATGCAAGGGTATGCATTTTCCTACACTATAATAAAGTTCTTTGGGTTATGTACATGTATTTCAAAATAATTGTCTTCATATAAAAATATGTTTACTTTAGAAGAGTGAACCAAATATAGCAAAGGAACATAAATAAATTTAAACTATACAAAAAAAAAAAATTAGGGGCTAACAACTACTCTCATGAAACATTTTTTATGCTTTACCTCCTTATCCTCAAGTGCTTGTTCACAAGCTTGACAAAGTATTTTTGAAACTTTATCATGTTCTCTTTTAGAGAACTTAACCTTGAGAAAAAATAATAAATGAGAATTGGTTACTAAAGAAGAATGAGTGTTTTTAATATGTGTCAATCTATATAAGCTTCAAGAAAATTGACAAAAAATGTAGATGATTATTGATGGGAGGGGAATTTTATAATCTTTATGAGTAAAAGATAATAAAGGAAATACTTAGAAAACACCAAAAGAAGTTACCTACCTACTATTACATAGTTATTATGAGAAGTAGATACAATTTTGTGCCTATACGGTCTTTGATAAATCTAAATAGATCCTACTAAAATATGAATGTTTATGTTTTGGATCTTGTTGATAATCATAGCTTTTAATCATATGATGCACATACATGAAATCCATCCTATAGATGGTACTAAATTTTGGGATTATGCTCACCCAATGCAAAAAGGTGCATCTCTGATTCATTGAAGCATTACTTTAAATATTCATAAATTACTAACAATAACACATAAATTATTGTGAAAGGATTTTTAACTTTAATATTTAGAATTTCCATAATTGTATAAGAGGGTATTTTAAAGAGATAATGTAAATTAAGATTCCTAAGAGAGATAGTTTTTGTTTCTATCTAGAGTGCAATCAGTGATATGACACACATTTAATTTGCATGCAATTTTCGAAACAAACATAAATAAAGTAAATAATTAAATTTTCTATAGTCTATTAATATTTAGATTTTTTTTGGGTTGAGATTTGAAAGATATTAAAATTTACAAGCCATCTTCCCTAAAGCATGACTAACTAGTAAAAGGTAGTCTTATCAACATAAAAACTAATGTTAGTATCGTATCATAGAACTGCTATACCTACCAAAATGAACTTTCAAAAGAAACTAAGTTCATTTTGAAATTTGGGTTTTAGTAATAAAATTATAATATTTGAAACCTACTAATATAATTATGTATCAAATGGTGAGCCTTGTTATTTTTTCCAATGGTTATTTTAATAATTGGTCGTGAACGTCTCCAAAATTGGCATTTATTGCACATTTCTTGGAAGAAAAAAAATTGATAGTTGTGTGTGTTTAGACTAGAAGTTATACATTACATCTTTTTTCTATTTTGTTTACAATGAGAAGTTGTACACTTGTGTCTATTTTAATTTCTCGAATATGTAATTAATATAGCAATGATATTGTATGTCTTTTGAGAAAAGAGATACAAGATTGCATAAGGTCAAACTATTAAACCTAAGGACAAGTATATAATATTTTTATATGTAATGTCTATTAGGAATGAATTAGATTGACTTAGCTCCTATACAGACTCTATTTTGACAATTACTACTTATTGTAAACATATGATTTCCACATTCCATAATGTTATTGTATAAATCTTATTGATTTGACTGTGTAATTTTTTTCTTTCTCAACATTTCGGATCAAACATCATGATCCATCATTAGGGGAGCAAGACAAGAGAAGAGAAATCCTTGTCTTCTCTTGTATTTCTCTCTTGATGATGGATCATGAAATTGGATTTGAAATGTCAAGAAAGGAAAAAACATACATAGTCAAATCCAAAAGATTTATACAATGACTATTATTTATATTTTTTATGAGATGATGAGTATTTGAACACATTTTATGTATTAATGATATATGTTAATATTAATTATGATTTATACTTTTTAAATAATTTATTGATAGTTATATATTCAAACAATAATGAGAATGTATTCTATTGATGGATCAAATTATGACAAATACCCTCACAATTATAGTAAAAATCATGATTGATATTTGTAAAAATATTTATTGAAATTTTTATATTTAAACAATAATGAGAATACATTGTAATGATACATCAAATAATGACAAATATCATGATCCATCATCAAGAAAGCAAGATAAGAGAAGAGAAATCCTTGTCTTCTCTTGTATTTCTCTCTTGATGATTGATCATGAAATTGGATATGAAATGTCAAGAAATGAAAAAACATACACAGTCAAATCCAAAAGATTTATACAATGACTATTATTTATATTTTTTATGAGATGATGAGTATTTGAACACATTTTATGTATTAGTGATATGTGTTAAGATTAATTATGATTTATACTTTTTATATAATTATTGATATTTATATATTCAAACAATAATGAGAATATATTCTATTGATGGATCAAATTATGACAAATACTCTCACAATCATTAATAAAAATCATGATTAATATATATAAAAATATTTATTAATATTTTTATATTTAAATAATAATGAGAATACGTTGTAATGATAGATCAAATTATACCCTTACAACTATTAATACATAGTCATTTATGAACTCTCCCGCTATGGCTACTGTTTTGCATGTAAGGAATCACTTGATATGGAAGGATGTTGACTGCAATTGTCGGTGTTGTCGTTGTTGTAGAAATTTGTGGAACAGGAGCCTCCATCGTTCCTTCTAAAATCTTCGCCACTTCACTCATGCTCGGCCTTTCATTTTCATCGTCTTGAATGCACAGCCCAGCCACCACAGCGGCTCTTCTCACCTCTTCAATATTTGCCTCGCTTGCTATCCTTTCATCCACAACGCCCATTATGTTTCCCCTCCAAATTTGAGATGAAGCCCAGGTAGGAAAGTACAGCCTACTTTCCTCGACATTTAAATCCAGATTTCTTCGACCAGATATAATTTCCATCAACGTCATGCCAAAACTGTATACGTCTGCCTTGGGAGTGATAGGAAGGCCGGAGATCCACTCGGGAGCCACATACCCACGAGTTCCTCTTGTGGTCGTCAGTACGCGGCTGAAATCTCTACCCACCAGCTTCGCTAGCCCAAAATCTTCCACCTTCGGGCTGAAGTCGCCGTCCAGGAGAATATTTTCAGGCTTAATATCGCAGTGAATAATGCGATCTCTGCATTCCTCGTGCAGTGCTCCGTGCGATCTCAAACCGGGTCTTCCAGTCCAACACCTTCTCTACGTCTTCCGACTGAGAGAAGAGGAAGGAGTTTAGGGAGCCATTGGGCATGTAGGCATACACCAATAACCTTTGTGAATGTTCTATGCAGAATCCCCACAGCCTGACCAAATTCACATGCTGTATTCTGCCAGTGGTGATTATTTCCATACGGAACTGTTTTTCTGCTTGCGTAGAACCCTCTAATCTTTTAACCGCAATAGACGTTTTGTCTGGCAGAGTTCCTTTGTACACAGAGCCGAATGCTCCGCTACCCAGCTTATGCTTGAAATTCTCCGTTGCAATTCTGAGCTCTTTGTAACTGAACTTTTTGAGCGACAATGGCACCTCCTGTTCCACGTTTTTCTTCGATAGTCTTCCACGTTTCCACAGAATGAATGTGGCCAACAGGAGGGCCGAAACAGCAAAAAAGGATACGGCGACAGAAAGTATGATAGTAAGTGCAGGGGTTTTGTTGCTTTTCACTGATCTCGAGAGCCGCAACTCAGAAGCAGCCAGCCTAATGAAGACGGATTGTCCCTCCGATGAAACGCTCATTCCGAATAAATCCCCAAACCACAATCTACACAGAGGTGGATCAGATTTAGAGAGAGCAAAGGCTGTGCAGGAGCAATTATTGAGACAAACAGTCCGGCAGCCTTGCCGTGTTGGCTCTTTGTTGTATAAGACAGCTTCTTTTTCTGACAAGGATTGGTTCTTGGCTTCCAAGAAGCCATCGGTTGTGCCCTCTGTGGCAGAGCAATGCAGGGGTCTTCGTCGAGCACACCCACTCGACCACCAACCTTGAGAATCATGCTTGGGCATGAAGCCCTCGACACAACTGCACACATCATTCGTATTGCACAGTCCATATGCCCCGCAGATTTCATAATCACTGCATTGCCCTCGATATGTCGACCACCTCCAACTCCATCTACCATCATCCATCCAGAAGTAAAGTTCAAATTCGCCGTTCTCATTTAATACAAACCGCCCTGTGAGCATATGATCTATCGGGTGTATGCCAAAATGAATGTACATACTTGTAGGAGAAAGCCTCACACAGGACACTTGAACTTTCTTCTGGCCTTGCAATTCGGGAACCTTAATAAAATTATTATCTCCAATGCATTCTCCACTGGACCAATATGGAACGGTTTTGTTAAAGAACATCATCATCTGCAACTTTCCTGGAGATATGTCCATGCTGAAAGAGAAGAGCCCAATTGCAGGATCCGAAGAACTCTTCCACGAAGTTATCGTCATGCCTTTCCACATCTTCATGCCAGGCAACAATGTATGTGTCGGGTGCGCGAAACTCTCCCAAACAGTCACAGACTCGTTGTGGGCATCCAGCATAATGAAATTACCAGACTCCATTATCACAGCTTGTGATCCTTATTTTAAAATAGTTTTTTGTTTTAAAACAGATTTTAAAGCGTCCTTATTTTAGCTTTAGTTTTTAGCTTTTAAAGCATAATAAAACTGCATGTTTGTGTGCAGTTAGTCTTAGGCGTAGCTTTAGTTTTAATTAGCTTTCTTTTTCTCTTCAAGCCTTGTTTTTTATTTTAGCTTTCTTAGCTTTGTTCTTGTACAGCTTATTCGCTGTCCTCAAAGCTCTTTAAATAGAATTCTTTGTAACAGTGTTAGATAATTCAATACAATACGGTTGAACACAGATAATATTACAGTCTGCTGTTTTTTTTTCAGTTTTCTGTTCAATGTTCAATTCTCTATAAATGATGAAACTGTTTATCAAGTTTATGGCTTTGTTAATCTCAGTATAGTATAAATGTTTTAGATTTATATCTTTCATTTGGTATCAGAGCAGGTTGCAGAATTTTTTGATTGTGCAGGTAGCAAGGTTAGAGAAGCAGCTATCTTCAAATGGCCAATAGCAACAGTTTACCATTTCAGCTTCCATTGTTTTCTGGAGATAACTATGATTATTGGAGTATCAAAATGAAGACCCTACTATTATCCCAAGAACTCTGGGAATTAGTGGAAGGAGGATACCCAGAACCTGCAGATCAGACTGCATTAAATGCCTTGACACAACAACAACGAAATCAGCTGAAAGAAGACAAAAGAAGGATAACAAAGCTCTTTTCACCATTCAATCTGCATTGGATGTTTCAATTTTCCCCCGAATTGCTGGTATGACAAAATCAAAGGATGCATGGGAGGCTTTACAAATTGCATATCAAGGTACAGATAAAATCAGATTGGTAAGACTTCAAACTTTTCGAAGAGAATTTGCAAATTTAATGATGAAGGAAACTGAGTCTATTCATGAATTTATTACTAGAGCTCAAGGTGTTGTGAATCAGCTTAGGATTCAAGGGGAAACAATAACTGAACAAACAATTGTAGAAAAAATTCTAAGATCCCTTCCTCCTAAATTTGATCCAGTGGTGATAGCCATTGAAGAAAGTAAAGATTTAACTACTTTCAAAGTTGCAGAGTTGACAGGTTCTTTGCAATCTCATGAAGAGCGTATGCAACGTTCTACGGAAAGTTTGGTGCAAGCTTTCCAGTCTTCTGTAAAACTTGAAGAAAAGTCTCCTCACACCACTAAATATCAAGGTGAATCTTCTTCTAATAATAGAGGACGAGGTAGAGGAAGAGGAAATAACAGAGGACAAGGATGAAGTTCTATAGATCGGAGGAGTATCCAGTGCCGATATTGTGAAAGGTATGGTCATTATGAATCTGAATGCAGAAAGAAGAAATCTGACTTGAATAAGTCAAGAGCCAATTATACAGAAGATTCTTCTGTAGATACAAAACATTCCACCTTCTTCACATGCAATTTGGCAAAAGAACACCAAGAGGATGTCTGGTTCTTGGACAGCGGTTGCTCCAATCACATGATAGGTAAATCTGATCTCTTTTTCAAGTTAGATGATTCAATACGAAGTCAAGTTAAATTTGGAGATGATAAGGAGGTTGATGTAATGGGAAAAGGTACCCTTGCAGTCAAGACTAAGCAAGGAGAAACTACTCATATTCATGATACTTTGTTTGTTCCACAGTTACAACATAATCTTTTGAGTATTGGGCAGCTTGTAGGCAAAAATTATAAAGTAGTGTTTGAAGATAACTGTTGCAAGATATTTGATAAATCTAACAATCATCATCTTGTAGCAAAGACTTGTATGACAGAGAATAGGCTGTTTCCTCTCACATTGGTTTCTAGTCAGTTGCATGCATTCAAATCAACTACAGATGATTCGTGGTTATGGCATCAAAGATATGGTCATCTAAATTTTCAAGGGTTATCTTTGCTCAATAAAAAGAATATGGTAAGAGGGCTTCCTCCAATCAAGGCAAAAGAAGAAGTTTGTTCAGGGTGTGCATTTGGCAAGCATCATCGAGATAGTTTTCCGGTGAATAAATCTTGGAGAGCAAAATCTCCTCTAGAGCTTGTGCATGCTGACATTTGTGGTGACATGCAAGAGGAATCATTGGGTAAGAACCTTTATTTTTTGACTTTCATTGATGATTACTCACGCCACACTTGGGTTTATTTTCTTAAGCAGAAATCTGAAGCCTTTACATGCTTCAAGAATTTTAAAGCTATGGCTGAAAAACAGAGTGGGTATCATGTCAAGATACTCAGAACAGATAGAGGGGGAGAGTTTACCTCTAATGAGTTTTCTGATTTTTGTATCAAGAATGGGATACAAAGACAGCTTACTGCTGCATATACACCTCAGCAGAATGGTATTGCTGAAAGAAAGAACCGTACCATCATGGAAATGGCACGAAGCATGTTGCAGACAAAAAATCTTCCAAATACTTTTTGGGGAGAAGCAGTTGCCACTACAGTATATATTTTGAATAGAAGTCCCACGAAAGTTGTTCAAAACATCACTCCAAAGGAAGCCTAGAGTGGTCACAAGCCTTCAGTGGCTCATCTTCGAGTCTTTGGATGTTTGGCATATGTGCACATTCCAGTTCAAAAGCGGAAGAAGTTGGATGCCAAATCCCAACTTTGTATCTTTGTGGGATATTCTACTGCAACTAAGGGATATAGATTCTATAATCCTGACACAAAGCAATGGATTGTTAGTCGGGATGTGATTTTTGATGAAGGGGGAGTATGGCAGTGGAAAGATGTTGTGCAGCAAAATCCATCATTAATCATAAACATGGAAGATAATACTATTCCTCCTCTCCCCACAAGCTCAAGTGGAAGTTCAAGCTCAAGTTCCAATCCTCCAAGTTCACCCAGTTCTTCTAATAGCACAAATTCAGATAGTGATTCACCTCCACCATCACCTCCACCATCAGTTCCAAGAAAGGTACGAAGTTTGGTTGATATTTATCAGAGGAGTGCAAATATAGTTCCAGTTGTTAATTTTTCTTTATTTAGTACAATTCAAGTTGAACCCTCTATGTATGAAGAAGCAGTGAAAGAACCAGTATGGGTTAATGCTATGAATGATGAGATGAATTCCATTCATAAGAATAATACTTGGGAATTAGTGCAACTTCCCAAAGATAAACAGGTGATTGGTGTGAAATGGATCTACAAAGTCAAATATCATGCTGATGGTTCAGTGGAACGACATAAGGCAAGATTAGTTGCCAAAGGATTTGCACAAATTCCTGGAGTGGATTATGCAGAAACTTTTGCTCCTGTGGCTAGACTTGATACAGTAAAGATTATATTGTCTTAGTTGCACAGTACAAGTGGCCAATATTTCAAATGGATGTGAAATCAGCATTCCTTAATGGTTATATAGATGAGGAAGTTTATGTGGAACAACCTATGGGTTATGAAGTTCAAGGAAAAGAACACTTAGTCTACAAGTTGAAGAAAGCTCTTTATGGGTTGAAGCAAGCTCCTCGTGCCTGGTATGCTAGAATTGACAGTTATTTCATGAAGAAGGGATTCAACAGAAGCCACTCAGAGCCAACCTTGTATGTCCAACGTATTGGTAATGATATTCTCATAGTTTGCCTTTATGTTGATGATCTTATTTATACAGGTAACAACAAAGCTCTCATAGAGAAGTTTCAAGCAGAAATGAAACAAGAATTTGAAATGTCAGATCTGGGACTCATGCACTATTTTCTTGGTGTGGAGGTACTACAAACATCAAAAGGTATATATATTTCTCAAACCAAGTATGTTGCTGATTTGTTGAAGAAGTTTAGATTGGTGGACTGCAAAGCACTTGCAACCCCCATAGCAATTGGTGAGAAATTAACCAAGGAGGATGTTAGTCCCAAGGTTGATGCTACTTTATATAGAAGTTTGGTTGGTAGTCTCATGTACCTCACAACCACTAGACCCGATATTACGTATGCTGTGAGCCTCATCTCTCGGTTCATGCAGGATCCACATGAGTCTCATTGGCGAGTTGCTAAAAGAATTTTGAGGTATGTGAGTGGTACACAAAATTTTGGAATTCATTATTCTCCCACTAAACAATTTGAGTTAGTTGGTTACACAGATTCTGATTGGGCTGGTTCAGTGGATGATAGAAAGTCTACATCTGGATATGTTTTTTCACTTGGTTCTGGAGTTGTTTCTTGGAGTAGTAAAAAACAGGCAACGGTGGCTCTTTCTTCAGCAGAAGCGGAATACATGGCAGCATCATCAGCAAGTTCTCAAGCGGTATGGATGAGAAGGATATTGGCAGATCTACATTTGGTTCAGGAGCATCCAACCACCATTTATTGTGATAATAATAGCACTATTTCCATGACAAAGAATCCCGTGTTTCATGCCAGAACGAAACACATAGAGATCCGACATCATTACATCCGTGACTTGGTTCAAGATGGACAAGTGGAGTTGCAGTTATGTCCTACATCTGAGCAAATCGCTGACATCTTTACCAAGGCTCTTTCTACAGCAAGTTTTGTGGCCTTGAGAAATCAGTTGGGACTCACCCCTATTGATCATTCAGGGGGAGATTGAAGATATGAACGACTCAATAGTTTTTTGTTTTAAAACAGATTTTAAAGCGTCCTTATTTTAGCTTTAGTTTTTAGCTTTTAAAGCACAATAAAACTGCATGTTTGTGTGCAATTAGTCTTAGGCATAGCTTTAGTTTTAATTAGCTTTCTTTTCTCTTCAAGCCTTGTTTTTTATTTTAGCTTTCTTAGCTTTGTTCTTGTACCTTATTCTTTCCTCAAATCTCTTTAAATAGAATTCTTTGTAAAGTTGTTAGACAATTCAATACAATACTCATTGAACAGAGATAATATTACAACCTGCTTTTTTTTTTTAGTTTTCTGTTCAATGTCTAATTCTCTATAAATGATGAAACTGCTTTATCAAGTTTATGGCTTTGCTAATCTCAGTATAGTATAAATGTTTTAGATTTATATCTTTGAGTCCATTATCCATTTCCGTGATCCTTTCTGGCAATATCAGTCGACCAAACAGACAGGCCCTTTCTATCAAACAATCTGAGATGACCGTCTCTTGAAAATTTCAGAACGCTGGGCTTGTTTTTGACAGGATTGTCTCTGTTAGCCACCCAAACAATGTCCTTCTGAGAGATTGGTGCGTACCAGATGCCAATATACCAATTATTCGTTCCTATCGGACTGAAAAATCCCAATGCAAAAGTGCCATTTTTCGAAACTAGGGTTTGATTTCCAGTGAGCGAAGCCCCCAATAGAAGCGTATCTCCACCAGCCACTGCTAATGAACTGCAATAATCCACTGAAATAATCACAGCAATTATTAAGAACAAATACCTCATTGCCATTTCAATAACCATAGCGTTTGTATTTTTCTAACACTTGCTTCTAAGTAATGTGTAGATGGTGCTTTGTTTCTCCTATGTTATCGAATTTAAATAGAAAATAAACAGACTGAACGACATGGCCGATGTTGTGCTGTCAATAGCGCGTAAATGAATTCAGATATTTGACTGCCTTGTTGAGCCAATTGACTCCAGAAGGTATCGCAATCAACGGATCACAGAAATCACTCCGTTCTTTCGCCACTCCCACGGGGAATCAAATAAAGAAAAGATATGACAGCGCACCAAGACCACTCCGTGTTTTCGCCATTGGCTCATTCCTTCTCGACGACTAAATGTAAGTCGAGTCTTTTCTAAACGTGTATTAGACAGTTAAAGTATCCTGTGCCGGACGAGAGACCGACACGTTTTGTCCGATTTTTTCGCTTTCCATAATTAATCTATTAAAGTAGGCTTGGGTTTTTTCGCATTTCTAAAAAATTGAAAACAAAAATCCTCGTCTGTTTTTTTTAGTTTTTTTTTTTGAAACTTCTAACTTTAATATTTTTTATTACAAAATGTTTAATATTTTTTTTATTTTTATATGAATTTGTTTTACTTTTCAAAATTTTTAATTATATTTTGTTATGTTTTTATTTTTATTTTTATTATTATTACTTTGAGGCATAGTACTATTGTGATGACTTTGGCTTTTTTTCGTTAACTAGTTATTAATAATTTAGTTTTCAACCAATCAAAATTAATATTTAAAAAGAATTAAAATAACTTTCAAATTGTAAGAAGGATTAACTTAAAATATTTAACTTTATAATTTATAAAAAATTATTTCTTGTGCATATGATTGGTTAAAAAGTTATGTGTGTTGTTATTGACGGATTTGTAGGGAAAGCAAGATAAACATTGTTTTTTAAAGATTAATTTTTCATTTTTTGCTTTATAAAATAAATAAATGTACTTATTTTGACACTTTTTTTAAGAATGATTTTTTTCTATATGCAATTGTTTTTTTTTTTATTAAAAAAAACTCACAAAAATCAACTAACTATTTTATAGAGATGTGGATGCACACTATTAAAATAATAAAATAAAATAAAAAATTGTATTATTTTTTCAATTAAACTAATATCTTTGTTATCTATGTTTTTCTAATATTTTACGATATAATTTGATTATTATATGTTCTCCTTCTTCTTATTTTAGTGGGGTAAATTCTTAGTTGGTGGAATTAGACAGTTAGTTTTTTGTAAATTTGCTAAGGGTCCTTAGTTTGGAACACCTTTTTAAAATTTTGTGGGACAATTTTGTAATATTTTTATATCTATTTGAATTATAACTAGAAGTTTTCTTCCCAATTCTTTCCTAACAGTATGCTCTCTGAACCATGTTTTTGTATTAATTACTTATATACATA
>VDFB02000017.1:207149273-207169084 GCA_007258455.2 Sequoia sempervirens
CTTTGTTATTCTTAGGCGTGCTTGGTCGGGGACCCTTCCTTGTCTACTCTCAGCACGGGGGTGGTTGGGTGGAACGTGCTTCGCACCCCATTGGGTTCCCTCTTATGTTGCAGATGTATCTTTTACTTGCAGGTTTTGGCGGATGTTGATGATCCAGTGTCCTTATGTACCAGATAGATGTATATACTTCGGATGTAATGTATTCATTGATGTATTGTCTCCCACATGTGTTGGGATGACCTTGTTGTATATTGTATATGTGGTTATTGAGATGTATTTTCAGACAGTTGTATTTTACTATCATTTGGATGTAATGTTTATTCAGGCAATGTATCTATTTAGGAACAATCATTTGTAATAGTTGTGTTAAGTTGTGTATATCTGTGGTAATATAAATGCCTCATATCTTTATAGTATCTTTCGTTGTCATATGAACATATGTTATGAATATGGTCATTGTTTAATAGATATTTTAATGATGAGATAGGAATGAATGGTTTATGTAACTGTTTAATTATTGTTATCTCATTATCTTCGTATTGTTTATTCTACTATCATGGTTATGGGTTAGTGTAGTAATGTCACCTCGTGTACCCCAATGGAATTAGTCGTGTAACTTAATACTTTGTTATGTTAGAATACTTAAGTATGTTTATTATATTCTTAAAAAAAAATTTGTTCTGTTATTATTAGTTCCTTTGGGGTTCGCACGGCGGGGCGTGACAGACACTCTTACATTCATGTTTCTAGAGGTGACCTTCCATTTCCTCAGTTGATCAGAGTTCTTCAAACTTTTTGGTACCTTTACCATCTATATGTTTGAGTTCCAGGTGTTTTCCTTTGTTTTCCATCTAATTCGAGTAGTGTTGTTGGGGGCACTCATGCAGATTTTTGTCTTCTTGATCTTGATCATCCTATCTTCAGAGGAGGTTCTTTGACACCATAACAATCATCTTTCGATAGTGTTTGCAACTTCTTCATGCTTTAGTGGTGTTCTACATGTTCTTCTTTTTCAGGTCTTTGTTTGGTTGAAGGCTTCTCAGTCCTTCACGCCTTGATTTGGAGGCTTTTCAATCCTTCAGTCACCTTTGATCTTTTTTTGGAGTGGAGTCTTTCCCAAAAGGTTTTCTCTATTTCTTGGCATTATAGAGATCTTTTGTTTGTACATGGGTACCTTATTTGGCCTTGTTTGTCAGGAACCATCTTGCATTCTCTTTAGGGTTTTTAGCTGCTCCTTAAGTTCATCTTAAGGGAGGGTGTTAGAGTTATCTTACATTAGCTAATAATTAATTAATATTTAATTGATTATTAGTCTAATTCATTCTCACACACTTAAGCTATCTTAGGAATGCTTTATTACTTGAGTTTATATTAGATCTCTATGTCACATCTCATGTGATGTTGACACTTGTCATGATCTGATCCTTTCGCATTTAGGTCTTTTCTCTTATAAGCATTCAACCCTCATTGTAATCATTCACGAGAGAATTTTTGAAGCTTTCATAGCTTCTAGAAATTTTTCTCTCTTATGTAGTTTTTTCTTGTTGAAGAATATTGCATAGATTTGTTTGCAGATCTCTTGCATGGAAGGTGTACTTGTTTGTTGTTTGATCTTGTGGCCCATGGTTCTATGCTTGTTTCACAATTCTAACAATTTTGGTTATGCAATTTAAATATCTTGTTTGATGTTAAATATTTAAAAATAAAACATGAAAGTAGAATACATTTGAATATTTGTATTAAAATATCATTGATAGTAATGAAATTGAATAGAAATGGGACTTAACTTCAATATAATATAATATTATATTGTAGTACTATATTATTATAGTATATTGTGTTTCTTCGCTATTATATTTTATTAGATTAAATTATATTAATGTAATATTATATTTAAATATGTAAAATAATAAAGACCTAAAATAATATAGGTTAGCTTATATACCTATATATTATAGGTTATAATTTGTTTTAGGATATGTGTGTGTGTGTATGTGTGTGTATGTATACACACACACACACACCCTCACACCCACACCCACACCCACACCCCCCCCCACACACACACACACACATATATATATAAGTGGTAAGCCACTATGTATATAAGTAATTAATACAAAAACATGGTTCAGAGAGCATACTGTTAGGAAAGAATTGGGAAGAAAACTTCTAGTTATAATTCAAATAGATATAAAAATATTACAAAATTGTCCCACAAAATTTTAAAAAGGTGTTCCAAACTAAGGACCCTTAGCAAATTTACAAAAAACTAACTGTCTAATTCCACCAACTAAGAATTTACCCCACTAAAATAAGAAGAAGGAGAACATATAATAATCAAATTATATCGTAAAATATTAGAAAAACATAGATAACAAAGATATTAGTTTAATTGAAAAAATAATACAATTTTTTATTTTATTTTATTATTTTAATAGTGTGCATCCACATCTCTATAAAATAGTTAGTTGATTTTTGTGAGTTTTTTTTAATAAAAAAAAAAACAATTGCATATAGAAAAAAATCATTCTTAAAAAAAGTGTCAAAATAAGTAACATTTATTTATTTTATAAAACAAAAAATGAAAAATCAATCTTTAAAAAAGAGTGTTTATCTTGCTTTCCCTACAAATCGGTCAATAACACACATAACTTTTTAACCAATCATATGCACAAAAAATATTTTTTATAAATTATAAAGTTAAATATTTTACAAATTAACTTTACAAAATTGAAAGTTATTTTAATTTTTTTTTATATTGATTTTGATTGGTTGAAAACTAAATTATTAATAACTAATTAAATGAAAAAAGCCATAGTACTATGCCTCAAAGTACTAATAATAAAAATAAAAATAAAAACTTAACAAAATATAATTAAATTTTTTGAAAAGTAAAACAAATTCATATAAAAATAAAAAGAATATTAAACATTTTGTAATAAAAAATATTAAAGTTAGAAGTTTTCCTTAAAAAAAAAACTAAAAAAAACAGACGAGGATTTTTGTTTTCAATTTTTTAGAAATGCGAAAAAACCCAAGCCTACTTTAATAGATTAATTATGGAAAGCGAAAAAATCGGACAAAACGTGTCGGTCTCTCGTCCGGCACAGGATACTTTAACTGTCTAATACACGTTTAGAAAAGACTCGACTTACATTTAGTCGTCGAGAAGGAATGAGCCAATGGCGAAAACACGGAGTGGTCTTGGTGCGCTGTCATATCTTTTCTTTATTTGATTCCCCGTGGGAGTGGCGAAAGAACGGAGTGATTTCTGTGATCCGTTGATTGCGATACCTTCTGGAGTCAATTGGCTCAACAAGGCAGTCAAATATCTGAATTCATTTACGCGCTATTGACAGCACAACATCGGCCATGTCGTTCAGTCTGTTTATTTTCTATTTAAATTCGATAACATAGGAGAAACAAAGCACCATCTACACATTACTTAGAAGCAAGTGTTAGAAAAATACAAACGCTATGGTTATTGAAATGGCAATGAGGTATTTGTTCTTAATAATTGCTGTGATTATTTCAGTGGATTATTGCAGTTCATTAGCAGTGGCTGGTGGAGATACGCTTCTATTGGGGGCTTCGCTCACTGGAAATCAAACCCTAGTTTCGAAAAATGGCACTTTTGCATTGGGATTTTTCAGTCCGATAGGAACGAATAATTGGTATATTGGCATCTGGTACGCACCAATCTCTCAGAAGGACATTGTTTGGGTGGCTAACAGAGACAATCCTGTCAAAAACAAGCCCAGCGTTCTGAAATTTTCAAGAGACGGTCATCTCAGATTGTTTGATAGAAAGGGCCTGTCTGTTTGGTCGACTGATATTGGCCAGAAAGGATCACGAGCTGTGATAGTGGACTCTGGTAATTTCATTATGCTGGATGCCCACAACGAGTCTTTGATTGTTTGGGAGAGTTTCGCGCACCCGACACATACATTGTTGCCTGGCATGAAGATGCGGAAAGGCATGACGATAACTTCGTGGAAGAGTTCTTCGGATCCTGCAATTGGGCTCTTCTCTTTCCGCATGGACATGTCTTCAGAAAAGTTGCAGATGATGATGTTCTTTAACAAAACCGTTCCATATTGGTCCAGTGGAGAATGCATTGGAGATAATAACTTTATTAAGGTTCCCGAATTGCAAGGCCAGAAGAAAGTTCAAGTGTCCTGTGTGACGCTTTCTCCTACAAGTATGTACATTCATTTTGGCATACACCCGATAGATCATATGCTCACAGGGCGGTTTGTGTTAAATGAGAACGGCGAATTTGAACTTTACTTCTGGATGGATGATGGTAGATGGAGTTTGAGGTGGTCGACATATCGAGGCCAATGCAGTGATTATGAAATCTGCGGGGCGTATGGACTGTGCAATACGAATGATGTGTGCAGTTGTGTCGAGGGCTTCATGCCCAAGCATGATTCTCAAGGTTGGTGGTCAAGTGGGTGTACTCGACGAAGACCCCTGCATTGCTCTGCCACAGAGGGCACAACCGATGGCTTCTTGGAAGCCAAGAACCAATACTTGTCTGAAAAAGAAGCTGTCTTATAAAACAACGAGCCAACACAGCAAGGCTGCCGGACTGTTTGTCTCAATAATTGCTCCTGCACAGCCTTTGCTCTCTCTAAATCTGATCCACCTCTATGTAGACTGTGGTTTGGGGATTTATTCGGAATGCGCGTTTCATCGGAGGGACAATCCGTCTTCATTAGGCTGGCTGCTTCTGAGTTGTGGCTCTCGAGATCAGAGAAAAGCAACAAAACCCCTGCATTTACTATCATACTTTCTGTCGCCGTATCCTTTTTTGCTGTTTCGGCCCTCCTGTTGGCCACATTCATTCTGTCGAAACGTGGAAGACTTTCGAGGAAAAACGTGGAAGAGGAGGTGCCATTGTCGCTCAAAAAGTTCAGTTACAAAGAGCTGAGAATTGCAACGGAGAATTTCAAGCATAAGCTGGGTAGCGGAGCATTCGGCTCTGTGTATAAAGGAACTCTGCCAGACAAAACGTCTATTGCGGTTAAAAGATTAGAGGGTTCTACGCAAGCAGAAAAACAGTTCCGTATGGAAATAATCACCACTGGCAGAATACAGCATGTGAATTTGGTCAGGCTGTGGGGATTCTGCATAGAACATTCACAAAGGTTATTGGTGTATGCCTACATGCCCAATGGCTCCCTAAACTCCTTCCTCTTCTCTCAGTCGGAAGACGTAGAGGTGGTGTTGGACTGGAAGACCCGGTTTGAGATCGCACGGGGCACTGCACGAGGATTAGTTTACCTGCACGAGGAATGCAGAGATCGCATTATTCACTGCGATATTAAGCCTGAAAATATTCTCCTGGACGGCGACTTCAGCCCGAAGGTGGCAGATTTTGGGCTAGCGAAGCTGGTGGGTAGAGATTTCAGCCGCGTACTGACGACCACAAGACGAACTCGTGGGTATGTGGCTCCCGAGTGGATCTCCGGCCTTCCTATCACTCCCAAGGCAGACGTATACAGTTTTGGCATGACGTTGATGGAAATTATATCCGGTCGAAGAAATCTGGATTTAAATGTCGAGGAAAGTAGGCTGTACTTTCCTACCTGGGCTTCATCTGAAATTTGGAGGGGAAACATAATGGGCGTTGTGGATGAAAGGATAGCAAGTGAGGCAAATATGGAAGAGGTGAGAAGAGCCGCTGTGGTGGCTGGGCTGTGCATTCAAGACGATGAAAATGAAAGGCCGAGCATGAGTGAAGTGGCGAAGATTTTAGAAGGAACGATGGAGGCTCCTGTTCCACAAATTTCTACAACAACGACAACACCGACAATTGCAGTCAACATCCTTCCATATCAAGTGATTCCTTACATGCAAAACAGTAGCCATAGCGGGAGAGTTCATAAATGACTATGTATTAATAGTTGTAAGGGTATAATTTGATCTATCATTACAACGTATTCTCATTATTATTTAAATATAAAAATATTAATAAATATTTTTATATATATTAATCATGATTTTTATTAATGATTGTGAGAGTATTTGTCATAATTTGATCCATCAATAGAATATATTCTCATTATTGTTTGAATATATAAATATCAATAATTATATAAAAAGTATAAATCATAATTAATCTTAACACATATCACTAATACATAAAATGTGTTCAAATACTCATCATCTCATAAAAAATATAAATAATAGTCATTGTATAAATCTTTTGGATTTGACTGTGTATGTTTTTTCATTTCTTGACATTTCATATCCAATTTCATGATCAATCATCAAGAGAGAAATACAAGAGAAGACAAGGATTTCTCTTCTCTTATCTTGCTTTCTTGATGATGGATCATGATATTTGTCATTATTTGATGTATCATTACAATGTATTCTCATTATTGTTTAAATATAAAAATTTCAATAAATATTTTTACAAATATCAATCATGATTTTTACTATAATTGTGAGGGTATTTGTCATAATTTGATCCATCAATAGAATACATTCTCATTATTGTTTGAATATATAACTATCAATAAATTATTTAAAAAGTATAAATCATAATTAATATTAACATATATCATTAATACATAAAATGTGTTCAAATACTCATCATCTCATAAAAAATATAAATAATAGTCATTGTATAAATCTTTTGGATTTGACTATGTATGTTTTTTCCTTTCTTGACATTTCAAATCCAATTTCATGATCCATCATCAAGAGAGAAATACAAGAGAAGACAAGGATTTCTCTTCTCTTGTCTTGCTCCCCTAATGATGGATCATGATGTTTGATCCGAAATGTTGAGAAAGAAAAAAATTACACAGTCAAATCAATAAGATTTATACAATAACATTATGGAATGTGGAAATCATATGTTTACAATAAGTAGTAATTGTCAAAATAGAGTCTGTATAGGAGCTAAGTCAATCTAATTCATTCCTAATAGACATTACATATAAAAATATTATATACTTGTCCTTAGGTTTAATAGTTTGACCTTATGCAATCTTGTATCTCTTTTCTCAAAAGACATACAATATCATTGCTATATTAATTACATATTCGAGAAATTAAAATAGACACAAGTGTACAACTTCTCATTGTAAACAAAATAGAAAAAAGATGTAATGTATAACTTCTAGTCTAAACACACACAACTATCAATTTTTTTTCTTCCAAGAAATGTGCAATAAATGCCAATTTTGGAGACGTTCACGACCAATTATTAAAATAACCATTGGAAAAAATAACAAGGCTCACCATTTGATACATAATTATATTAGTAGGTTTCAAATATTATAATTTTATTACTAAAACCCAAATTTCAAAATGAACTTAGTTTCTTTTGAAAGTTCATTTTGGTAGGTATAGCAGTTCTATGATACGATACTAACATTAGTTTTTATGTTGATAAGACTACCTTTTACTAGTTAGTCATGCTTTAGGGAAGATGGCTTGTAAATTTTAATATCTTTCAAATCTCAACCCAAAAAAAATCTAAATATTAATAGACTATAGAAAATTTAATTATTTACTTTATTTATGTTTGTTTCGAAAATTGCATGCAAATTAAATGTGTGTCATATCACTGATTGCACTCTAGATAGAAACAAAAACTATCTCTCTTAGGAATCTTAATTTACATTATCTCTTTAAAATACCCTCTTATACAATTATGGAAATTCTAAATATTAAAGTTAAAAATCCTTTCACAATAATTTATGTGTTATTGTTAGTAATTTATGAATATTTAAAGTAATGCTTCAATGAATCAGAGATGCACCTTTTTGCATTGGGTGAGCATAATCCCAAAATTTAGTACCATCTATAGGATGGATTTCATGTATGTGCATCATATGATTAAAAGCTATGATTATCAACAAGATCCAAAACATAAACATTCATATTTTAGTAGGATCTATTTAGATTTATCAAAGACCGTATAGGCACAAAATTGTATCTACTTCTCATAATAACTATGTAATAGTAGGTAGGTAACTTCTTTTGGTGTTTTCTAAGTATTTCCTTTATTATCTTTTACTCATAAAGATTATAAAATTCCCCTCCCATCAATAATCATCTACATTTTTTGTCAATTTTCTTGAAGCTTATATAGATTGACACATATTAAAAACACTCATTCTTCTTTAGTAACCAATTCTCATTTATTATTTTTTCTCAAGGTTAAGTTCTCTAAAAGAGAACATGATAAAGTTTCAAAAATACTTTGTCAAGCTTGTGAACAAGCACTTGAGGATAAGGAGGTAAAGCATAAAAAATGTTTCATGAGAGTAGTTGTTAGCCCCTAATTTTTTTTTTTTGTATAGTTTAAATTTATTTATGTTCCTTTGCTATATTTGGTTCACTCTTCTAAAGTAAACATATTTTTATATGAAGACAATTATTTTGAAATACATGTACATAACCCAAAGAACTTTATTATAGTGTAGGAAAATGCATACCCTTGCATTTTCACACTTGTTTGGGTCTGCATTGCTTTATTTATCCTTATTTATGTTTTAATTGGTTGTATTTTACATCCACAAGTCTAATAAGTTATATCTTTTCATGGCTAATCCTAAAAAACATCAAAGGGTAAATGATAATTTAATGATTTTGGTTGTGTCTTCTTGATTTTTGGACTGGGACTAAGATGCCGCCGAGGGGGTTTTTGTCCTCCAAAGGTCTTGGGACCCTCTTTTTAAAAGCACCTTAAAGGCCCCCCTTTTTGGAGTATTTTCCCCAAGTTTTAAGCCTCGGGACTAAGACACCACCTAGGGCATCTTAGTCCCCCTTAAGTTATTTTCAAAATTTAATTTCAAATCTTGGCAGGATTTAGCCTCCTTTAATTAATCAATTCATATGTTGGGTTGTTGTGGTGTAATTTTGGGATATTAAGCATGGATAAGTATAAATACAAGGTTCTTTCACTCATTTCTAACCAAGGAAGTTGAATGAGAAATCCTGATAGCATAATTGAGTTCACAAGAGCATTCAAGAAAAATTCATCAAGAATTTGGAGCCATCATCAAGATTCAAGCATCATGTCAAAGATATTCTTGCATCATGTTTATTTTTTATCTAACATTTGTGATGTAGGTTTTTGATTCAAGCAAACAATTCAAGTCAAGTTCTATCAAGCATTCATTTGATTCAAGATCTACATTCCAGCTAGCCACTTCACACAAGTTTGTAGATTTCATAACAAGGATTTGGTGAGTTGCAACATAGCACTTTGTTCATTCATAATTTCCCTCCATTATTTCATTTCATTCCAAGGTTTAATTACCAACAAGGGATTTGACCAAGGGAAACCCCCATTTATTAACAATCAACAAGTTTTCCCTCTCTTGTGTATTTATGTTTGCATATTTAGGTTGAAGATCATTTGAAGTGAAAAGTTGCAAAGTTGCATTGCAAAGTTGTTATCATCATGGAAAGTCACCTATAGGCAATATCTAGAGGTTTCAGGACTTGAGATCTGAGAAGAAGGAAATGCAAAAATTAAACCTTAAGATCACATTTTGAAGTTGCAGAAATTCAAATCAGGACTAAGTCAGTAATAAGGGCATCTTAGTCCTCCAAGTGCTATTTTGTAGAGATTCTTTCATATTTTGTTTTGACATCCAAATTTTTTGCATTTGCCTCAAAAAATAGCAATGGGACTAAGACAACAGTAAGGGAATCTTTATCCTCCCTAGCATATTTTGATAGAATTTTTGAATTTCTAGCATCCTTATCACATTTCCAGACTTCATAGGTACATGCATCCTAACTTTCTATTACTTAATTTTGTCATTTGCACTCATTATTTGGCTTGCATTACTAGGCTTTGTGAGTTGAATGTTAATTTGTCTTTCCAAGACTTTGCTTGGTGGTGAACCCTTCAAAGCCTAAGGAATCCTCATAGGTCTCCCTTGTTGAGAACTGACTCACCTTTGTGTTGATAGTCAATCCAATTTGGGATCCTAGGACATCCTTTAATGATAATTGGAGAAGAGTGGTGTTGTATGACCTAGGCCATAAAGTATCCATTTTCCTATTATTCATTTATAAAGTGAAATGAAGAGAAAAGGGTGTGGAGGTGAAGATGAAATGAAGGGGGGTCACTAAAATGTAACACCTAAAATGTACCTCTTCCCTAATTTCATTAGAAAAAGAGATCTCCCAAGGATAGAATTGACTTTCAAGCTTGAGGTGAGAACCCTATTAGGAGGCTTTGTTGTTTTCTTATCACAAAAATGATCGAAATTCACTTTTTGAAGATAAAATTAAATGCCTTTACAAACTAAATTTTGTGACCTAAAACTTGAATTGTAGAGTATTATGATAGAATGAAAAAATATAGTAACCTTCAAGTAGATCTGAGAAGGAAAGAATGGTAAGAACCTAGCTCCAAAAGTGGGTTTTGAACACTGTTGAAGGATATATTCACCCTAGGGTGAATGGGTCTCTATACGCGGGTCCAAAATCTGATTTCGTAGTCCTTAGATCCCAGATCTAGTCTTCTAATTTCTCCAAATTCCACTGTTGGAAATTTGGAAATAAAATATATAGGTGAGTTTCCATTGCTTGACAACTTTGATGACAACTTTGAAAACTTTGAAAAATTGATCTTTTGATCATGATGTAGGAGCATCTAAGCTCACAGGCAATCCAACATCACCAAAAACAATGAGTTATTATAAATTGAATAAGGTCTTGACAATTCTAATCTTCATTGACTTCCTTCTATTGGGTGTTCAACATTATCGCTATGACATTAAGTTGTTGCTAGGAGTGGGTAGTGGGCTATGTCACAAGAGGTAGGCAAGAGGATGAGAGATCTGAAGAAGTATCTTAGACATCCTGATTGGTATTGTTGTTCTCATCAGTGAGATAGAGTGATGTCAATGGGAGTTTGGTAGATGTCTCTTAGACATTCTGATGGAGTGCAGTGAAATCTTGTCGATGAGAGATAGGTTGGTCGGTGAGACATTTGTGAATGTCCCTTCAACATTTTGTTGAACTGTGCGTTAAGGTGACTTCAAGGTTTTGGCATGAGATTCTCCTAAGTCTCTTCAACATAGTGGGTTTCAACGGTGGAGTGGAGGTAGTGATATCAAGGTGACATATTGGGTTCGACGTAACATCCTCTAATATCTCTTTGACGATGTGAATAGCAATGTTTGCATGACATGGTAGCTTTGATGAGAGATCTTGCAATGTCTCTCCAACATTCCATTTATGTTTCGATTGAGTTGTCGCTATGACATAGGGGTATTAGAGTAAGATCTACAAAAGTCTTGGCAATATTTTGATGGGAGGAATAAGCAAAGATGGTCAATGGTGGTGGATGGTGAATTTGATCGTGACACTTGGCAAGGCGATATTGGTGTATTTCACATCATTGTTGTGAAATACAATTTCATTGGCCAATTTGGTGGAGTTGTTGACAATGATGTAACAACTTGGAGATCTTGAATATTGATTAGACAATGATGGAAACTACGAGATGAAAAGTAGGAAAGAACAAGGGAAACCTAGAGGATTAGAATGATATATAACAGTTAGAGGAAGACTAGTAGAATGTAGTAGAGGACAAGGAATGCCTAGAAGAATACAAAGATTGAAGGTTGTAGTTTGACACCTTAGAATTTAGATCCGCCATCTACAGATGCATGTAAGAAGCCCATAAGATGACCAGCACATAATCTGTAATTTCATTCAAGTAATAAAGGAACATATTTTTTCATGTCCAACATTTGGTTGTTCTTTCTATGTGTAGGTAGTTAGATTTTGTAGGTAAGGGGAGTACCCTTCATCAAGTGGCATCAGAGCAGTTGGTTTTGATCGTGGAGAGGTATCCACCAAGATTTGTAGGAGAGAGTAATAGAAGTGTAGAGGTCGAAAGGACTATTGTGGGTGTGTGTGGAATCCCAAATAGTTGAGATCTGAAATTGTTGATTGGAAGAGATGCTACCCCGTATAGGAAGAGGAAGAGGAAGACCTAGACTAGAGGTTGTACTTGAAAAGTTTTGTGACATGGTGATTGAAGTCATTAGAAACTAAGGGGGAGTAGGTGTTGATAACAAAAGGGAAAGAAGAGAAAGAGGAAGAGAACACGAGAATGAGGAAGAAATCAATGGTGAAGAACATGAAAGAGAAGAAGAAGAGGATGAGCATGAGGAAAAAGAGTAATGGCCAGTAGATGTTGAACAAGAAATATTTTTGAGAGCTCTTTCGAGAATAAGGAAGAATAATAAGATGGATTTTCTAAACTTTTCTGGAACATTAAATCCAGATGAGTTAACTGATTGGATTGGAGAGCTAGAGGAGTACTTCGAATTGGAGGACATTAAAGACCCACAACGGGTGAAGATAGCTCAAACAAAATTGAAAGGGCATGTTGTGTTATGGTGGAAAGGAATGTAGAAAGAATGAGAAATGGATGGAGATCCCCGAATAATGAGGTGGAACTAGATGGTGATGAAGTTGAAGAAGGCATTCATACTTGGAGATTATGAAATGGAGTTGTGCAAGAAATTGGAAAATTTGAAGCAAAAAGATTTGAGTGTAAAAGATTACATGAAAGAATTTTACAAGCTGGCTATTCAATCTGGAAGACATGAAATTGATAGGGAAAAGATAGCTAGGTATGTAAATGGCTTTAGGTTTAACATACAGGATGCGATGAGTACGCTAAAGATTACCATAGTTGAGGAAGCATACCAGTATGCATAGAAGATAGAGAAGAAATTAATGAAGAGGAAAATAAACAATTCCAAAAGTTGGGGAGGATTTGGAATTGAAAAGGGACAAGCAAGCAGTAGTAAAGGAAAGTAGATTGAGGAAGAATCCAAGCCCAAATGGAGCACAAAAGTGGGCCAAAACACCAAAGTAAAGGAGGTACTAGCAAGAGGACATGGTAGCAACAGTAGAGGGTTTCCATTTAGATGTTACTAGTGTGTAGAAGTTGGTCATCATGCATTCAAGTGTGATCAAATACAAGAAGGTAGTAAGAAGAGTGTGGTAGGAAACCACTTGGCACAAGAAGATGAGGAGTGTAATGCATCACCAGAAGTAGCAAACCCAAAAGAAGGTGAATCTCTCATGATGAGAAGAGTGTTTTTGACTCCAAAGATGATGGAGGAGGAACCATCCCAAAGAAGGAATCTCTTTCAAACTATGTGCAAGGCTAGAGGTAAGTGTTGTAAGGTTATTGTTGACAGGGGTAGTACAAATAACTTAGTTTTAGAAGAAATGGTGGAAAAACTAGGTTTGAAAAGGGATAACCATCATAGTCTATACAAAGTTTGTTGGTTACAGAAGGAGCACAAAATGACTATGACAAAATAGTGTTTAGTAAGTTTCTAGATTGGTTCTTCAAGAGATAAGGTGTTGTGTGACATGATGCCTATGACAACGTGTCATGTGTTGTTGGCTAGACGATGGAAATTTCATAGGGAAGCCATCTATGATGGTAGGAGGAATGCATATACCATCTAGAACGATGGGTAGCAATATATGTTGAATTCTTTAAAAGAGAAGAAAAGCAGTTGAAAGAATCCAAATCTATTGTTTGTTATAGTACAGAGAAGCAACAAGTAGATGAAGAGGAACAAAGTAATTGTAGTGATTTCAAGTTGTTTAGAGATTAGGTTTCATGAGGAAAGAGTAAATTAAGTTATGATTTATTGTAGCAGGATAATAAAGGCACAAGGAATAGTAGTTCAAAAGGGTGTGGTGGGCATAAAGGTGGTCCAATGGTAAGAATATGTTCATAGAAACATGAGAATAGAAATGGAGATGGCTTGGGAATTGAGGTTGAGCAGAACAGTACAAGAGGGAAGGATTCTATGGATAAGGAGCAACTATGGATGAAGAATAAATAGGGGATTACTATCCCATGCACCTTCCAATGTTCCTGAGTTTACCAACTCTAGGAAAATTTCAATTACCTAGTGTGTCTAATGTAGGAGCATCCATGCTCATGAGAAATCCCGCATCACCAAAAAACAATCTAAGTTATTTTAAATCGAATAAGGGCTTGACAGTTCTAATCTTCATTCAGTTCCTCCTTTTGGGTGTTCAACATTATTGCTATGACTTTAATTTGTCGCTAGGAGTAGGCAATGGGCTATGTCGGCAAGAGTTAGGCTAGTCGATGAGAGATTTGAAGAAGTCTCTTAGACATCCTGATTTGTGTTATTGTTCTCATTTGCAAGATAGAGCGGTGTCAATTGGAGTTTGGCAGATGTCTATTAGACATTCCAATGGAGTACGGTGAAGACTTGTTGATGAGAGATAGGTTGGTCAATGAGACATTTGTGAATATCTCTTCGACATTTCATTGAACTGTGTGTCAGGGTGACTTGGGGTTTCGGCATGGGATTCTCCTAAGTCTCTTTGACATGGTAGGTTACAGTGGTGGAGTGGAGGTAGTGATATCAAGGTGACATATGGTGTTCGACATGACATCCTCTAATGTCTCTTCGAAAATGTGAGTAGCGATGTCGGTGTGACATGGTAGCTTCAAAGAGAGATCTTTTAATGTCTCTTCGACTTTTCGTTTATGTTCCAATTGAGTTGTTGTTGTGACATGGGGGCATCAGAGTAAAATCTACAAAAGTATTGGTGACATTCTGATGGGAGGAATAAGTGGATATGGTCAATGGTGGTGGATGGTGAATTTGATTGTGACACTTGGTAGGTCAATATTTGTGTATTTCAAATCATTGTTGTGAAATACAATTTCATTGGCCAACTCAGTGGAGCTGATGACAATAATGTAACAACTTGGAGATATTGAATACTGATTGTATGATGATGGAAACTATGAAATGAAGAGTGGGAAAGAACAAGCTTAACCAGGAGAATTAGAATGATATATAAAAGTTGAAGGAAGACCAGCAGAAAGCAGTGGAGGATAGGGAATGCCTAGAAGAATACAAAGATTGAAGATTGTAGTTTGACACCTTAGAATTCAAATCTATGATTTGCAAATGCATGTAAGAAGCCTCTAAGATGGCACATAATCTATAATTTTATTCAAGTAATAAATGAATATTTTTGTTCTCATCTTGCATCTGGTTGTTCTTTCTGTGTGTATTTAGTGATATTCTGCAGGAAAGGGGAGTACCCTTCATCAGATCCAATTTCAATCCTTCTTCACCTACACATACAAAGAGAGAAGAAAAATATGTTGTTCAGTGAATAGGGGTTTTCCTTAATCAAACCCTAGTTTCGTAATTAAACCATGGTGATAAAATAATGAAAAAATGGAAAGAATTTGATGAATGAACAATTCTATATCACAACTCACCAAACACTTAATGTCTACCCTTAGAGGACTAAATTCCAACACATCTCTATAAGGATATTGATCTTGCATGCATATGCCTAAATGATTATTTGATTTGATTCTTCAATGCTTGCTTGAATGCTTGAAACCTACATCACAATGTTAGCTCCAAAACATGATATGAACACACATGGATCTTGCCATGATGATATATGATCTTGATTGTTGTTGTAGATGATTGATAAATCTTCTTTTCAATGCTCTTGACAATATTTCTTCTCTTGTGAACTCTTGATTATACATGTTAATTTTAAATTGATAAAATAACTATGTGTTTGTAGGTGTTATTCTAATTTCTTGAAAATTAGATTCCACAAGCTAACATTTGAAACTTGAATTTGAATCATCAAAATTTCACAAAAAATATATTAAAATTAGGGTCCTAGCACTTAAAGAGGACTTGGGACCTAAATCCAAGACACAATTTCCAAGGTGTTTAAATTAATGATGGAAATTGTTTAATGTAGGTTTCCCTTTCAAAAAGAAAGAATAATAAGGCTTAGGAATGTGTAATTTATGCAATTAGAAGCTTTTAAATTAAGTCCAATTAATTAAGGGGATGTAAACATAGTGTAAAAATACAAAGAACTTTTTTCAACACTACATTTATCCCCCACTTTAGTGAGAGTATGAGACCACACTCAAAATCACACTAAAGTAGACAAATAATTCTACAATTGTTGGAAAGATAAGATGAAAAATATCAAGGAGGATGATCAAGCCCCTAGGAGAAAATATCCTGTGGAAAACCAAAAAAGGCACAAAGAGACACACAAATGCAATAATGACACAAGATGCAACATCATACAATGAAAAAGAAGAAAAAAATGGATCAAGCTTTAACTATTTGTCCAAATGATATGGATCAAGCCTAGGTATTTTTCCCAAAGATACACTTATAAGGGCTAGTGAAAATTAATATACACTAGGTGAGCCCTAAGGAAATATGAGAAACACAAAATGGTTTCGTGCAATCTGATATACACCAAGTGTGTACCCATAACTATACCAAAAGTTATACTTCCTGATAACTTTATAAGTTGACACATACGACAACCACAAGGCTAGCAAGCTACTTTATGCTAGACACTTAAGGAATAAAGGAACCACAAAGGAAGTTGTGTTATTCTTGGTGGCCAAGAATTTTGTTTATGATAGTCAAAGGGGTTTTGCTTAGTTAATGAAATGTCTCACTTTAGGAAACTTCATGCTCGATATCACCATCAAGAGAGGACTAGCTGAGAGATAAAACATTCACAACTTAGGGAATGCAAACCATAGCATTACCACTAAGAGAAATTCCATATGCAAAGAAAGGTCACACTCTTGAAGGAAATCAATCCCAATTTCACCAACAAGAAGACACATCACATGAAATAAGAAGGCCACACTTTGAACAAGATAATGTCATCAAGAAAGCAATAAGCAGGAGGCATAATGTCCCCCAATTTAAAGAAATTGCTAAACACCATGATGTGAGAAATTACTTTAAAGTAGAAGATGATAAATTCCAATTGATAAAAGAGTCATGAGAGCCTATTTGGAAAGCCCTATGTAAAACATATGTTTCCAAAATAAAGCTACATCATGAAAAAGAGGTTTCCCCCCATATGTAATCCTAATATAACACATAAAGGATCCATAGATTTAGGGTCAACGTATGTCTTTGACATAGTGATATAATTGAGCTCAGAATCATCATCATTCCCCAAATAACTCATGGAATAGTGAGTGAAAAGGAAGAATGATGCATAGAGAGATATAAGACAAAAAATCCTTTGGGGTCAATATTGCGGAGACCTAAATGTCTCAACACTTTGCATCATACCCAAAAGTAAAACACAAGAAAAATAAAAAGACAATGGTCATGACATAGAGAAGAATGAAGATACAAATAGAAGAATGCATAGCAGATTTGCTTCCTTTGTATCCTTCCACCAATGGAGTGACAAGGGTCATCCAAAGTAGGCTCACAAACATAAAGACATTCCAAGGAACATAGTACAAGAGATCACATTGCACACATGCAATCACACAAAGAAAATGAATACAGAACATCATTCTTGATATCACCATCAAGAGAGGACTATTTGAGAGATAAAATATTCACACCTTAGGGAATGCAAGCCATAACACTACCACTAAGAGGAATACCATATACAAATAAAGATCATTCTCTTGAAGGACATCAATCCCAATTTCACCAAAAAGAGGACACATCGCATGAATTAAGAAGAACACACTTTGAACAAGGTCAACTCATCAAGTAAGCAACAAGCAGGAGGCATAATTCCCCCCACTTTAAAGACATTGCTAAACACCATCCTATGATCAATTACTTTAAAGTACAAGATGATAAATTTCAATTGATAAAAGAGACATGAGAGCTTATTTGGAAAGCCCTATGCCAAAAAAATGTTTCCAAATATAGCTACATCATGAAAAGGAGGTTGTCCCCATATGTAATTGTAAGATAACACATAAGGGATCCATGGATTTAGGGTCAGCGTATGTCTTTTCTATAGTGATATAATTGAGTTTAGAATTGTCACCTTTCCTAAATACCTCATGAAAGAGTGAGCAAAAAGGGAGAATGACACATAGAGAGATAAAAGACAAACGATCCTTTTGGGTCAACATGTAGGAGACCTAAATGTCTCAACACTTTCCATCGTACCCAAAAGGAAAACACAAGACAAATGAAAGGACAATGATTATGACACATAGAAGAATGAAGATAAAAATAGAAGAATGTCACAACAGATTTTCTTTCTTTGTATCCTTGCACCAATGGAGTGACAAGGGTCATCTAAAGTAGGTTAATAAACATAAAGACACACCAACCAGATCAGTACAAGAGATCACATTATGCACATGCAATCACACAAATAACATGAATAGACATAAAGCTAGTATGACACATGTGGTCCAACCTAAAGCAAGTTGTTTGCATCCCAATCTTGTTCATCAAATATGAAAGGAAGATGACTAGCGAAAGGGGTAACAATGAGTTCCATGCTAGGAAAATCATGAGGTTTAACATGTGGTGACACATTCTTGTTAGGAGGATCATAACAGCTATTCTCATCTCATCTTTTAGAAGAGGAAAAAATCATATTTAGCTCATTATGCACTTCCTCATCAATCTTTAAAATATCATCATCTTTATCCAAGTTAATCATAGTAGGAGGTCTAATGATAATGTCCATAAAGTTTCATGTTTTTGTTATGGCAAAGGTGGAGAATCATCATGATTTATTTGAGTTTTATTTTGATCTTGGTTTGTTTGTTTGTTCATTTCTTTTAACTTAAGAGAAATAGCATGATGTCTATGTCTGTAAGCTCTTTAAAATTTCTATTTCATTTTGCATGGTTATTAAGTTGTAATTGTGTAGGAGCGGGTTTATCAACCATAGGTTTGTTTTCTTCTTGCAAGGGAGGAACAAAAGAAACCATTGAAGGTTGGTTAACACTTTCTCTTTGGGTTTATAAACCCGTTTGATCTTAGGAGGCACAGTGAGAATTTTATGGCTATCTCTTAGTCTCTTATAGGAAATAGGAGTAGCATTTTTCATGAATTTATCTTGGTTACTTGGAAGGGATTTTAGTTCAATCATGGTTTCATCAATGATAAGAGGCTCAATCATGGGTTGGGGCATATTGCTAAGACATAATTTTGTTATGCACTTCACCTTGAAATTTTGGTAAGATTTGAAAAATAAGTCCTCACAAGGTTTAGTAGGTTCCATAGGTTCAGGCCAAAATAAATTCAATGAGAAACTCCCACAAGAAGACAAAGGATTATAAAAACTATGATGAATAATGAAAATCTCATTACCAAATGGAAATTTTAAGCATTTATGCACTATCAATAGGATGCCATCCATGGATTGTAGCCATGGGTAGCCTAGCTTCATACTGAATTGGTTAGATGTAATGGGATGATGGAGAATGATACATCTAATTTCTTTGGTCCAAATTTTAAAGGGAGAGTGATCAAACCTATTGTAGGGCAAGCGAAACCATTATGTGTTTTGAATCATGCTTTCAATTTTTCATAAGAATCTTGGTAAAGTTCATGCATAAATAATAATTCCTTCATCACCACATTCTCTACACACACAATATCAATTAATATCCCATTATTTGGCTTTTCATTTATTCATCTGGCTATGTAAAGAGGACCATTGGGTGCTTGTTTAGTTATGTCATTTTGTGAGAAAGAAATATCAAGAGACATTTTCGTTTTTCCCTTACTAGGTTGAATGTTAATGAATTTTACCATCCTCATGTTATTATTGTCTTTTGAATGCAAACTTTTTTTTACCTTGATTAACTTGAACTCATAATTTCATAAAACTATAATTCCAGAAACTAAAACTGAGATCTACAAATAGCCAAAATAAAGCAAACAAAAATAGATTTATGGCCAAAAATTTGGAAAATGACTTGTATAAGGATAGAT